>VDFB02058242.1:294393495-294993495 GCA_007258455.2 Sequoia sempervirens | reverse complement strand
CCCCTGCACCAGCTAACACATTATTGAAATATAAGAAAGAGGTAAATGATAAACGTGAAGCATGATACCCAATGACTCAAAGGATTCAAAAAAAATTTAGAGGTTAGAGTGAAGGTTTGTGAATGAAGTAAATTATGGTAGAAGGTAAAGGGTAAGGTTGATGCCTGACTCTTGAATCTCAAAAGGTGTAATGAGTATCAAACTTTAGTTTTTGAACTTCTTCCTTAAGACTTTTGGAACACTTAAAGTACAAAGTAAGGAGGATACTTGACACCTGGCCCCTAATGAAAATGAAATATAATGTTGGTGAAGTAGATGACATATGTAGGAAAAATGGTAGAACCTAATTTAAATGGTGAAAAAGTGGTATAGTGTTATCATATTGTTTTAGGACATAGAGCACATCCACTTCTCCAATTCCATTGAAGGATAACCCTAGAAATCTCAATGCAAAGGAGAAAGAGATCTTGAAATAGGGTTTTCATAGGGGATAAATGCAAAATAATAAGGGGTTCACCACCAAGTAAGAACTTGGAAATACTAATGCAATGCAAAATGCAACACTAAACCATAATTCAATGCAATGACCTACAAAATGACCTAGAAATGTAAATGAAACATCACAAAAAACTACATAAAGTGATATGTGCACCTAGGAATCTAGAAATGATTGGAAGGAAGTCTAAAATACTAGAAATTCTACCTTTAATGCTAAGTAGGAATCATTGACCAAGTTGGGAAAATCATTCCAGAATCTGGGTTTCTATGTGGGAACGAGAATCTGCCAAATGGGTATCTAAATCTGCAAAAATCTAAATTTTGACCAAAACTAAGACTCATTCACTAGAAGTGGTGAATCATTCTAGTTATGGTTTTCTAAAGCTTCAAATTCTGATCATGATCTTCTCTTTCTAGTCTATCCTTCCTGATTGATTTACAGATTTGAAACCATGATTTGCAATCTGTAGATATTCTCCAAGGCTTGACAACTCTGACAACTTTGGATAAATTGCCAACTTTTCTCCAATCTTTCTCCTTAGGAAATCTGCAACCTAGACCTACAAATCACACACAAAAGAGAGGGAAAATTTTTGTTGGGTTAGTGGATAGGGGTTTTCCTTGGTCAAACCCTATTTTGTTAATCAAACATTGAAATATAATTAAATAGGAATAGAGAATGATGAATGAACAAAATAAGATGTTGCAACTCACCAAACCCTATCAATGAAGTGTTGCAAATATGTGTGAGATGGATCCAATGCATGTAGATCTTGACTCTTGCTTGAATGTGATAAATCTTGAATGAAATGGTAGCTTGAATCATGAGATCCTACACCATAATTGTTAGCTCCAGAATAAAAATGATGCATGAAGCACTTGACATGATAATTGATGCTTGAATACTCCTCTAAAATACTTGATAATTTTCCCTTGAATGCTCTTAAATGCTCTTGAAAAAACTTGAATGCACTTGTAAACTTAAACTTTCTATAAGGATGAATACTTGAATGGTTGAGGTTAAAATCAGAGAAATAAACTTGTATTTATACTTAATTATGCAAAAATTCTGAAAAATTACAACACTACAAGCTGACATCAAATCTAGGAGGATTAAATCCCGCCAAAAATTTGAATTAATTTTGATCTCGGACCACACAGGACTCATTCACCCAAGGTGGCAAATGAGTCCTACCAAGAATAATTTTTGGGACCATTTTTAAAAATGCTTAGAAAGGTGTGAAACCAGAATCAAGACAAAAAAATCTAGGTGGGACTTATTCACTCAAGGTGGTGAATGAGTCCCAGATCACTAAATATAGGCCATTCATGCCTAAAACACCTGAATTATGATTGGGTATTGATTTATGTCAGGATTATCTTCGAAAAGATGCATTAAATGGGGCTTATGGATGCAAAATAAGGCCAATTAAAGCATAAAGAGGCCTAAATATTAATGACAACCCTAGAAAAATGTGAAAGTGTGTTACAATACTTTACAACACTTTAAACAAGGCACCAATAAGCTCATTTAGTTTACAAGGTCCCAAGACCTTATGTGAATATGTTATACATGTTACAACATTAAATCAAGGCCAAGTTAAGGGGACCTTTCTCCATCATTACATCCAGCCCCCAATTTAGTGAGAGGATGAACTTGCTTCAAAATCACACTAAAGTAGACTAGGTGCAACAATTCTAGCAAGATAAGATGGCCATAATCAAGAGGGGTTTGAATTCACTAATTATAGTAAGATGGGATATCATGATCAAGAGGGTTGCACAAGTCCCCAGGACCAAGGTCTTATGGTAAACCAACATAAGCAAAAAATAGCACACACAAGAATGATATAAAGAGCAACAAGGAACAAGCATGCACTATCAAAGACATAAAAAAATGAAACATGAAAATGAAAAGGGAAGATCAAGCTTTGAATGTTTATCCAATGTGATGTGGATTAGATCTAGGTTGTTTGTCCAAAAAAATGCATACTCACTTTAAGGCAATAAAAATCTAGGTTGTCTAATAGGTGAGAAGTCCAAGAAGGTGAGACACATACACTCATGGCTGGTATGCTCTCTCTCACACACACACACAAGTAGCTAAGGTAAATTCATGCCCTTGTTTGAATTCTCGTCAAACCATACTAAAGTTATACCTCTTGATAACTTTAATAAGGTGCCACACAAAAATTATTTTCGAGCTTCATGAGACAAGAAAATCTTTGTATGCTTAGAACTCATGAAAAAAAGATATCTCCACAAGAATGCAAGTTGTGTTATGCAAGGTGCCCATATAATTGAAAAATGAAAAATGCAAAGAAATTCAAAGGAGTCTTGCTTAGTTCATGCGAGGTCTTTAACTTAGGGAACATTGTGCTTAATATTTCCAAGAGAGGACCAATAAAAGAATAGAAAATTCACAACTTAGGGGATAGATTGTGTCACATCAAGCCACTAAGAAGAATGTAATATGCTAAGAAATATCATGCTCTTGAAGCACATCTCACTCAATTTCATCCACAAAGCAAAAAACACATCGTATAAAGTAAGAATACTGCACCACAAACCATGAAGATAAAAATGCAAAAGAATAATGCCAATGTATGCCCACACTTTAAAGAAATTTCTAAATACCATGTTGTGAGCAATTACTTTAAAGTAGCAAATGATAAATAAAAACAGAAGAGGAAGAAATGAGATCTAACTTGGAAATCCCTATGCCAAGTCATATGTTTCTAAGTAAAGTTATGTCATGCAAAAAAAACAAGAGAGCGGGGGTACCCCCAAAAATGAAAATTCAAACACATAAGGGAATTATGGATTTGGGGTCAGTATGTTCTTGCTACAATGTTTCTAGAGATCTCAAAACTATCATCATTCCCAAAATACACATAGTACTGGAAGAATGACACAAAGATAGTGAAAAACAAAGAAAACCCTTTCAGGTCAACATGGAAGAGACATTTAAATTTCTTGACACCTTGCATCATCCCCAAAAGGAAAAAACAAGACAAATGAAAAATAGATAAACAATGAAAGGAAAATACTTTTGGGTCAACATGGAAGAGACATAAATGTTTGAACACCTTGTGTCATCCCCAAAAGGAAAACACAAGAAAAATGAAAAAGAAAAAGCAAAGGAAAAGATAAAAGATTTATGAAATAGAGAAGAATGAACATACAAATAGAGTAATGTCACAAAGAGAGAGAACATGAGACATAACAGTATGGGGGATCACATTACACACATGCAATCAAAGAAATAATGAAAAATACTAGTAAGGCACATGCAAGTCAACCTAAAGTAGGTCGTCTGCATCCCAATCATGTTCATTGTATATCGAAGGCGGTAAGCTAGTGAAAGGGACAATAGCAAGTACTGAACTAGGACTAGCACTAGGTTCAACACTCTTCTTAGGAGAATTTTTGTTTAAGCTCATGGAAGAAGGAAAAAATTTATTCAATTCATTATGCACCTCTTCATCAATTTTAGCAACCTCATCATCATCATCTAATTTCATCACAACAAGAGGTCATATGATAGTGTCTAAAGAATGTTTTAGCTCTTGTTGTAGTTGTTGTATTGTATTTTTTTTTTTTGGGTGGGGGTAGGGTCATCATGCATTGCTTCTATAGACACTAAAAATTGTCCTAGGCCTGTGACTTAGATTCTTCATCATTTCCCCTTTCGTCTTTCATTTTCTAAAGTCACGTCTTCTATTAATTAAATAATTTTAACTATTTAATAAATTTGTTTCTAATCTTTATCCCTCAATTAATTAAATAAATTTTATTTATTTAATTTTTTGTCTATTCTCTTGAATTTTGAATTAAATTATTATTTTATTTAAAAGGTCGTCTTTGTCACATTCTTCTATGATTAAATAATATATTTATTATTTAATTATTCATTGGCCACCTAGATTAAATAATTTGTATTATTTAATTCCTCCTATCACCTCTTTGTTTGTGCCAATATTATCTTCCACCTCAAGTCCTTCTCTATCCATGACTCAATTAACCTCCACCCTTGATTAAATTATCCATAATTTAATCTTGATCGTTAATCCTTATAATGTTTCCCTAACCCTAATCCTTATAACATCTTTCAATCTTGGCCATTGGTTGTCATGTATTATTGGCTTCCAATTTCAACCCTTCATTCAAAATTGTCCTTTCTATAAAAGACCTTGTCATTGTCATTTTCATCATCTAGAGTTTACATGAGCTTAGGTGATCTTATACTATCTTGCTATCTTGCTATCAACATCAAATCAAGTGCATCCATAGTCATTTAGAATCTTCAATATTTTTATTTTCCATTGTCATAGGTCTTTATTGCATACTCAAAAATTTGAGGGAAATTATTATATTCGAGCAAAATGGAGAAGTGCAATGAAGGTGAATCAATGGTGGCATGAAGATTTGGTAATATTGTTCCATGTTTTTATGTCTTTATGCTTATTTTACTTCATTTTTTATTAGGGTTTGATTTGTATGCTTTATAGCCTAACTTTTAATATTTTAACCCTAATTACAATGGTGAACCTGATGTAAAAGGGAAAAATTGCATAGATCATATGAAAATATCCATTTTGCAAGATACATGTCTGGGATATCATGCCACAACTAACTTTGTTTTGCTGCAATCACCTCACCTTTTTGGTTAACTGCATCCAACATCGACCTGAGCCACATCTATTTTTCATGAACCATAGTCGACATCCAGAAAGCCACTGCCACAGTTTCTAAGATGCATTTGCTTCCATCTATGAGCCACATTTGAGATTTTTTGTGATGAAATTTCCTTTTTCTTTAGAATTTCAATTTTTTTGTCAAAAATTTTAGTTTAGGTCATTCACATTTCATAGCATATGGATTTTTTGTTACTAATGGTTGATTTGTAGCATGTGGCATAGAGGAATAGAGATATTTCACATGAAATTTTTATTAAACCATCTTGTCTTCTTTTCATTCACTCATTGGATTAAAATTAACCTTGCATTCACACATCATTGGGCTTAAATTTACCTTAATTTTCATTTCAATCATTGGTTTAAGAAGAACTTGCATTTCACTCATTGGTTTAAAATTAACCTTTGCATCAAGTGTCTTTTCAAATATTTCTTTGAAGAATAAAAAGAACAAGTGTTTGCATTATCTTGTGATTTTCATTGTGCTTCAAGGTGTGTATGCACTTCTCTCACAACATTTGGTGATCTTGAGAATCAAAAACATCTGTTGGAATTTTGTATAATCACCCACACATTTGGATTTTGGAATTAAAATGAACCCCATGTGAGTGTGAGGCAAAGGTGTTGTGTATGCTCTCTCCTTGTGCTTCATGTGATCTTGGATGATCAAAAATAATATCCTTGCCTTACTTTTGTTACCTTTAGAGGGGCTTTCCTTGGAAGAGGGAATGAATCCAACTAATTTTTTTCTTGGGCTAGTATGTAAAAGGATAAGACTAAATCGCCAAGTCCTCACGATGGTCTTTACCCTTTCCATACAATGTCACTTGAAATAGGGTACCTATGGTAAAAAGTATAAGAGCCCCTAGTAGAGTGATTAAAGCCTTAAGTGGTTTTCTTGATGCTTGTGGGGAGTCGTGTCCTTGAGTATTTACTAAGAACCTTTGTTATAGTGGCCAAAATCCCTTTCACTTGCTAGCATAGGAATGGTCATTCTGAAGCCACCCCACATCTGTACTAAGCATGTGTAGAGCCATCAATTCCTCTTTGGGGAATTGAGACTTGGTGAACCTAAGAAATGAGTGTCATGGAGGGGAGCCAATGCCACCAAGTCTCTAGTTGTCCACCTTGTTTAAGTGGTTGGAGAAATCTAAGTGGGGATCTAGTGGGTGGTATCTCTTGAGAAGCCATAGGTTGTGAATTGTGTTTGCAGGTTTCTTTTACACATTTAAACATCTTAAACATTCAGACCAAACAAAAGACAAGTGTTTGTAGACTGTTCTCTATATTTTCCAAAATTAAACATCATAATATCACCTCAAATTTTGGTCAAAATATGGTCAAAATAACCAAAACACATAGAAAACCACAATTCACTATCATAAACCATAACCATGACACAAAAACCTACAACCACAATTCCAAAAAACTACAATCGACTGTGCATCATCGTAATTGATAGCTAAAATGACGCAACTACCTAAAGCCAAAAATCTTGAAGAAAACTGAAACAAAGCCATTTGTCAATTGATCCTGAGTATAACCTGAGTCTTTAACCATATACTTGTAAGAATTCCAAACACCACTCATCCATTCATTCACCATTGCATACCTTGCATACACCTTGAAAAACATTAAGGAATCTTCTATCTTGCATAGACCTTGTTGTGAACCTTAGTTTTGGTGACCTATCAGTTTTGAGGCTGGTTCATAAAGATCAAATCAAAAAATTTCTTGACTTCAACCTTGCATCATCTTTAGTCCTTTTTTCATATAGGTTGGTTTCTCAACTCCCAAGGCTAGTTTGAGACCACCTTTGTCAACCTTTGTCATTTTAGTCACCATCATCTTTGAAGTCTTGATAAAATAGATTTGTGACCTTGGTTGCCTTGATTTGATCTTGCAACCTTACTTTGATCTCACTATAGGTAATTTAGTATTCATTACCCTAGTTGGCATTACCATTTCCACTTGCATATCATTTGAGAATATTTTGGACACCATTTTAGGCACTTATATCTCAAAAATTCAAAAAAATAGACATTTTGCATAAACTATGCCTTGGTTGGACTTCATTGTGACATTACTCTATTGACCTTTTGACATTTTTTCACCTTGAATTAGTAACTTGGCATTGTACCTAGGCATATCCTTCCATAGTCATCTTAGGCATCACTCCAATTCATCTTCATAACCATGCTCTCTTCCAAGTCTTACATGGTTGAAACTAGGTCAAAAAGGAAACAAAAAGACAATATGGCTACCCCACAGGATAATGAATTTATCAATCCATTTGGAAACTCCTCATAAGGGACATCAAGACCACACAAATACTTATTGGACAAACTTTTCATTAGATAAAAAAAATGACACATTGTATTAGAAGACTTAGAAGCCGTTGCACAAGATCCCGAGTTTTCCTCTTTTGTGGATGAATATTTGGCACTAGATCCTCAACGTTATTTGGTTAAACTATTGATAGAAGGTGCCACATTACCTCCTGGGTTTGATGTGCATACATTGCAAACCTTATCCACACCTACTAATCAAAATCAAGGAAACAACACAACCATCTCTAGTGGCTCTATCCCACAAGTTAGTACTTCCATACCATCAAGAGGAACTACACAAGATGTGATGTAAATCCAGACCTCCCTATTTGGCACACAAGGAATATCACAAGACATGAAATTCACTATAGGAGCATCATCATCAAGGTCATTTGGCACAAATTACACAACTAAAAGGACTAAAGTCACTATCAACACAACAAATTCCATACTAAGTGTGAAAATTTTCATTCCAATCATAACAAGTGCCATACCAAGCATTGAAATTTTACAACATGCCACTACATTGCAAACAAGACATATACCACCACATGGAAACCAAGGGTCTTTTATACAATTTGGAAATCCATGTGGTCATGCTTCTACAAGCTTAGGAAATACCCAATCCAATACCCTCCATAACATCCATATTCCTAATCAACACATACCAAACCAAAATACATCACTCATATACACTTCCAATATACCAAACCAAAATCCATCCTACACCCATACATTAAACCAAAACTTGTCTCACAATATTGGATTCCAACATGGCTACCCACACCCCAACAATACACAAAAGCACATCATTAGCCCAAGTGGATGTTTTGTAAACATAATTGCTAGCTCTATAACAACAAATGGATAACATGCAAATGTCTAGCAAAAAGACCTACTCAACAAAAGATTTGTGCCCATTTCCCTTTGACAAGATTTTATATATGCCACCCTTCCCACATGGCTATATTATACCAAACTTTCCTAAGTATAATGGGATGCATAATCCTATTGAGCATGTAAGGGAATTTTCCACGACTTGTATTGATGTTTCATATGATCCTACATATCTTATGAGACTCTTTCCATGAAGTCTTACTGGCATAGCACTAGAATGGTTTTCTCAACTCTTGAATAGCATAAAAACATGGGGTGAATTAACTAAAAAATTTATCGACTACTTCGCCTTTAAAATTGACAATGAGATCACAATAGCCACCTTGTACCACTCTACCCAAGATGAAGGAGAAAATTTTCTCACCTTCTTCCAACAATGGAGAAGTTTGGCTAGTTGATGTTTTGTTGAGATACTAGAAAAAAAAGGTCACCATGTTCCTAGAGAACCTTAATCCAAAATTAAAAAGTGACCTAAGAGTACAATGATGCACCTCATTTTTGACCTAGTGGAAAAGGGTATCATCCTTGAAAAAGCTCTTATTGACAAAGGTGAAATCAAAATGCCAAGTGAGAATGCAAATTTCCAAAGCACTATAAATGACAAAATAAAATATTGAGAGAACTGGGTAAAAGCACAAAATTTGTGTCACACTTTATAAAGAGAAGCTTGTATGTGATCCAATTTTTAGAATTTGAATCACTAAAAGTAGCATATACATTTTGAATTTTTGAAATGATGTAAACTAGTAAAATATGTATTTTTTTTTTTAGTATGATATTTTTTAAAAATATAAAAATTATTTTAAACTTATTTTAATAAATTAAAACTATATTGTTAGTTCGCGATAAAATGCTGAAAATGACATTACATGGGGCGTCAAATTTTTATAAAGTAGAATTTCAGTGAGAATTTTCTATATATTTATAACTTAGAATTTTAGTGCATGGATATTATATTTTTTCCAATTTTATTATCATATTTTAAATAAAATATTAAAATAAGTGAATTAAAAACAAATTTGTTTTCATGGGACGATCAACTTTCATATTAAATATTTATCTAAATGGAAAAAAGTTATACCATCTTAAAATATATTCTTTTATCTAGTGCAACATATTTTTTTCAATTTTTTTTAATTAGTTTAAGTATTTTTCCTTGGCATAGTAATCAACCTAATATTTTGTGCTGAAAACCTACTTTTAGTAAAAATAAAATATAAAATATAATTTAAAGCTAATAAAATAAATATATTTTTAAAAACTACATGACCTTACTTGGATCTACAAAGGGGGAATTATTTTTATATTTTTTAAATGTTGTTTACATTCGCAAGAGTTATTAGAACTTCAAGTTTTTCAAATAATTTAATATTTTTGGTAAATTGGACTTAAAGTGGTGCTCCATACATTTTTAGCCAACAATTTTAGTTGAAAAAGTTGTGGAAGCATCTAGCTTAGCTAGAATGAATTTTACTAGATCATATGTTTGACCAAAATTGATTTTTAGTTAGAAATACTTAAATTCAGTTATGTTGATAAGTTGGCTGAAAGTGTGGCACAACTTTGTGCTTTACCTACCTGAAACAAGAACATAACCAATGATGGCATTGTCGATGCTAAAAATATGCATGTTGGTCCCATCATCTCATTTAGAGGGTCCAATTCATCCAAAAATGAACCAAGAACTATTGATCAAACTACTAATGTTGTCTTAAGAACACAACAACCAATAACTCAAAGAAAGTTCCCAAACATCAATATACTCCTTTACCAAAACCAATTGAGTCAGTATTCAAATAAATCTAACAACACAATGCTATACAATTACCTAAACCAAAACAATACAATCTTGGATAGTTTGAGCATTCTTGGTGGGATGAAAATTCCTTTTGCTATTACCATTGACCCAAAGGACATAATCTATCACAATGCTATAAATTGAAAAATATCATACAAGATCTTGTGGAAAATGGCACTATTTAACTTAATGGGAAGCAACAACCATCCTCTAAAAACAATCATAAAGTTTTTTCTAATCCAATTCATGATCAAGGGAAAGGAAAATCCTCCAACTAGGGCAGTAAGACCAACAATAATTTAGTAAATGATACCAATGCCAAATACAATTATAACCATACCACCATCATAAACCATATTTGAGCCACTGATGAACATGTCAACACTATCACCATAAAGAACCTCTTGAATGTGCTATCGACACTCGTCTAACTAAGGTAACCATCCAAGGACCTCCTTCACAATAGAAACAACAAACCTCAAGGCCCCAATACAACCCACTTGACCAATTAGGGAAGAATCTTGCATAAATTTCTATCTAAGAATTGTTGCGTATATCGCCTGATCACCGAGCCATCCTTGACAAATATTTGTAGAACACAACCATCCCCATTGACCTTGAATTCAATCATTTCCAAGAGATGGTGGGCTAGTTGAACAATTCCCATCACACCACCTTTTTAGAACAATGCTATTCAACCAACAAGACAAACCATAATGACCCTTTGCAACTTGAAGTTCTTGTCCATAAAACAAAAGTCAGACAAGTCTTGGTAGACAGATGATCTAGGTTAAAAATTTGCACCTTGAAATTGGTAAAGATGTTGGGCTTCTTAGAATCATGTGTAGATACTACCAATAGCATTTTTATCAAGGAATAGGACGACAAAGAGTGGTCATCTAAAGGAATCATAACATTACCTATCAGAGTTGGTCCTGTAGTGATGGATACCACTTTTTAAGTCTTGGACCTCAAAGTCCCATACAACCTTCTCCTAGGCTAACCATGGATTCATGCCATGAAGGTTGTTCCATCCACATACCACCAATTCCTTAAATTTTCACTTGAAAGAATCAAAATTATGATTCCTGGTGATACCGATTTCTTTCAATACTACAGTAATTTGAGAGGGACCACTCAATTCCAAGTAATTTTCAATAATGAGGCTTCATCTTCCACTTCATCACTTTACATTGATCCATATTCATTGGTTAAAGAATCCACTGCATCTACCATACCATCAAACCCCAAGGTCCAATTCCATGATATGAGATGTGTTGAGTATTGTATGAACAATTTGTAGACAAACAACAATGCTAATGTTCAAGCCTCCAACAATGATGTCAAGATTTCTTCAAAAGCTACACAAATATATGGTTGTGTTGTGATCGAAAACTTCTAGGATTCTAATGATACATCTAGATTTACCCCATTTTCTTCTGCTCAAACATTTCATATCCATGACAACCCCATGTTTGGTCAAGATATATATGAAAATACACTCTTTGATATTGACCCTATTGAGGATATCCAAACATCATCCTACCCTACCACCTATCCTGTGTTAAGATATGTCCCCACTATTTTCACTTCTACTAAGTCATCAGCCTAGGTTGTCAAGGATGTGCAAGCCTCCGTTGATGTGAATAGTATTAAAAAGGATAGTCCCAAAGTATTCATTAATGACATTGCCACTCCTGATCATCCACTAAAAAATTTCATCACTCCATCCATCTCATCCATTCCACTCATGTCCATTCGCATCATAGACATGGATCAAAAAGTCACATCTAAAGGAAAGGAAAAAGCCAAAGCTCAAGAATCAAGAATGAAAATTCCTTTAAAATGAGATCAAGAATCAAAAGACATGATGAAAAGAAAAGAATATCTAGACAAGTCCTCTAGCTAATACAAGAACTATGGGACCAATAAAAAATAGAAGTCAAGAATAAGAAAGAATTTCAAGACACATCCTCTAGCCACCATAAAAATCTATTGGATGAATCAAAAATAAAAATCAAAAGTGAAAATCACAAAGCATTGGTTTCCAAGAATGTTCCTCCATCAAAAATCATTGGGGGCATCTATCAGTGCAAAAATTCAAGCAAAGATATTATTGATCCAAGGTTTTCATCTCCATCACTTTCACTCTTTCCATGCATTCCATTCAATCCATCCATATTCACTTATCATCTCACTTCCATTAGCGATGTCTTTCAATGTACCTTTGATGATGACCCCTCGATGTACTCTAGCTCATCATTCGCCCAAACTCGTTTTTGTCTGAAGCCTAGTGGCCCACATAGTGTGCACATTAGGAATCATCCCATAGCATCTTTTGTATGCCACTTTTATCATCTATCATATATACCACTTACATTTTGCATCCAAATTAGGTCCTTTTGTCTAGCACGGTCATCCAAAAAAGGTCAAGGCATCATCATGACATATTGGTTCTACACATAGCTTCCAAAAGTACCATCTTAACCATTAAAAAATAAGAAAAAAAATAGAAAAAAAAAATTGTTACGTTGATGAAAACCTGACAAATAGGCATTCTAGTAATACCAAAAAAATAAAAAATAAAATCAAGAAAAATAGTAAAGAGAAATAATTCGTCTAATAGTGAAAACAACTTCGGTGGTGCATTGGATAAGTACCATGGTGAAAACCTGGCAAACAGGTACCATGTGTAGCTGAATTTACTCCTACCATTATTCCAATTTGAATTTTTGCCATTTCCTATTCTCCTCATCCATAATAAATAGTGGTCCTTTACTTGACTTGGAATGATTGACATCATGCATCCTTTTTCTCTCCATAACTCCTATCGCATTCCATATCACACTTAATAGATTGGTCTTATACCCAACTGGGGGGAAATACTTGACCTCTATCGTCATTGGATCCTACACTTGTTGTGAGAGGTCACTATATCCTGAAAAGATTAAAAATAAAATATGCAAAAAAAAGAGAAAAAAAATAAATATTCCCAAAAATATAAAAAAATGAAAACATGTCAAAAATCAGAAACATCCAAATAACTTACAAAAGTCCCAAAAACATAGTCAAAGTTAGTCTTTTTAGTCCATGTCTAGTCAAACTACGTTGCCTCCATGACTAAACGCAAGTAGGGCCATCAATAGATGTGCCCCCGAGGCATTAGATTATTCCTTTTAGGTTTGTTAAATAAAAATCATGACTCATTATTTTGTAAATAAAACAAATTCATGTCATGTCAAACTACGAGGTCTCTGCACATTATTACATAGGCAAGGCCATCTGTCGATGAGCCCCCAAGGCCACCTAGGTTGGTCCTTTAGGGTTTTCCGTGTTAGACACAATAAATTAGAACTTGTTAACATAGACACAAATATTCATCAAAACATCAAACAAGTCACACATCAACAAGACAAACAAGTCAACAAAGTCATGCAATCAAACCAAATGAATTGTTAAAATAGTCAAATGGTTAAACCATCAAAATAGTCAACTTATGTCTTATACAGGATGTGTGCTTCTCGAGGTCAGACATTATCATTTAATAAAACATCACCATCTTCCTTATATAGGGGGCCAGATGATCAAAACCAGACTCGACGTCTTATACGATATGTGTCTATCCTAAAACTAGGATTTTTCAAACAATCAACCTGTTCATACAATTAAATTTTGGCAAAGACTTTGAATGGCTTTTGACTTTGTAGTTTTTTTTATCTTATCTTTTTTTTTTCATTGCTCAGAGTTAGGTTATCGCTTCCTTGAGGATTTTCCATGGAAGGGATATTTTAGAGGAGTGATGGGATAGTTCTTGATTGTTGCCAGGAACAAGTCTCTGATGAAAAGATCTGGGCATCTATGCCCCACATGAGCTGATACATCTTTTGCTTCAGACTATCTATTTTGCAAGTGGATGGCCTTGCACACCTTGGTCTATCTCATACCATGATGTTTGTTGTAAATTTGTGTCATTTTAATGACTAATGATGATTAGTGCAAGGCCTATTATGTATTTGGAAAAAAATTAAAGATTCTTCACATACTAACTGTATGCAAGATCATCATGGAAAAAACTGTGCCCTTACATGCATGGAAAATTACAAAATCAAAGTTAGATTCAACTTAATGTAAAAATTTTAATGTTATCTATATTATTTCAAACATGTAAGAATCTATACAAAATGAATGAAGTTTCTCAACTACTAGGTTTATTTTGTAACAAAATCTATTTGAGAAAATCTTGAAATTTCAATACAATAGTACTTAAATTTTAGGAAAAATAATAAGAATTAGGTAATCGTCTAATTCACCCAACCACAATAAATGATATTTTTTTATAATATTTTAGATATAAGTAGAGGACTCATGTCCCTATGTGATGCATATTTTTTTGTAATTCTTTTCCAAGTAAATGATTAATTATGAATTTTTTATTACAACTTTTAAAAAATATAAAAACTCGTATGTCTGACCACCTTAACTTGGTAAAACTTCATGAAATTAATTTTTTTTTTAAATCCTATAGTATGTGAAGCATAGAATTTGAAGCATGTTTTAGATTCAAAGATACTGCTTGAAAGCTTAGATTTTTTCTCTAATTCAAGCATTTTCAATTCAAGACTTTAGTCATAATTCAAATAGAAAATGAATAATAATTATTTATTAAATTCAAAGTAAAGCATACTTTATGTTGGTAGAAAGCTAAGAATCTCCTTTAAAAAACCTTTTCATCTCATCAATTTTGGATAATAAAAAAATTCATCAGCCACATACCCTACACATACCCATCATGCCACCACTTTTTGGCCCATCATGGTCTTGCACATACCCTAACATCCATGTATTCCATGCTAACATTTCTTCCATCCACATTTTGATAGATACCTGTGACACACAAAAACACATATCCTGCATGTATAATCATGTTAGAACATCATATACACACTATCATCCATACATAGTGCATCATATACATGTGCATTAAGAAAAATAAAATAAAAAATCTATGACATTTAGGCATATAGGAATACATATAGCTATCCATTTGCATTCATAATCATTAGTCATGACCATTTATCATATTCCATATATGTTTACATATGCATCACATAAACATAAAATGATATCATATCTCATCATTTATAAGCATCGCATGGCATAAACAACATCATAAAAGTAAATGCATCATCACATAGGATCATATATAAGGCATCAACATACAAAACCATTGCATCATCATATAGACTGCATGAACATTGTAAAAGAATCCATCATATAACACATGCATAATAAAATATTGCACATCATATCATCGCTGCCAAATTATATATATATATTGCTCAAAAATGTGTCACAGTACAATGTCATAATTTATCTCCCAAATAAGAGCTTGCAGGCTCGATGGACAAAGTACAAGTGTCAAAATACATAAGTAAAAATGGGGTCTATCTTGAGCTACCATGTTCTCCAAAGGGTAATGATTTGTCATAAGGCCCCGATACTCCAACACTACTCTCTCCCCTACTACAAGACCAACTCTATGACCATCTTCTATGGGACCAACCATTGCTCAGTGCCACCGATGCACTAGGTTCCTTGCACTTAACTGGGACTACATGCTCATATAGATCTCTATAGTACTGCTCTCACCTTCTCGCTCTGACGAGTGTCTGTGTTGTGTCAGTGGTAGATATTGTGCATGTGGTCATGAAATCAATAACCCTCTACTTTTCATCTTGATCCTGGATCACTGCCATATCCTTCTTTAACCATAGAGTGTCCTGCTCTATGTGAAGTCCATCTCTCTCTACCTATGCAGTCTAGAAGTCAACCTCTAGAGCCTATATCCTGGCTTGTAGATCTTGTATCGATTGATCCCTATCCTCCTCCCCACCACTGATGGGTATATCATCATACCCTCATCTCCATCAATAATCCTCTCTCGGAGGATCTAATCCTTCTCACCCATCTCATCCTCCTCCTTTAGCCACTCCTCATGCCCCCCACCTTTGTATGCACTATTGCCATGGCAACTGCATTTTCTAGTATGTCTAGCTACTCACCCTCATCCTCTAGCTACTCTCCCTCTATCTCCATACTCATTCCCCCCTCATCTTGTCTCCTCTCCTCCTATCTCCCCTCCTCTTGTCTCTCTTCCTCTTATCTCTCCTCCTCTCCCTCCTCCTTGATACAAGAGAGTGACCTACTCTTCCTCCTCAATATTTATCATTGTCTCCTACCTCCACCTGCACCACCTCCACCATGATCACCTCTACCCCCTCCTCATCCTCCATCTCCTCTCCCTCTCCCTCCTCCTCTCTGTCCTCATGGACCTCGCCCTCACTAGACTATAGGTGTTGGTTGCTACGGATCTATCAATGGTTGTGACCTATGCACCTGCCACCAACTATCATAATCAGTCATTTCCCCTGCATCTGCTGATCCACCCCTCCATGCCCATGGAAAATCCTATAAACCATATATACTCTACTCAAATGTCATCAATAGAATCACTGAACCCCATAATGCCACCTCCCTTGATGATCGATCAAACTCTACAGTACCTTGGGGTATACCTTGCTTCTCACCAAGCTATTGTGGCACCCTTTCTGGCAAATACATGTCAATGATATGCTAGGATTGGACTGTCCATCCAACCTTGTATCTAGGCTGCCGACACCAGTGTAAATGATGATCCTCATCGAGCCACTATGCACAATCCCTCCAAGGTCTCCAAATGAAGCTGGTCAAAAAATATTCAAACCATGCTACCAATAACCCACATCCCCCATACGGGTTTTAACTACACCTCAAGTATTACGAAGACACATGGGTATGTTGGCCCCCACTGACAATAATAACACCATAGGCACCATGAGTTTATTTGCAGTTTTATAAATTAGGTTCCTTTGGGTAAATTCCTGTTCTTGTCGTTAGGCAGTGTCCTAATGTGAAGTCACTTAGGTCAATTTAGAAGTCACTTTGCAAAGCTTAATCTAATGCTGTCACGTTAAAACGCTAGTAGGATCTGTGAATACCAATAGTCAAAAGATTTTAACAATCATTAGAATTAGTTTAGTGATTTTGGTGGAAATATTTAAAATATGTGGAGACATCAATGTAACAAATTCTTGAAAGTAATTTGAAGCAAAATTGTCAGAATCTCGCTTTCTTCAATTTTTTGTGAAATATCTCATTTCTTATAGGCCTATACAAGATCATAGAGAAATATTTTCTAAAACCTTTAAGGAAATCATTAGAGGCTTGATTAACTGATATTTTTCACTGGTCTGACAGGCTCTATACTGAATTTGAAAGCATCACTGTTTTCCAAAACTGCTACGCATATCCGCATCGCTGATTGTTTAAAATGGCATAATGGTCATTCTTAATTCAATATATATATTCTGAACTACCGGAAAGGGCCCACCAGGCAGCTTCCGGAGATGCGCAAACTCTTCTCGCGTAGGGGAGGTCTTTGATGGTGCGCCCCACTTACAAAAATCAAGCGCATTTTTTAGCGTAATTGAGAAGCTAAGTGGGAGGTAAAAATGCGTGAAATTGCCAGGGTAGAATATGAAGCGCGTGCCTTGCGTTATTCGCTAATATTGCACGGAAGCCTTTGAGTGGGTGAAGAGCTCTCTGAAATTTCGGGAAGGCACACTTCAATAAAACCTCCTCAAATCGCTACAGCAAGGGTTTGCAGGCATGACCGAAGCCGGTGAGCTGGAAGTTGGAGATTTGGTGTTTATGTGTAATGGTTTATGACTTCCCAATGGTGATTTTGGCTTGAGAGGAAGATTAAAGTAGGGTTACTTTGTAAATCAAGCCTAATTGGCCAAGTTGGACAATGTTGAAGCCCTATTTTGAAGAGGTTGGTCTAAAGTGACCATAAGTGGTTTTGTGATGCAATACAGGGAGGCCTTCTATCAACTAAACACAAATTCAATTGATTCTCCAAGCCTTTAGCTCTCCAAATCCTATCTAGGATGATTTCTCCTCAAGCTTCGTAATTCTTCCTTGTAGGTGTGCAAACTCAGTTTTGTGTACTTTACTCACAATATACTTGGAAAAACCTAAAACCATACACCATTACAAGCACCCATTATTCTCCTCTTAAACATATATTAAAACCACTTATGGTCACTTTCGACCAACCTTTTGAAAACAAGGCTTCAACACTGTCCAACTTGGCCAATTAGGCATGTTTTACAAAGAAACCCTACTTTAATCTTCCTATCAAGCCCAAATCACCATTGGGAAGTCATAACCAGTCCACAGAAACACCAAATATCTAACTTTTAACTCACAAAAAACCCTCCAGGTCACCTTCTTACCAAACCCTTACTTTTTCTTGATTTGGAGAAGGTTTATTGAAAGTATTCCTTCCAAACCTCAAGAAACTCTTCCACCTCTTCAAAAATGTCCCATTATGTTTGCACATGCCTAAAATACCTTCATAATATGCTGCCCCAAATAATTTCACACATTCCCACTTTTAAACTTCTCAATTACACTAAAAAATGTACCATTTTTCAATTAGGGCATCAAGCCCACAGAATCAAAAGACCTTCCTTGCACATAAGAAACATATACATGTCTAAACCTACCTAATTAGGCCCTTTCCACTGAGACACAGCATATACAATAGGTGGAATGGCCATTATTGCATTTTTAAACAGTCAAACTCTTAAATCAGGATATACATAGGCAGTTTCAAAAAACCAAGTATAAAATTCTTCAAATTCAATATAAACCTCACAAACCAAATGAAAAATGTAGTTAATTCATGCCTCCAATGAGTTCATAAGGTTTTAGACCACTCTTTCCTTTGTATGATACCGTATAGGCCTATAAAAAGAGATATTTCATAGAAATTTCAAGAAAATAGAGAGATTCTTATTAGTTCTTGCTTCCAAATCACCAAGGAACATTTACATCAATGTATTCCACATATTTAAAGATTTCCAACTAAAAAAATACCACCTAAACTAATTCCAATGACCATTCAAACTTCCAGATCGTTGGTATTCTAGTTTACATTTTTTTTTGCATTTTTAACATGAAAACATTGCAAGATTATCAACTTTTTGCAAAGTGACTCTAAACTGACCCCCTAAATGACTTCACATTACAAATGGTCTACAAGGACCTTATTTTCTTGAAAAAAATATTCGAAACATAAAAATTTACCAAAATACCTAATTTATAAAACTTACAAAATTAAACTCTCATGGTGCACTTGCACCATACACCCGGCCTTGAAACTTTTCCAAGTCTTTTGGAATCTAAACTTCAACTGGTCCACCTCTAAACTCTTCCCCCCCTTGACCTCCTAGTGCTCCTTTGATTGGTGCTCTTTTCCCTTAAATTAAATACTGCAAAAACTTGTAACATCCTTTGTGTACTTAATCTATTTTCCATCTAGGTTTGATTCCTTCTGCACAAACTGACCTAAAAAACATCTTCTAACTTTTCCATCACAAACTAATGTGGTACATACCTCTACACTCTATCCTCTATCACTTTTTCTTTTTTTTGCCTTGTCTTTCAGACTTGAAACATGCTCAATGGTATTCCTTTAGCTCTTCCAAACATCATCATTCACCTCATTGTTTTCCTTCATCCCTGCCACAAGTTTCTCTACCCTCAAATCCTTTACATTATCAATTTTTTTTACCATTTTCTTTACAGTATTGAACTACCCCTTAACCCCTTTTGCAATCACATGAAAAACTATTGTACTTACCACAATTTCATCTTGTCTTTCCAACTCATCTTGCTTCTTCACAAACAATTCATTCTTGACCTTCTCTAGGTCAGTCTTTGTCACCTTCTTCTCATCATTTTTCCTTTCTAACTTTGCACCATCTTTCAATATCACTGTCCTAACATCTGTACCTTTTGTCGTGGTTGCAAACTATACATTCTTGACTTCCTCCATATTTACATACTCTTTCTTACCCATCATGATCACTTGGGTTGCCTTAACTTTTCCTTGCACATCTTCAAATAATGGAGTCAATGTAAACAAATTTCCATCCTTCTCAACCTGATAGGTTTTTTTTCCTTCCATCATACATGGAATGTCTATCATATTGCCATCGGCTCCCAAGAAATAGATGACAACAAATAATAGGCAGAACATCACAAAGTATTTTATCCCTATAACCACCAATCTGAAACTCAACCAACACTTGTTCATTGACTAAAAGAGACTAATCATCAGTTAACCAAGATACCTTATAGGGAATTTCATGAGGAAATTTCACCAAATTTAACTTATCTACTATTTCACTAGACACCATATTTACAATGGAACTAGAATCTATGACTACTTTGCATACTTTACCCTTGGATTTACATGTGGTTCTAAATAGAGCTCTTCTTTGTGTTGGTTCCTTCTCTTTGGATGCCTTCAAGAGTGTTCTTCTCAGCATCAATAATTCTCCTACCTTTGGAGCAGCAACATGACTCGGAGAATTGACACTTTCACCTTCATCTTCTTGCACAAATTAGACTCTCTTTTCACCTCTTCTTTCACCTCCACTTGATGTAGAACAAATTTTTTTAGGGCACTTGTATGTTGGATTTCCAAAATCATTACAATTAGAGCATCTTCCTGAGAATGTATTTGAACTCCTTCCATTGCCAAACCTACTTCTATTGCCTCTAAATCCACCACGTTGATAAAAAAATTGTCCTTGTTCTTTGGGTGCATCTTCTTCGCTTTCATTGAATTTTCTTGAAGTAGGATTTGTACCTCTACCCCTTGAAGTGTTTCCTCTACCTCTACTTTTCTTTTCTTTCCTCATTTTCACCTTTTCTTCCACCCTTATAGCCATTTGATAACATTCTTAAAAACTTCTTGGATTTTTCAAGGTTAGTTCATCCTGAATATTAAATCCCAATCCACCCAAGTACCTAGCAATCTTTTCCACTTCATTTTCATTATGACCAAATCTTATGTCTAGCTTATAGAATTCTTCAGTATATGTTTTAACATCCATTTCTTTTTGTCTTAAACCTTGAAGTTTTTTAAAAATTTGAATTTCATAATCTTTGGGAAAGAACTTACCTTTCATTTTTGCTACCATTTTATCCCGTGGAACAATCTTAGAATTTCCATTCTTTTTCCTCTCTGATTTCTCATAATCCCACCACAAATGTGCATGACCTTTCAGCTTCATCTTTGCAATCTTCACCATATGCTCTTCAAGAACATCTTCACACTCAAATTAATTGTCTAAGACTGCAATGCAATCCAATAATTCTTCATCATTTACATTCACACCATATTTAGGAACATCTATCTTCACTTTATGTTTATCACTCTTGACTGCCCTTAACAACTTTTCCATCCTTTGGTCTCGAGGATCTAGTTCTTCATCCACATCTTAAAATTCTTCTTCCTCTTCTTCATCTGAATCATTTTCATCATGCTCATCTCTTCTCTTCCTTGTCTCCAAAGCATCCAACCTTGCTAACACAACATTATGAGACTCCATCAACCTAGCATTCATTTCTTTTAACTCTTGCAATTCTCTAGCAGTTGCATTATTCTTAGGAGGCATCTTGACACTGTCTTTTCAACTTCCAAGTTTCCTTTCTTCAATCAAAAACCTTCCACTCTCAAGAGATCTAATCCCTAAGCTTTGATACCAATTAATGCAATACACGGAGGCCTTCTATCAACCAAACAAAAACTCAATTGACTCTCCAAACCTTTAGCTCTCCAAATCCTATCTAGGATGATTTCTCCTTAAGCTTCATAATTCTGCCTTGTAGGTGTGTTGACCTGGTTTTTTGTACTTTACTCACAATCTACTTGAAAATCATAAAAACCATAAAACATTCCAAGCACCCATTATTTTCCTCTTAAACATATATCAAAACCACTTATGGTCACTTTGGACCAACCTCTTCAAAACAAGGATTCAACACTGTCCAACTTGGTCAATTAGGCATGTTTTACATAGCAGCCCTAATTTAATATTCCTCTCAAGCATAAATCACCATTGGGAAGTAATAACCACTCCACATAAACACCAAATTTCCAACTTTTTAACTCACACAAAACCCTCCAGGTCACCTTCTTACCAAACCCTTACTTTTGCTTGATTTGGAGAGGGTTTATTGAAAGTATCTTCCAAACCTCAAGCAACTCTGCCACCACTTCAAAAATGTCCCATTATGTCTGCACATGCCTAAAATAACTTCATAATATGTTGCTCCAAATAATTTCACACATTCCCACTTTTAAACCTCTCAATTACATTAAAAAAAGGCACCATTTTGCAACTAGGGCATCAAGCCCGCACCATAAAAAAACTTCCCCTGCACACAAGAAAAATCTACACATATAAACCTACCTAATTAGGCCCTTTCCACTAAGACACAACATATACAATAGGTGGAATGAACATTATTTCATTTTTAAACCTTCAACCCCTTAAATCTAGCTAAACACATGCAATTTCAGAAAACCAAGTATAAAATTCTTCAAATTCAATATAAACCTCTCAAATGAAATGAAAAATGTAGTTAATCCATGCCTCCAATGTGTTCATAAGTTTTTAGAGCAATCTTCCCTCTGTACGATACCGTACAGGCCTGTAAAAATTGATATTTCATAGAAATTTCAAGAAAATAGAGAGATTTTTATTAGTTTTTGCTTCCAAATCACCAAGGAACATTTACATCGATGTCTCCCACATATTTAAAGCTTTCCCACCAAAAAAAAACCCATCTAAAGTAATTCCAATGACCATTCAAACCTCTTGACCATTGGTATTCTACTTTGCACCTCTTTTACATTTTTAACATGACAACATTGCAAGATTACTAAATTTTTGCAAAGTGACTCTAACCTAACCCCCTAAATGATTTCACATTACAAATAGTCTACAAGGACCTTATTTTCTTGACAAAAAGACTTGACACAATTTTTTTTTACCAAAAGACCTAATTTATAAAACTTGCAAAATGAAACTCTCATGGGCCCCTACACCATTTTGAGATATGTTTAAGAGGAAAATAATGGGTGCTTGGAATGGTCTTTGGTTTTCGGGTTTTTCAAGTATATTGTGAGTAAAGTACACAAAATAGGGTTTGCACACCTACAAGGAAAAATTGTGAAGCTTGAGGAGAAATCACCCTAGATAGGGTTTGAAGGCTAAAAGTTTGATTTAATCAAGTGAATTTGAGTTTGGTTGATTGAAGGACTCCCTGCTATGCATCAAACTAGTGGACAAAACATGACAATGTGCTCCCAAGCCCAGACCATCAGAAGTGTAACAACATAGCCCATTGACTATCCACCACGATGGGCTATGTCATGCAACTAAAAATATAACATCACCAATAAACATGGCCCCCATGCATACAAGGTATCCCTAGCTATCATCCCCACCAACATCTCACCCCACCAACTAGAAAACCATGCCCTTGATGCTCTATTATCACAACCCTGACAATCAATGTACACATTACATAGTCAAATCACTCATAACAATCTTTTAGGGTCTCCCATCTGATCTCATATTGGTCTACTCCCAGGTCATTGACATCCTCATAAACATAATATCTATTTAACGCTTGGTATCCTTACCTTGGATTGTATCTAACCCACTTGCCTTAGATCAATAGTCTCAGGATCCTGTAAACATCCTCTAATGTGATCGTGGCCTCTCCAGTTTGTAGGTGAAATGAACATGTCTTTGAATTCCATCTCTCGGCTAGTGCAATCAACATCCCCCTATTTTCCCTAATGATAGGCATAAATGTCACTTGGTACAAGCTAAGATGTCACAACCTGGGCTTTTCAACACTGGTCAACTGGTCCCATAATCGACGTTTCTAGTGGTCATGACTCTCATGTGTAGATTAGATCAAATCTAGCCTATGGTAAAAATGACAACCAATATGTCAGTAAAGTAGATTATCTAAACCTAGTTGGCACATGTCATAACAAGAATTTAATCTTACACTAGGGAAAAATATTTTCCAGTCAGCTGCATCACAAAATTTATCAATTGTGTCATTCCCTCACACTTGCGTCACATGATTTCATAGATGTTTCGTAGGGGTGTTATTGCATGCAACCCCAAATCATATGTGGCCTAAAACTATAATTGCATCATTTCTAAAGCAATTATGATAAATCTTATTCAATTGCACATAACTATAGTCACTTGTGTCACACCTACGCAGTTGCGTTTTAGCAAACCACATATGTGTCAATTCCTATCATTTGCAGTGTAAAATTTTAAAACCTAATCTACCCTAGGCATGTTGTAGACAATTTTGTTGAATCACAAGAAATTAAATTGATCGCAATAGCACTTGTGGCTAACATGGAATGACACAATTAGCTGTTAATTTTTCCTAATGCCTAGAAAACTGTGAAATGTAAAATTGACAAAATAGGTTTGTAGATACTCACTGGTTCTCCCGCGCCCTTTGGTCATCTAATGGTCCACACATGGTGTGCTTCATTGTAGATGTTGGGAACAAGTGACATCTTGGCTCATAGTTCCTCAATATCCAATCTCCAAATGTGCAAATGAGTCCTTTTTCCCTCCAATTTCCTATTTATACCTCCTAAAAATTAGGGTTTTAATAGGGTTTGTGTTGGTTGCACTTGGCCAGAGCTTTGAAACTTTATTTTATCCACCCAAAGGTCCTAAAATTAATTTCTTTCACCATTGTAACATTCTTTCCTATTAATTTGACTCTTCAGAACAATTTACAATTGTTTTTGAATTTTTTTGGAAAATTTGCAAAAAATTTCCGACATGGCATAGGTCTACCTTGTTATCACTGGGGCACATTTTGACAATTTTTTCTTTGACAAAATGTGATAAACCACATTATATCAAAGAGTGGCAAAACTTAGACACTAAAAATTGACCTAGGTCTATGACTCTCAGATTCTTCATCATTTCCCCTTTTGTCTTTTATTTTCTAAAGTCATATGTCTTCTATTATTTAAATAATTTTAATTATTTAATTAATTTTTTTCTAATATTTTTTTTCCTTGATTAATTAAATAAATTTTATTTATTTAATTATGTCACTAATTAAATCCTTTTCTTTCTAAAATTAAATAAATTCCTATTTAATTTCTATGTCATTTTCCACTATAATTAAATAATTATTTAATTATTCATTAGCCTTTTCTCTCCTAAATTAAATAAATTTTATTTATTTAATTTGTTCTACTCTCATGAATTTTTAATTAAATTATTATTTAATTTAACAGGCGACCCTCTTTGTCACATTCTTCTATAATTAAATAATATCTTTATTATTTAATTATTCATTGGCCACCTAGATTAAATATTTTTTATTATTTAATTTTTCATTGGTCCTCTTTGTCTGTGCCAATCTTATATTCCACCTCAAGTCCTTATCTATCCATGTCTTAATTAACCTCCACACTTGATTAGATTATCTATAGTTTAATCTTGACTGTTAATCCTTATAATGTTGCCCTAACCCTAGTCCTTACTACATCTTTCAATCTTGGAAATTGATTTTCATGCCTTATATGCTTTCAATCTCAACCCTTCATTCAAAATTGTCTTTTCTATAAAATACCTTATCATTGTCATTTTCATCATCTAGAGTTTACATGAGCTTATTCGATCTTATGCTATCTTGCTATCTATCTATCAACATCAACTCAAGTGCATCCATACTCATTTTGAATCTTCAATATTTTTCTTTGTCATTGTCATAGGCCATTATTGCATACTAAAAAATACAAGGGAAATTATTATATTCAAGGAAAATGGACAAGTGAAATGAAGGTAAATCAATGGTGGCATGAAGATTTGATAATATTGTTCCATGTTTTTATGTCTTTATGCTTATTTGTACTTCATTGTTTAGTAGGGTTTGATTTATATGCTTTATAGCCTAACCTTTAATATTTTAACCCTTATTGTAGCTTTAGTCAATTTTGGATTTTTATTTTCTTTGTTTATTTATTCATGTAGCCTATAAGCAAGGGCATGACATCTACGCCTATGGTCTCTAGCACGTCTGTTTCTTTTAGTTTTGTTTTCAAATTTCATTTGTGTAGGAGTGGGTTGATAAACCATAGATTTCATTTCTTCCCCAAGGGGAGGAAGGGAAGGAACCACAAGAAGTTGTTCAACCAATTTCTCTTTGAATTTTTAAAATTATTTTATTCTAGGAGGTGGGGCAAGATTGTTTTCATTATCTCTTGGTCTTTTATAAGAGGTAGGTGAAGTTTTTGTCTTAGGTTGATCTTGCTTGTTTGGAATTTCCTTAGGCTCAATCATGGTTTGGTCTAGGATGGTAGGTTTTGTGGTGGGTGGGGACATGTTTCAGAGGGATAGTTCTACTATCTTCATCACCTTGAACTTTTAATATGATAGGAAAAAGAAGTCTTCTCGTGGTTTTATAGGTTCTATAGGATCAGGCCAAAATAAATCTAAGGAAAAGTTACCTTTGGAGGACAATAAGTTAAATCCATTGTGATGGATGGTGAAAAATTAATTTTCAAAGGGAAACTTTAAACATTTATGCATAACCAAAGTGACAACTTTCATGGAGTGAAGCCATGGATAGCCTAGCTTCACATAAAATTGGTCCAACTACAAAATGATGGAGAATGATATATCTAATTTTTTCGGTCCTATTTGCAATGGTAAGGTGATTGATCCCATCGTAGGGAAAGTGAAACCATTATGCATATTGATCCATGATTTTGTTTTATCATATATATCCTGATAGAGTTCATGCAAGAGTAAGAATTCCTCAGTGATCACATTCTCTCCATAGACGGGATCTATTAGTGTCCCATTAGTGGGTTTTTCATAGATTTGTCTAGCTATGTAAAGATGACTATCGGGTGCATGTTTAAGTATATCCTTAGAGGAGAAAGCAATGTCAAAAGGATTCTTAGGTCATCCCTTATGAGGAATGATTTCTATCACTCCTACCATGTCATCCATCTGATCATTATATATAGAATCATGTTGAATAGAATAATTGTTATTATCATTCATATCAACATTCATCAAATCATTCTATGTAGTTTTGCTAGCTTTGAAAAAAAAAATGTTATGGTTAGGAATAAGGTTGATAAAGATTTGAAAATTTTGGTTAGGAGGGGAAATAGATTTATTTCCTTGATCACTAACACCTCCAACAAAAAGATGACCAGAATCAATGACGTCTTGCACAATATTTTTAATAAAATTACAATGTTTTGTGTCATGTCCATTTTGTCAGTGATAATGGTAGTAATAATTTGGTCTATAGATTGTGGGTAATGGTTTACTAGGGTTGGGTTTTTTAACATGGGGAAGGGTAATAATCTTCTATTCTAAAATTTATGTCGTTATGAAGTGTGTTGGATAAGGGAGTGAATTTTATTTTTGAGTCTCCATAACTAAAGGGTATCACAATTTTAATAGTATCTACTTGGTTATTGGTATTCTGAGTTGTTTGTTGAGGGGGATTGAATTGAAGAAACCCTTTATTCTGTTTCCTAAAATATTGGGAATTGTTCTGGTTTATGGGCTCAGACTTCTCAGTTCAATTAGAAGTGGACTTTGTATCTTGACTATGAACCAAATTTTGATAATAACGGAGGGCAGTACACAAGTGCATGAAGGAGGGAAATTTCATCATGGTAAGATTGTCTTGTACCTTTGCAAATTTTCTATGAACATATTTTGAGGGTGAGGATTGGGAACCTTGACATTGATTTGGGAATAGAGTGATTGATAGTGTGAGATAAATTCAATTGTCTTTTCTTCTACTTTTTTCTTGCATCTCATCAAATCGACCAAGGCCATTTTAGGAGTCATATGCACTTTGAAATTGTTAAAAAATTCTTCAAAAAGTACATTGAATGAATGAATTTAGTTGTTCATTAATGAAGAGAACCATTCCAAGATAGTATGCTTCAAGGACCTAGGGAAAATCTTAGCCAAGAGTTTATCATCAAGGAAAAAGTCACTATATAAAGTAGTATAAGCATTAACATGGTTAGAAGGATCTCCCTTTCCTCCATATTTCTCAAATCTAGGCACCTCTACACCTTGTGGCATCGGTGTTCATAGTATCTCTAAGGAAAATCAAGTACTTTTGACATAGTATGTAGGTGGGCCATTTTGATTTTGATTGATGGTGGAATTTGTTTTTAGAAGGGATGAAACGGTTCAAAAGAGTTGATTAATGAGAGGGTCATTGCTTGGTTATGAGATATAAGTGAAAAAGTTGAGGCGGTGTATGTGTTTGAGGGAGAAGTGAAGGGAATGATTATAGGTGTTAAAGTGGTAGATAATATGATGTGCAATGCCACAAAGGTATTATGGATGCTAGAGGAAATACCCAAGGAAGGAATCACATTACTAGTTGGTTGCATTGTTGTTGTGACTTGAGGATTGGTATAGGTAGGAATTGAGGCAATTGTTGTGGGAGGAGGAATTTGAGTTCCTCCTTGGCTTATGACATTGCTTATAGGTAAAGGACAACTAGTGGTTGAGGTGAGATGTTTCTCACATATTTGAACTATGTTTTTCACAAGGTCATTTCCATCTTCACTTTCAACCATGCGATGAATGTTATCTATAGTGGATATTGTGATAGTTGAAATATTGTCATTTTTCACTTGATGTAGTAAGTTTTCTAAGTATTCATGAATGTGAATTATGTTTTCTTGCGGGACACTATCATTAATTGTTTCAACTTGCATCACACTACTTTAAGGCAAGGAGTTGTTAAGGGTATGGTCCATACCTAGTGTACTAATGTCAACACTAGGAGTGAAAGAGCTAGACAACCCAAGATCCAAAATGATTGTGCTATTGGAGGATGAAATAAGTCTCAAATTTAATCTCACTAGAGTATTAGCAATAGGACACCAAATACTCATATAAGGGCTACTAAATGAAAGTTGGATGCAAATGTAATATATGCTAAGAACAATGAAATGATTATAATAGAAATTTTATAAACTTAAATAGAAAGCCATAAATAGCAATCAAAAACATAGAAATAGAACTTTTAATGCAAGAAAATGCAATTCAAAATGTGCACAGGGACTTATTTGCCCAAGGTGGTGAATGAGTCCTAGTAGGGATTTTTTTCAAAAAAATTAGAATTTTTTAATTGAATTTTACGCTTTCTATGCTGTATGACCTCAATTCTAAGTGAAAATGTAGATTTTGTGTGATTTTTAGTGAAATGAGATGCAAAGATAAAAACTATATGATCTTTCACTAATGCAAAATTAGAAAGCCTAGAATGTCACTGAACTAATGCAAACTTTAATGTAATGTTAATGTAAGCTAAATCTAGGATGATGATGTGCTCCAAATAAAAATTGTGATGTTCTAAATGAATTTTTACCAAAATGAAATGGTGAAAAAGTGGTATGGTGTTATCATATGGTTTTAAGGCATAGAGCACACCCACTTCTCCAATTTAATTCAAGTATAACCCTAGAGATTTCAATGCAAAGGAGAAAGAGATCTTGCATTAGGGAAATTCTAGGGTCTGAATGCAAACTAATAAGGGGTTCAACACCAAGTAAGACCTTGGAAATACTAATTCAATGCAAGATGCAACACTAAACCCTAATTCAATGTAATGTCCTATAAAATGACCTAGAAATGTAAATGAAAAAACACAAAAAACTAAAGAAAGGGATATGTGCACCTAGGAATCTATCAATGATGGGAAGGAGGTCTGAAACACTAGAAATTCTTCCTTTAATGTTGAGTGGGACTCATTCGCGAAGCTAGGAAAATGAGTCTAAAATTTGGGATTCTGTGTGGGAACGAGAATCTACTAAATAGGTATTTGAATCTACAAAAAAAAAAATTGACCAAAACTAGGACCAATTCATCAGAAGTGGAAAATCAATCTAGTTAGGGTTTTCTAAAGCTTCAAAGTCTAATCCTTCTCTTCTTTATCTACTCTATCCTTCCTAATGTATTTCCATATTCGAAAACCTTATTTGCAACCTATAGGTGTTTTCCAATGTCCTCGAAGGTTTGATGACAACTTTGGATGATTTGAAAAAAATTCTCCAATCTTTCTCCTTGGGAAATATGCAACCTAGACCTACAAATCACACAAAAAAGAGAGGTAAAAATGTTTTTGGGTTAGCGGATAGGGGTTTTCCTTGGTCAAACCCCATTTTGGTAATCAAACCTTGAAATATAATGAAATAGAAATAAAGAATGATGAATAAACAAAATAAGATGTTGCAACTCACCAAACCCTATTAATGAAGTACTACAAACATGTTTGAGATGGCTCTAATGTATTTAAATCTTGAATCTTGTTTGAATGTGATAGACCTTGAATGAAGTGCTAGCTTGAATCATCAAATCCTACACAACAATTGTTATCTCCAAAGCAAACATGATGCATCAAGTCCTTGACATGATGATTGATGATTGAATATTGCTCTAAAATTCTTTATAATATGACCTTGAATACTCTTGAAAACACTTGAACATGAACTTGTAAACTCAAAATTGCTATAAGGAAGAATACTTGAATGCTTGGGGTTAAAATGAGAGAAATAACCTTGTATTTATACTTAATTATGCAAAAATTCCCAAAATTACAACACTACAAGCCAACATCAGATCTAGGAGGATAAAATACCACCAAACATTTGAATTTATTTTTATTTTGGGCCACACGGAACTCATTTTCCCAAGGTGGCAAATGACTCCCACCAGGAATAATTTTTGGGACCATTTTAAAAAATATTTATAAAGGTGTCAAACTAGAATTTGGGACAAAAATTCTACATGGGACTAATCTCCCAAGTTGGTGAATGAGTCCCATTTCACTAAATTTGGTCAATTCAAGCCTAAAACACCTGAATTATGATTGGGTATTGATTTTTGTTGGGATTATCCTTGAAAAGATGTATTAAAAGGGGCTTGTGGATGCAAAATAAGGCCAATTAAAGAATAAAGAGGCCCAATTATTAATGGCAACCCTAGAAAAGTGTGAAAGTGTGTTAAAACACTTTACAACACTTTAAACAAGGCACCAATAAGCTCATTTAGTTCAAAAGGGGAAAATAACTAATGTGAATATGTTAGACATATTAGAACATTAAATCAAGGCCAAGTTAGGGGGACCTTTTTCCATCATTACACTAAGTATTTCACAAAAAGCATTGAAGGTCCTCATTTTAGCACCATAAAAACATGGAAATGAAATACATTTACATGAATATAGGTGGAAAAATCGATTGCATCGCACAACATATATGCATCACAAATTCCATTTTTTAAATTGAAAAGAAAAATATGCTATATTAGTAGCAATGAGATAGAGATTGATGGCACAAATTTAAAGGGATATTGATATAACAATCATGTTTTAACGTTGAGGTGGTTGAGTGATGACCATTAGATCATGGCACAAAGAAGATCTAAAAAAAAAATTCAAAGTTGGATTCTCTCAATAGCTAGGTGGTATAAAATTGTAGAAACCTCTTAGTTAAGTAGTGTAACCGATACATTAATTGCTATAACCACTCTAGCTAAAAAAAATTATTGGTGATGAGATGTATAGATAATAGCATACAAGAAAATGTGATTAGATAATTAGATATGGTTCCATCATGCAAGGGATTTTATTTAATGAAAATAAAATATAGGGTTTTCTATATGATAAATATAGAAAATATAGTGAATTAGATTGATGTTGTATGGCTCGAGGCAAGGAAGACTTGTCAGTTAAGAAATGGAAATAGTATAGAAGAAGGAATGGTGTGGTAGAAGTACAAATTGAACTATGTGAGAAGTAAGACTAAGATTGAATATAAATCAAATCATCTAGGATATGCATTAAGAGAGTAGAATAATGAGTTAGAGCAAAAATTGGGGGAAAGAGAAGAGAAGAGTGAAATATGTTGTTGAGTTAGCAACAACAAGGAGAAAGAGAATACTTATAGAAAACAATAGAGTATGAGAAATTGAAAAAAAAATTATAACATTGAATTGGATTCACTTGAATCACTTTATAATCAATATTTGTAGCTCCATAAACTTGTTTAAAATTCTGATTGGTTGGTTCCATCAAAAATCTAAGTGGGTTCTTAGTTAGGGAGTAAGTGCTTCCATAGAGTTGGTGCTCTTTGGTGTCTCCTTAGGGTTGGTGCCCTTAAACATTGTAATAATTGAGGTTTTATTGTCAGGCTAGATTAGGACAGTAGATCCTAGTAGCTATTCTCATGGTGGTTTTTCCTATATTGGGTTTTCCACCTATATATGGTGTAATGCATAATTGTGTGTGTGTGATCTCTACATGTTTATTAATTCACATTAAAAGTGTTAAAATATAAGTTTTTATCGATGTACTAATTCATCCCCCCTCTCAATAGATATTTTTGTTCCAAAAATTTGTATCAAAGCCTTGGTTCCTTTGGAGAAGCTTAATTAACTTAGGTAGATCTTGGATAGTGAACACAAATGGCTAATCAAGAAGGTTCTTCCTCAAACAAAGTACCTCTCTTTAATGGATCAAAGTATGCATTTTGAAGAATTATAATGGAAGAATTTTTGTCTTCATTGTGGTTTGGTGTATGGATGTATTTTGTAAATGGATATATAATTCCTACTACAACTCCTACTAATCAGGCTTGAAAGAAAGAATATGAGAACAATGCCATGGTAAATAATGCTATTTTCTTTGGATTTTCCAAGTCAATTTTTGTCAAAGTAATGCACTTTTAAATTGTACATGATGTCTAGGACAAGTTGAAGAACATCTACGAAGGTGACAATAAGGTAAAGTAGGCCAAGCTACAAACTTTCAAAGGAAAATTTGAAAGTCTCAAAATGAATGAAGAAGAGAAAATTATAGACTATCTCCTAAGAGTAGATGAAACATTCAATGAAATTATAGGCCTTGGAGAAGAAATTAAACAATTAGTTATTTTCAAAAGGTCCTAAGATCCTTTCCATCCAAGTATGAATCTAAAATCTTTGCAATTGAGGAAGCAAGAGATCAGGATAAAATCATTGTTGATGAGTTGCATGGCACCTTCACTGCCTATGAGATGAGAATGGGAGATGCATATAATTTCAAGAAATAAGACACATTCAAAGCAACCAAAAAGGAGAAGGAAAAATTATCTACATCTAGATCTGAGGAGATTGATGAAGAAGAAGCCAACTTTGTTAAAAAAATAAGGAGAGGCTCTAGAAAATCAAAGGTAAGTTACCCTTTAAATGTTTTAATTGTGGTAAGATAGGAAATTTTTCTACTAAATTACCTTATAATGAAAAGGATAACTCTAAGAAAGAATAGGGTTGTAAAAAAAAAAACCCTTCTTATATAAGAATAAGAGCATGTACAAAGGAGAGGAGAGTAGTTCATCTGATATTATTGATAGCTCAGATGATGACCATGATTGTGCCTTTGTGGTTGAGGGAAATTAAATCATATTCATGGAAAATCAAGAAAAAGAAGTCAATTCTTTAGATGAAGAAGAAGAGGAAGGAGAAGTTGATCTAGAGGGTGAACTCATCTATACGCTAGATGAGATTAACTCGAGAAAAGAGAACAAAATGTATAAGAAGCTTACACAAAAAGAGATTGAAAAAATATCTAAGAACATTAAGGAATCTGATCAGATGATAGTTAGTCTAAAGACACAAGTTGAAGAAACTAAAAGAATAGAAAATTTAGTCAAATTTGAAGTACAATTTAAATTTGATGAATGCATGAAGCTAGAAGCAAAAATAGTGGCCCTATGAAAAGAACTTGAAAAATCTATAGAAAAATTAGAAAAATTCTTAAAGCTAAAAGGAGGCTCTGAAATTCTTGAAGAGTTTATTAACTCTCAAAAGCCATCAAAATAAAAATATGGTCTTTGTTTTTGAAAAAGGAAAATTTCCTATAACTAGTTCATCTAGAAATTTATATGATAATTTCAAAGAAGAAGAAAATTCAAAAACAAAGAAGGAGAAGCCTTACACCAAAGATTCTAAGAAGAATGTCTCTAGAGATGAAAATACAGACACAACCACTACTAAGGTGAAGAAAACTAAAGGAGAATGGAAACCCATAGAAGAAAAGAAGATGTCAAACACCAATGGAGCTAATGCAGATGGTTTCACAAGGGTGGGAGACTTGAAGAGGTCAAAGTAAAGAAGACCTCCTCATCTTGCACAAAGAAATGCTATGACCAGGTATTCTCATTTTTCTATGGCTACTACTATACTTGTAATTAGTTTGGTCATAGGGCTATTGAATGTAAAGTTATATCTAAAAGGAGTACAAACTTTGTAAGTAGAAATCCATTTGCTCCTTTGATAAATACAAATGTAATATGTTATAACTACAATAATTTTGGTCACATATCTAGAACAATGCTAAATTATGCCAAGTTACCTAATGTGTAATATAGATAAGTAGTGCATACAACAATATACACCTTGAATAGAGTTTAACTAAGGGTAAATACTGGGAAAACCCCCTATGAAGTTTTTTATGGAAAAAATGTGTCTAGATTTTACTTTATATTGTTTGGAAACAAGCGCTACATCAAGAGAGAAGAAGATAAATTGGGAAGATTTGAATCTAGATGTGATGAGGGAATATTTCTTAGATATTCCACTTAAAGAAAAGCCAACAAATTCTACGACAAAAGGCTTCATGGAATTGTGGAGAGTGTCAATGTCAAGGTTGATGAAGACTTGAAACATGTTGAACCTGACAAAGATATCTATGAAGAAAAGGAACCTACAAGAGTTTGAAGAGGAAGTAGCTGATGAAGAGAGTGAGGAAGTGAATGAAAAGGAAATTACAAGATATCTTCAAAAAAACCATCCTGAAGAATAGATTATTGGAAGTAAAGATGGAGTTTAGACAAAGGGGTGAGTTGCAAAAAAAAAGAGCAACTAAACTTTGCACTATTATCTAAAATTGACCATAAGAGCTATGTTGAAGCCAACAAGGATGAGAGATGGCTAAAATCCATGGAATAAGAACTAAGCCAAATTGAAAAGAAAAAAACATGGTAATTAGTTCCAAGACCCCCAAATAAGAATGTAATAGGTACTAATTGGGTATTTATAAACAAGCTCAATGAGGAGGGAGTCATTGTAAGGAATAAGGCTAGATTAGTATGCAAAGGATATACACATGTTGAAGGTATAGATTTTGATGAAAAATTTTCTCCAATTTCTAGATTGGAAACCATAAGAATGTTTCTAGTATTCTCTATTTATAATAAATTTAAAGTCTATCAAATGGATGTCAAGCTTTCTTTCTTAAATGGGAACCTAGAAGAGGAAGTGTACATATAACAACCTGAAGGTTTTAGCTATCATTTAAAGAAGAATATTATGCTTTAAGAATAAAAAAAGAACTGCACATGGTCTAAAATAGGCACCTAGAGCTTGGAATTCAAGACTAAACCAATACCTACAAAAGGAAGGATTCAATAAAGGATTTAGAAGGTGAGAATATGATAATTGTTGTTGTATATATGGATGACATCATTTTTGGTTGTATCAATAAGATAATTTTCAAGGAGTTTCCAAATCCAATGCAAAATGAATTTAACATGTTCATGCTTGGATAATTTTCTTTCTTTCTTAGTTTACAGATAGCATGAACCGATGAAGCGATATTTATCTCATATTTAGTATGCCAAGGAGATTATCAAGAATTTTGAAATGGAAGAAAGTAAACTAGTAGATACTCCCATGATAACTAGATGCAAGTTGAGAAAAACTCATGAATCCCCTGATGTAAATATGACCATGTAAAAGTCAATGATAGGTAGCTTGATATATATAACTACATCAAGACCTAATATCATGCAAGTAGTATGCATGGTTACAAGATTCCAAACTGCTCCTAAAGAGTCATATGTCAATGCAGTAAAAATAATCTTTAGATATATCAAGAGTACAATTGACTATGGCTTTTGGTATCCTAAAGGAGAATATTTCAATTTGACAACATATACATATGTTGATTGGGTTGATGATTGAATAAGCACTAGTGGTGGTGCATTTTTCCTTGGAAACAAACTTGTTTCATTGCTAAGAAAAAAGTACAAGTTAGTTACTCTTGCTACATTTCAAGCAAAGTATGTTGCAGTAGTGGCATGTTGCACTCAAGTATTGTGGATGAAGCAAACACTTAAGGACATCAAGGTAGAGTACAAATAGCCTATCTCTTATTTTTGTGAAAATTCAAGTGATATTAGCATATCAAAGAATCAAGTGATGCATTCTAGAACTAAGCATATATCAATCATCACTTCTTAAGAGAAAAGGTTGCAAACCAAGATGTCAGTAAGGAATATGTGCCAACCAAAGATCAAGTTGTACACATATTTACTAAAATTCTTCCCAAACAAAAATTTGTGTATTTGAGACAAAAATTTGAAATGGTTTCTCCTGCTCCACATTACTAGATCTTAGTATTAAATAGGTGCATGACAACTAAGAGGGGGGGTGAATTAGTTGTCACACAGATTCAAACTTAAAACTTATCACTTATCAAATCTTCAACCTTGTTTTGTTATTAATTATAAGCATGAATCATAGATAATAGAAAGTAAATCAACACAATGAACACCCGATTTTTATGTGGAAAACCCAATAAGGGAAAAACCATGGTGAGGGTTAACTCACACTATATAGTATTTAGAAAGAGGCTCACTGCAAAAATAAGGACTCACTATCCAAGTACAAAGGCTCACTACCTCCAAAAAGGACTCACTTTCCAATAAGGAGGCTCACTACCTACAAAATATTATACAAAATAGAGTAGGGATTTACAACCAAAAAATTAATTGAAAAGATGCATAGGTATCATGTGTTGATACAATTCTAGTTATGCTCAATATTCAAACTTTACACCCTTCATTCTTCGCTCATCAGCTATTTCCTTTCTGAACACATCTTTACATTCATTACACTCTCACAGACACACCCTTTTTCACACAACTTCCATTCTTACATCCATTGATACATACAACTATTCACCATACATGCATATATTTATTCGATCACCATCATAAGCATCAGGTTGGTCGAATTAGATGAAATTCATTATAAAAGATATCAACTGTCGGCTCCACAAAATATTTCAAAAAATAATTTGATTGTTAGCACAATACAATATGTCAGCCCAGACCACACAATAGATCATTCTTAATATTTTTATATCCTATCAAAATTATCTTACCAAGTCGTCTAGGAATAGTCTTCAACGCAACAAGTAAACATTTTTTTGGTTGCCACACTATCATATGAGCACCAGAGTACATAATATTCTAAACATCCATGCCTTTAACATCCATAAGTAGTTTCCCAAAACTACAATCAACAATTGTCAACTATGAAGAAATGCAAAGTAGAATACCAGAGGGACAACCAAAAATATAGGATTAGCCACCAGAGAAGATAAGACAATCATACACACTGGTTTAGAGTACCAAACCAAACTACCAACATGGTGACATCAACGAAAAAAAAGGCAACCTGCTCATTCTTCCAACACTTAGTCATATTAGGGCATGAGTCTAGGGGGAGGATCACAAAAAAATTATTCATCCCTAGAAGAGGAGAGAAAGGAAAGATAGGTTTGAATGGTTTTACAAATTTCTAATGAATTGTTGGTTGGAAATTATTGGACAAACTCCTTTATCTAATAAAGGGGGAGAAAAATTTGGACAAAGAGGGAGAAAGTTGGAGTCCCTTTTTCATTGATGTCAAAGGGGAGAAATTTTCCAAATGCTCTATGTGAGAAAGTTTCTAAATGCTCTATGTATTCAGGTTGGATAAAGATAGAAAATTTTCCACTACCTAAGGGGGAGAAAGACTGTTATGAAGAGCCTCTATTCAAATTCATCTTAAGATAATAGTAGATTGTTAGCATTAAGTTTCCATTGATGTCAAAAGGGAATCACAAGAATGTCAAAAGGGATATTGTTGGAAATATGATTGTCATTGATGTTAGTAGTCTCACTTAGAAAGATTTTTTGAAGTTGCAGTGCAAGTCTTGAAGACTTTCCAAAGTGCAGGCTTTGGGTATTGGTCGAGCACCTTATAATGCCTCCAGAAAGAAATAAAAAGAGATAGACTATTATAGAGAATTCTAATCAACCTTCATACTTTGGGAATTGTGCATCATTTATATAACATGCTCAAATAAACAAAGAAATAAAGAGTGAAGTTCAAAAGGTTTCAAGCATCAGACATTAGCAAGATGGCTTACACATTACATTTTCAGGCATTGAAGATCAGCATGAAGGATTACATCTTACTGAAAAAATGAGAATGAGAATGATGGAAGCCAGAATGCTAATACCCAAGGGACCAATACTCAATGAAGGAAGAAAGTGGAAGGTTCAAGAACTGCCAAAGGATTTGGGGATTGTTGAGTGGAAAGAAGGTTTAATACCTTATCAAAATGTAAAAGGAGGTAAATAATAAACACAAATCCTAACACCTAATGACTCAAAGGATTCATCAAAATTTTAGAGGTTAGATTGAAGGTTTGTGAATAAAGTGAAGGATTCTAGAAGGTAAAGGGTAAGGCCAATGGCCTACTCTCGAATCTTGATAGGTGTAATGAGTATTGGATGTCAATGTTTGGGATTGTTCCTTAAGTATTTAGAAACACTTCAAGCATAATGTAAAGAGCATACTCGACACCCGAACCCTGATGAAAAGGAAAAATAATGTCAATGAAGCAAACGACGTATGCATGATAGATGGAAAAACACTACTATTATGTGGAAAGCATGGTGGGTCCTCGTTTTAGCATTGTGGAAATATGAAAAGGTGATAGGTGTTCATGAAGATAAGTGGGAAAAAATTATTGTATTGCATAGCCTATATGCACCACAAATTCCATTTTGTAAAGTGCAAATAAAAACATGCTATATTAGCAGCAATGTGAGAGAGATCGATGATATATATTTAAAGGGAGATTGATCTAATGATTATATTTTAAAGTTGATGCAATTGAGTGAGAACCATTAGATTATGGTGTGAAGAAGAAGATCTATGAACACAATTTAAATTTGGATTCTCTCAATAGATAGGTGGTAAAAATTGGAGGAAGGGTCTCTGCCAAACGGTGTAACTAACAAATTAATTTATATAACTACTCCAACTAAATTTTTGATTGGTTATGAGATGTGTAGATGGAATCATAAAGGCAAAGGAAATTAGAAAATTAGATATGGCTCTGTCATGCAAAGAATTTCATTTAATGTAAAAAAAATATAGGATTTTCAATATTCTAAATATAGTAAATACAATGAATTAGGTCAACGGTGTATGGCTTAAGGAAAGGAAGACTTGTTCGTTAAGAAAGGGAAAAATTTTAGCAGAAGGAATGGTACAGTAGAACAAAAAAGTTAATTTTGTGAGGAATACTAAGACAAAATACATATCATGTCATCTAGGATATGCATTTAGAGAGAAAAACTAAGTTAGAGCAAAAAAGGGGGGAAAGAGAAAACAAGAGAGAAATGGGTTGAGTTAGCAATAGTAGAGATAAAGAGAATGCTTGCAGATAAGAAAAAAATATGTAACATTGAATTGGATTCACTTGAATCACTTTGTAATCATGAGTTGTAGCTCCATAAAATTGTTTGTAAATATGATTTATTGGTGCCATTATAAAGTTGTGTGGGTGCTTAGTTAGGGAGTAGGTTCTTCTTTATAGTTGGTGCTCTTAAATAATGGGATGAGTGTCTCCTTATGGTTGGTTCCCTTAAAAATTGTAACTAGTGAGGTTTTATTGTGCAGTTGGATTAGGATAGTAAATCCTAGTAGCTATTCTCGCCATGGTTTTTCCCCTATTGTGTTTTCCATGTATATCTGTTGCTACGAGTAATTATGTGTGTGTGATATATGTATGTTTAATTAATCTTAATTAAAAGTGTTAAAATAATTTTTTATTGATCTACTTATTCGCCCCCCTTCTTAGTAGATATTTGTGCTACAATAGATCATGCTCCTAATCCTTATGAAATTTGTGGCCCATTTCAATATTTATCAAGAAACCACATTATAAATGAGTTTAATATTTTTCTTTAATACCTTGGATCCTAGAAAGCAAGGGTGCCTTGGGTGGCCTTGTTCCTCTATTTTGGATCCAATTTTTAATGTGTTAGAGTTGGAACTTTATTATTTGAATTTAAAATGTCAAAAGTCAGCTATCAGGATTTAATTTATAGTAAATTAGATAATTTCATATAAATACCTAATTTTTTCACCATTTTAAAGTTAGCAAGAAAGAATTAGAAATCAAGATCATTATCAATCAATTATTATAAATTCAAGAGTAGTTGAGAGTAGTACTATTGCAGAATTTCAACATCAAAGCATCATGTCAAGTTTTATTTTAGTTTCTTCATGTTTATGCATATATCTCTTTTGTGAAGACTAACACTTGTAGGTATTTAAATCAATCCAAGCCAATTTACAACCAAACCTTGAGGAGATGTGCATGAATTCAGTCCTACAAGGAAATTAGATTTTAGTGGTGAGTAGCATATAATTGTTGATTCATCACTTATTTATCATTTATCCTCTATCCATCAAAAGGATTAGTTCTCTTTCATCGAATTTTCCATTTTGGAGACACTAACACGAAGTAATCCCCTATATGGAAAAACCCTTCCCCTCTCTTTGAATGTGCACATTACAGATTTGAAGAAGATTGAAGGAAGATTGAGAATCATTAGAATATTGTTTTTCCTCTCCCAATACCTCTCCTACTTGGGAAGATATTGTGGCACAAGAGGATGAAATAACTGATACATTTCTTTCCAAAAATAGTTAGATGGATTGAATAGATGAATATTCTAAGGAAATATTAGATCCCACATTAATAGAAGCTCATCAACAAGTGATTAATTCAGGTGCAGTTATGAACACACAGTTGGCTATTAGATATCCTTTAATTATTGGACCTCCTAAGACTCTAATTATTGTACCTCCTAAGTCACCTCTTATTATAGGACCTCCTAAACTTGATGGCCATATCCTAAACTTTTCATAATAATCCACTATTAATCATGTGTCACAACAACCAATTCATCATGTTGTTTCTCACACATATAATACTAGGAATAATAAGAAAGAAAAAAAATACCAACATCCATCCCATTATGTCAACCATACCTTCCACCCACACCAAATATTCCTCAGTACAGTGGAAATGAATATGATCTTGTTGAGAAAATTTGTAATACTCTATCCAATATTTCCCTTCGGGACTTGATTCAAACATCACCTACATACCATGAGATGCTCCAAGAGGATTTGTAGAAGATTGATTTGTAAACTTCTATGAAACCAAATATTTTAGTAACTTTGTTTTAATGTATGCAAGTAGTAATGTTGGATATTACATTCCCTCAACATGAATTTCCCTCACTTGAGATCCAAAATAAATATGAAGCCTCAATGATAATGTTGGTCATAAAAAAAATTGGAGTTAGGTATACCCTCATAGACTATGGATCAAGTCATAATGTTTATAACATTGATCTTCTAGATAAAATTCATGTGGAAAAGAATCTTATAGAACCTAATGATGTTAATATTTGACTCTTTGATAATGTTAGTAAGAAACCATTAGGAGTGATCACAATACCCATTAAGGTAGGGCTCATGGTTTTTCCTACCCATTTCAAGACCTCTTTCAAATAATATTCTCCTAGGTAGACCACAGATTCATTCCATGAAGGGAGTCCCATCTACTCTTCACGTTGAGATGAAGTATGAATATAACGACAAGATATATATGGTTAAAGTAGATGAAAAAAGTTACAGTTCAAAAGTCAAAGCTAAACATAGCACTTCCAACTCTCTTAATACTTTGATTCCAACTTCAAAGATATAGCCTATACAAATTGATGATTATTTGAATTGTCTTTCATTTTTAACAAAAGTATTATATGATGATTGGGGTTCATTAGGTTTTACACCCTCTTTTATCAAAGAATTCAAAATATCATAGTCTAAACCTAAAGAGTCTTGTGCTTTGTCTTACTCTACATCAACAAATTAAAAAAAAATCACACCACAATGATGATGGGGGTTGTTAAACTCCCATTCCTCATGAGTTGAAGATGCCTAATGTTAAAAAAATAAAAGGATTTGTGTTCTCAAGAAAAAATAAAATTCTTCTCATCATTATGTGGATTTTATTTCATCATTTGAGTTGGAAGGATTTTATGGGCTTGGATACAAAAATATTTCTAAAATTGGATAAATGCAATCTTGGAACAAAATGATAAGGATCACGTGAACTATGGTAGAGCTCCTAAAAGAATTGAAAATTTGAGCTTGTTATGTGCCCTATAATGGTCTATTGCATCTGTTCCCAAGGGTAGGGTTTAGGGATTTAGCTTTTTAACCTTTCCCTCAAATTTCTTAAGTATTAAACCTTGGGAATTTTAATCCTCTATTGACTTGTTTCACCCAGTCGTCGATTGCTTAAGTTGATACTTAAGTCATCAGAAACATACCTTTACTGACCCTTTTACTTAGGTTTGTCAGTCACCCAATGATATATCATTGTTTTAAAATTTTCCTATGTCGATCTGAAATATTTTATATGAAAGGTGGTTTAAGTTTGAGTATTTTCCTTGAGGGTGATAATCTTGTTGACCTAGTTGGGTCCTCATTTTATGACTAACTTTATTTGCATGTGCAAAAATCCCTCCCATCGGATCTAGAGATTAAATCACAGTCATTGCTTACATACCTCATAGGATTAAAATAATGGTTTTCAAGATGGTGTGAGGTCTATGATTGCTTGACACATGTAATCACTGAGGAGAGGCCCAGTCTTCATTCAACATGCTCAATGCTCAATGGTTCTAAGATCGTCAATTGATATGCAATCACGAGACTGAATCTCGACCATTCATTGCTAACCTCATAAGATTAAAATAATGTTTTCCAGACTTGTGAGGTATGCAATTGAACCACACATGGATTGTTTCTTCTGCTTGGTGGAAGGAGTGGATCCCAAGAGAAGGAATGATGTGGCCTCCAATTGGTATGTTTTCATTCGCTAATGAATTAGTGAACTATGGTGACATAAATTCAAATCATGTTGACTCAACCTAAGTCATTTGAAACACCATATTAGAGGAAGATCAATGGCTGCTATTTAAAATCAAATACACGTACATTAGAGCTATTTTTATTCACATGAGTGAGCAGTAATGACAGATAAGAGATTCATAACTATCATAATTTGGTCATAAAGTAAAATAAAATTTGATTTTCTCACATAATTGAAGATTGCAAGTGAACGTAGAGCACCTGGGAGATTGATCAAAAACTTTCAAACTGCAACACAAGAAATTTAGGGCTTCTTGCAAATACAAAAAGTTGTAAGTACAATTAAAGCTATATCCTATGCTTTATTTTAAACGATGTTGAATTAAGGTAAGTCTTGACTTCTTTTCTTCCAATTGGATTGGCCTACATTATTTAATTTATTTATTGTGTTTTTAAATTATGCATAAATTGTAGCCTTCTATTGAACTTGTTCAAATTTGCATCTTCTAATTGTACCTTAGGATTTTAATTGAAAGAACTAGGTTTTGAGCCTCTTTGTCTCGAAACCATAGTTTATCTTGAACCTACCTAGTTATCCATGGCTCCCAATGCACAAGGGTCTAGTTTTGAAACCACAACTAGCCCACTCTCTTAGGACATCATCGATTAACTCAAACCCTCAACTAATAAGAGGATTGCAGGAGTAGTAATATACTGTGTTAAATGATGCAGGACAACTAAGAGAGGGGGTGAATCAATTGTCACAAAAATTCAACTTTAAAACTTTAACACATATCCATTCCATAATCACACAATTATGTTATTAAGCATAAGCAAGAGATACAAAACAGAAAGTAAGATAACACACTAAACACTAGATTTTAGGTGGAAAACCCAATGAGGGAAAAACCATGATGAGGATTAAGTCACAATATAAATTTTTTCTCGAACAGAAAAATGTAAGGCTCGCTACCCAAAAAGGACTCACTATCCATGTACAAAAGTTCACTACTTATAGGGAGGCTCACTACCTACAAAAAGATTCATAGAACAAAAGAGGGCTTAACAGCCAAAATGAACTAAGAGTAATGCACCTAACAAGTGTTGATATAGTTCCAATGATGCTAAATATACTGACTTAACACATTTCATTATATTCAATCTTCTTCACATTTTTTGTTGCCTCATTAATCACACACATTGTCACACAACAACACCAACTACACACATCACAATCTTCAACCCTATTTAATATATATATGATATCTTTGCAAGCATCAATTAGGTCAGCTTAAATGGATGCACATCATATTTTCCAAAAATACCAATAGTTGGCTTCAAGTGATCACAAAATCTTCCCAACATGCTACATCAAGTCAGCACAAACCTAGGATAGATCACACATATATCCACAAAACAAAAATTAATTCACCATTCATTAGGTTGGCCAAGGATAGACCTACTAACACTTTTGCAAATACCATAGAAATGTCAGTACACCATACGAGCACTTGAGTATGTAATATTTTGAATGTACATGCTCCCAACACCTACAAACCATTTCTCAAAACTGCAAGTAGTAACAATCAATTGTGGAGTGCGGAAAAGAATACTAGAGAGAACAACATTAATACCAATTCAAATACTAGACCAAAATAGTAGATCAGGCACAAACTTAAACTTTTAATCACACTCATGGTGGAATATCTAGCTACTTGTTCAATGTCATCCTCTGAATTTACAAATATGATATTCAACTTATAGAACTCCTTAGTATACTCTATCACACTAGATTCTTTCTACTTTAGATTTTGCAACATCTTAAACAAACTAATCTAATAGTCTGCAGGAATAAACTTTGACTTCAACTTATTCACCATCCGACCCCATGACTTTATCTTTTATTTTCCTCTTCTTTGCCTATATTACTGGAAATGTTCCCACCAAAGGGATGCATGTCCTCTCAATTTTTTTTAAGAAAACTTCACTTTCTTATCTTTAGAGGTACCTTCAAATTAAAAATACTTTTCCATTTTTGTAATCCAATCTAACAATACATCTGAATCCAACTTACCATTATAATTCAGTGGATTGAAATTTTATTTTGTATTCACTTTAGTTAGGGCTCTTATGAACCTCTCTTCTCCCTGATATAGGCTAGGTTGCTCATCTCTTCCTCTTTCTTCATGTACTTCTACTTCTTCATCACTCACATCATCAACTAGTCAAAATCTTCTCTAGGTTGTTTCGACTGCATCTAATCTGGTAGCAATTCCTCTTAACATCTCCATCATAGCTAGGTCTGCATTTCCACACAATCCATTTCTACCATTTCCCCTTCCCATCATCTTTACACAAGTACTCTACAGTTGCAAGTTGGATCCTCAATCTGCCACCCAAAAAAAAAATCTTCAATAGGACTTTGCAAACTCTGAAAATCTCATAAGGAATGAACCTCTCTGATGCAAGAGCATCCTTGGTTCTTGGCAATCTTGCATCAACCACAAATATTTTCTTTGATTTTTGTTCTTTTTTTTGTTCTTACTGAGTGCATGTTGGTGGATTTGTCATATTTTCTCACTAGACCTTGTGGATCTTGGATTACATTGTCTACATGTTCATTTTCCTTGTTCCAAGATTTGAGCATGATTGGATCTTTTTCTAGCAAGTTATCACTTCTGAAATCCCTTGGTAGTTTCTTGAACCAACACCAAAATAGTTTTCAATCCTATCAATTAATTTGATCATTTGTGGATCGTCCTCGTGACTTTCTGATCTTGACTGTGATTTTTATTATTTTGTGGAGTGTTCCCAACCTTCAGTATAGGTCCACACTTCATCTTACGCACCTATTGGAGAGAAATTCAAATTTGAGGCCGACCTATTCATGTGCTAAATTTTATTTCCTTGGTTAAAGTAATGATGCTTGGATGACAAAAATATTTCTAGAAATGCAGATATGATATAAAGCTTGTAATAGATAATTAGGATGACAAAAATCAAGTGGAATTCAAACCAAAATAATAGTAGGGTTTTGATATTTCTGCTCACATAGGAGTATGTTAGAATGTTGTATATGTTGTCTAGCCTATGAGCCGAATTTGTAAGCCCAGATGTTGCCGACCAAATGTAACTGAGTTAATTGTTAATGAGAATATTTTCATCTAAAATTTTCTCCATATTATGTGTTTCTTTCATTGTCTTGCTCTTTCTACATGATCCAGATTGTTCTCTCTAAGGACCCTCCTACTATGACTATGCCAAGCATGAATATCGGTTCAGAAACTGGACCAAAATACTAGATCAGGCACAACCTTAAACTTGTAATCACACTCATGGTGTAATCAATGACAAGACAAAAACTATAGATATAGTCAATATTCTTTATTTTTCCAACACTATGGTCCTAAGATTCATGAGGGGTTACTAGATAAACAACATTGTATTAGGGATGTTGAATTTCCTTTTACTGGATGGAAAATTTTCAAGAAATGGTTTGGAAAAAGGAACTGTGTAATCCCCACCTGCAACACTTGGAGATTAGATATGGGGAAACATGTGGTCCCAAATGTGTATATGTATGTAGAACTTTCAATGGACATTACAACAAAATATGACCCTATTTCTAGAATAGTTAGGGCATCTAATTGTGTTGAGATGGTCAAGATCATTAGGGAAGAGATTGCACAAATTTTTAAATTGTATGACTAGAATCAAGATATGATCCCTATTAGCCTTGATGCCTTTAGGAAGGAATATGAGAATACCAAGGTCTTATTACAAACCACAATATTTCCAATGCACACTAGCACAACAAGATATGGAAAGAATAGAAAACAGATAAATATTGGAAAATATGAGAAAGAACCTTTTTCCTATGAGGTAATTTTCCAACTATTTCAAGAAGACTGTCTACTCTTTGTGCCAAATTATTGGCTTTGATCCACCAAACACCATTCCAAGGGAATACATATACATTCCAAAAAACATTTACCATGCAACTTTCAATGTAGTTTATGATTATTCTACTTATTCAGTTGAGCATATGCAGAAGGGCTTGATTGCTCTTAAGGAAGGAAATAATTGGGTAAAATTACAGTGGTACTCCCTTTTGATGCACATGTTTCTATATAAAGGAGAGAGGCACTTTGGAAAATATATGTCATTAAGGAAGACCAAGGGAGATCTTGATCTACCTATCTAGTGTTGGACCCAAATTTTGGACAAGGATGACCAAAATTTTGATTATGTTCTTTTCCACAATGTTTTTTCCTCCAAATTCAGGAGACTCCTAATTTTTGATCCACAAATGATCCCCAAAGAAATTCATGATTTTTTAATGCCCATGGAGAGGAGGCCAAAATTGAAGATCACTCATAATTTGGGAGACATCATCTCATATTCAGATACAACTATATTCAAGGTAAATGGGACAAATATCTATCCTTTTGTGCTACCAAGAGATGTGCCGCAGACGATTGGATTTATAGAGATAATGAGAAAACTAGTAGGTGCACAAATGGTACATCTTCCAGAACATAAAAAGAAAGGTTCATTCTTCCTCAAGTGGATGAAATTTTCATATTTTGTGATGGTTAAGGGAGGATGGAAGGCCTTTGATAAGAACTTGGGACCCTACAAATTGAGAAAAACACGCCCAAGAAACCATGATCCGGAAGGTTTTAATGCTGCAGTAAAGGAAAGAACTAAAATTTGTACATTTGTTCATAATTTCTACTAACCTAAGGATGTCATCAAAAATATTTTTTGACTTACAAGTGCAAGATGAAAGGAAAACCATGTATCTTGCTTTCAACAAGATGGTGAATTTTTTTGGGAAATTAGATCCTGACTATGATCCTCTACCCAACATTCAAGGGGAGTGGAATAGGGTAATATATGTTTTGGAAAACTTTGAAAACTTTGTTGGTGTGCTAAGAAAGGAAAGAACTATTATAGATAAAGGAAAATCAAAGGTGGTTGAATAGGATCCCACAACAATATTTGAGGAAAGACCATCATACCAACCAAATCCAATAGTTAGAATTTATTCTAGGAGGAAGGAGAAAGTAAAGAAACAACAAAATTTTCCAAACCCTACCACATCAGAGGGATTAGAGGAAAATTCTCCTAAGAGATTAGTCACTAATTTTTTTTTACCTATTATAGTTGATCTTGATTCTTCTCCAAGAGGTTCTCCTCCATTAGAGAAACCACCAATTAAAAGACAAAGGGTTGGAAAGAGTGGGGAAGTTGATTACCCTGATACTAAAGATGAAATTTTGATAACATCTGAAGATATGTAGTAGGGGATGCCTTCCATCCCAAGGGAGCTCACATCAAGCTCTAGAGGAAGTAGCCTAAGGTTAGGAAAGGAAGAACTAAGTGGCTTGAGTAATATTGATGACATAAGATAGGAAGTTTGTATGGAATTCATGGAGGATGATTCGTTTATTGAAACAACATTCAAAGATTTTGTATGGAAAGAAAAAGCTTCAAATTACGCAAAGAGGGTGGCCAATGAGAGAAGCTTACATCCCAAATTACCTGAAAGCATTATCAAAGTGAATGTGATGAAGGAAATGAGAAAAAAATTTCAAAGTATCACAACTTGGGAAGGAAGGGAACTTGTGCAAAAGAGTGGTGTTTTATTCTTGCTTGAATGGGATATCACCATTGTAGTTGTACTTGATACTATAAGGAGAGATGAAAAGCCTCTATTCCAAATTGAAGAGGAGGCCAAATTGGAACTTCAACGATTGTCTTTCAATAAGGAGTGGGATGCTTTGGCTATATGGTCATTATCTCTTGGTTATAGGAAGCATAGAGTTGGAGAATCGGTTTACTTCAGTGGACAACTGATCATAAAAATAGTTTTTGATACTCCAACATTAGAAGTAGTTGGCATGGCCATAAATATTGCTAATCTCACCACAAAAATAGTTGAGAGCCTTACTAGAGATATAGACATCCATAGAAGTAAGTATAATGAGCTTATTGATGAATATAATAACAGTCAGTAGAGGGTTATTGAACTTGAAACAAAGCTAGCATTATGGAAACACCATAGGAAAATATTAAGCTCTCAAGGACCAACTAGCTCAAGTCATGCTGCTCCCACTTGTCCTATGAATCGTCATAAGTCACCTCCTCCTCCACCTAAGAAAACATTTTCAATATTCCCTTACAATAAGGGTCAAGAGCCACTTATAGTAGAGGAGCCAAGCACATCAGGTTTAGCTCCATCTAATGAGCCTACGAGGGAGCAACTACTTCTGCAAATTGGTGTGTACAAGAAATTGCTTGAATAAGTGTAGTACATAATGTATGAGAACAATTCCACTATTGTTCATATTATTTTGAATCATCTGAATAAAAAGATTCAAGGTAAATTGAATAGTGTTCCTACAAACTATTCTTTGATGTTGCGAGTGATAAAGCTATCTCAGAGGGATAAGGAATTGGCTACCCCAATCCTATATAAATAGATTCCTAGGGATGAGAGTTTGAGATTCATGGAAATTGGGGCTAGGAAGTAGGAGGATAGATATCTAAGTGTGGTCCCAAATTATAAATTGGTCAGTTAGGTTAAGGAACAAAAGTTTCAAGGGTATGTTTCCCCATTAGAATAGAGAATAAGAGAATTGAAGGCCAAGTTTGATGAAGCAGTCTTGACATTGTTGCTTGATATTCAACATACCTATGATGAGATAAAATCCCTACAAATATGGAAGAACTAGGTGGAAACTATAATTGTTTCTCAAGAAAATCTTATTTGTGAGAAGGTTGACATTGATATACTGAAAGATGCTTTGGAGAAATTGTCTTTAACCATCAGTTTTCTAGAGGATTTTGATAAGGAATCCAATTTAGTAATGAAAAAGTACTCTCCATACATGAAGAATATGGATGAAATCATTGATCTCAATTGGCCATCTGATGCAGAATATGAGCAAAGGAAGAGAATATTTATTGATGAATTGGATTTGTGAATATAGGGATGGAGAATACATCTAGGGATTTTGATAAGGAATCCAATTTAGTAATGAAAAAGTACTCTCCATACATGAAGAATATGGATGAAATCATTGATCTCAATTGGCCATCTGATGCAGAATATGAGCAAAGGAAGAGAATATTTATTGATGAATTGGATTTGTGAATATAGGGATGGTTAAGTATAGTACAGGTCTAGCCTCAGAAATTACAATGCATAAAGATATGTTTCTCCTGATTCAAGGTATAAAAAATAGGTGTTGATTAGTGATGACTTGGATTAATGCTGATGTTGACTTGGATCTTTCTTCACCTTTGCCACATTTACACATTTTTGTCATTTTTCTTGATGTAATGAATATGCTACAATGGTTCAAAGGTTATTCCTTTTGGAAGGCGGTTCTATTTTCTTTAGTGAATGAATAATCTTTGTCTCATGTGTGTTCCATCCAATTGAAAATGTAAATATAATTGCAAAGGGATTGTGTGATGTAGTGGTCTAATTAAAATGTGGCATTTTTATTTTTTTTTCCTAAGGTTTGTTTTGCTCCCTTGTTCTCATAAAAGGGAATTCAAGAAAATTAGTACAAGTCTCTTGTTGAATTTTGGATCTAAATTATGCAAATTGTGAACACAAAGAGAACATTTTTGAACTCTGTATCTTATGTTTTGAGTCTAGCGAGTGAATTTTGTTAATTTTATTGTTTATGAACATATCTAAGCAATAATGTAAATCCTTAGAGCTTATCATCTCTCTAGCTATACATTGTATTTGTACTATTAATGAAAATATGATCAAGGATCATTTCATTAGTGTTCATTGTCATTGTGCTTTGATGCATGTTTTAATTTAAGCTCTAATTCAATGGATCAGTTAAAATATTTTGATTAAATCATGAATTTGTATACTTGTGTAGTGGATCTGATAAGTAGTGGTAAAGTCTGAGTATTAATTTGTGAATTTCAAGGAAATCTCATGTAGATAATGGATGTTTAGGATTAAACTCACCTTACAGTTCAATCTAGTTTGTTTTAACTCCTCGCCTAGAGATATGGCACTGATCTTAAGTATTGTATGTATTTCCCATGGTTCTAGTTATCCAATTTGAGAAAAACATTCATCAATACTTTTTAATTGATCTACCTTTTGTTGTTGTTGGTATTGTATGCTATTCTTGGCTTTTAGGTGTTTAATTATTTTAAGGAACTTCCAATTTCTTGAAGGATTTCATCTATTTAGCCTCTCATGTGAATATATCTTCTTTTTTATACAATGTGTGAGACAATTATTTAGAAGAATTGTAGGATATAAATTGTGGGATCACCCTCCTAGGTCTTACAAATCCTAAAGTGTAGGAGAAGAAGTATTATTGCTTCATCTCATTCATTGGCCAATTATCTCTGAAGTATTCGACAATTGAGTTTGGAAAGCTCATAGGTACTTGGTGAGATCTGATAAGTTCTTTAAAAACAACCAACAGATTGGTGACTCTACTAGGGATGTAAGTTTGATAAATACTTGTTCTCTAGGGTGCCTTATCAAAGATCACTATAATATATGGAGATGTTTATCTATAGAGTTGTTCTATTTGAAGTTTCTACTAACCATTGCTCGACTCTTTACCAAGTGTCCCATCAAGTTTTATGTTAAGTTTCTCATTGTTTTGTGTATTAGAAGGCTTGTGCTCAAATTTCATTTAAAAGAATTTCACATTTGTCAATTTTTTTCTAAGTTTCCAAGGATCTTGTGAAATTTGCATAAATTGTAACACAATTTCTACAAATTTGTCCCAAGCAATTTGGGTGGTGACTCTAAAATCTCTACACTAGTGTGTTCCGATATTTGAGGATATCAAATAATTAAAGAAGATGAATAGAAATAAATTCAAAAGGTGAAGAAAATTCAAGCAGAAATACAAGTAATTTGTGGCCACATGAAGAAGCATCCAGAGAAAAAACTAGAAAGAGAACTACCTAAGAACACTTGTGGAAAATGGGTAAAATCAAAGGATATAGAAACAATTAAGTCTACTCCCCATCCAACCCCTGAACATGAGATTCATTCTAGTTCTAGTTCTGAATGTGAAAGAAACTTGTTAGATTTTAGTTATAGCACTTCTCCTGAGATAGGAGAAGTTACAATGAAGTATGTTGTGAATGAGCAACCCTCAGATCAAGGCTTAAGATCCATGGAGAGGAGGGAGAGAGATAGAATACAATGAGATAATGTAAATGCTAGACATGCTAGACCTGAAGGATATTTGACACCAGCCCCTAACACATATACTCCCCTTCCTCTAGATTTGTTAACTGGGTTTGATGAATATGCTCATAACAATGTTCCTGGCCATGCTAAATTTGTAGTAGCATCTAATACTGATACAACTTTACCAAAGGAGGAATAATTTTTTAATGATATACAACAGCTTAGAGAAAGAGCCTTAATATGTGATGAAAATAGAAAGAAAATGGATGAAGAGAAAGCAAAGAGGATAAGGGAATCCATGATTGAGAGAGATATGTTACAAAGAAAATTTAAGAAAATGGAGGAATTGGACAAGTTAGCAACTAAACCTACCTAGACAACCGGTCCTACTATTGAAGAGATTATAATGAGGGATCCTATAGTTCCCTCTCTTGATAATTCTCATGTAAATTCATAGAACAATCCTTTTGTGAAGGCTTCCATCCTAGTTAACCCTCCTCCTAATAATACAAATCATGCTCCCCAGAATGTCAATAAAGGAAAGAAGCCCATGGGGAAGTGAAGATAAATGAGGGAGGTTATTTTAAGAAGAACATATCATAGAATGAGTCTATCTCATTAGATGATAAGCTAATAAAATAAAATGAGGAGTTGTAGAAGAAAGTGCAAGAGATATAACTACTAACTATGAAGACTTAAATGAAGCAGAAACTAGGTTTCCTAGAGTCTACCATAAAGATTGTTGTTACTGAAATTCAAACTACTCAAGCCCATACACCATATTCAAGTCCACATGTGAATGAAAACCATTTATCCAATGCTAATCCTTCCAATTCATCTTTACAACCAGAGAATAAGGCTAGGAGAACCCAACAACATGATCAATATAATTCCCATTCAAGGAGGCCCAAAAACAATTATGAAAGGAGAAGGAATCATGCAAATAAAAATGAGGAAGAGGGACCCTTTAGAAGAAGATTATTGCACACTAATCTAGATATAGGAAATTATGTTTTGAGAACATCATAGGGTACCCAAAGCCTATCCCATACAATGCAAGAAAATACGAGCCTAAATCTACTAGTAATAATGCTCTAAGTGGTGAAGATCATTTGAAAGCCTTTCAGAGTTTTGTGGAAGATTTTGAGCTATGGGATGTTGATGTTGCTATGAAATATTATATGTAATCCTTGACTGAAGATTCTAGGGATTGGTACAAGAGATTTCCTAATGCAAGCATTGATTCCAAGGATGCTTTCTATATAATTTTTAGAGAACAATGTGGAGACCAAACCAATCCTAGGTTTAGGTTAAATGATTTCAATAATATCACAAAGGGACATAATGAAATGGCAACTGAATTCAGTGCAAGGTTCCAAAAGGCTATGTATAAAGTCCCTGGGTGTTTGAGGCCCAATAAAAATGCATGTCTAGTGGTATATTGTAATGCATATGATTCAAAAATATGTTACCTTCTTAGAGATAAGAATCCATAGAACCTAAGAGAAGCCTACAAAATGGCAGTCTATATAGAAAAAAATTAGAGAGCATCAAGTAAAGTGGGAAGGAGAGATGATCCTAAACCCTTAAAGAATCCAAAATCTCAAAATGAAAAGGTTGGTAAAATTGCAACCCCTTATAAGAAGTTGGATCAAGTTCTTAGTTTGTTGTAGAAGGAATCAAATAATGATAAGCCACAATTCCAAAGAAATGAAATGCCACCAAGATTGCAGGACTACCCTTACCATACTAACTGGCACAATGGGAAGCCAATTAACAATAATCAGAAAAATGTTCAAAGCACACCTAATCCTTTGAAAAAGCATTCCAAAAATGTCATTAAAGATTTTCCATGTTGTGGAGTATGTAAAATGCCTCACTCTTCATAGTAGTGTGTTGTTACAAGATTGGTAGAAGAATCACCAGATAATCAAGGAGGTTATGATTCTCCTCATGATGATGATGAAATTGTGAAAATGCTTATGACCAAATCATATTTTGCTTGTGATGAAAACTCCTATGATGATGATCCTAATAGAAGTGATGTGGATGTGTAAAGGAAAGAAGTGAGTTCTTACCATCAAAAAGTATTTTTGGATGAAGAAAGAGAGAATGACTACACTTTTTACACTCTTGAGTTAGAAAATACTTCTTTGAGAAGACCTTCAAACAAATAAATTTAAAATTTCTCAATTGCATTGGTTTCTCAAGAAAGAAGCAATCTTCATTTCAAAAACAAGATTGTAAATGGTAATTAGGGTAACCGTGGTAGCATGTTTATCAAGGAGAACAATATAGAAAATAAACGGACTAGGACAAAAAATAAGAAAGAAGAGACAAAACCTAAAGAAGGTAAGAAAATAAGAATTTGGGATAAGAAGGGAAGTAAGGCTAAGATTAATGGTGAAGTTTTTCCTCGGGCTATGAAGGCCAAGGATCTGAAGCCAAGTGCTAAAAAGGTTGAAAGACAAGATGACAAGGTAACTCCTAAGGAATTTATACTCCCAAAGTTAAGAAACTATTCTCGTATATATATGTTCCAAGTATTGTCTCATGTTAAAGTCATAGTCCCACTATTAGAAATGATGCAAATTGAAGAGCATAAGAATAAGACAGTTGCTCTCATCAACAGTGTTGCTATGGTTGGTAAGGATAAAGTGGTGACTAATCAACCTGAATCAAGCAAAGGTCAAGAGATGAATATTGAGGTAGAAGTAGTGATTAATGAAAATATTGAAATATATTTGGGAACTACAGTTACTGTAAACCCAAGTCAATTCAATACACTTTTTCTAAGCTTATTTTTTTATGGGAAGCCACTTAGGAATTGCATGATTGATTCAAGGGCCTCAAAAAATGTGATGCCAATAAAAATCATGGAAGAAATTGGTTTGAAGGTTGATAGCACTTATGGGAACTATTATGCTATGGACTCGAGAGAGGTTCATGATATAGGAGTAATTAATAGAGTTTCATATAAATTAGCAACCTTCCCTAAGAAGGAGTTGTTTATGAGTATCACAGTTGTGGACATTCCACCAACTTATGGGATGTTATTGTCAAGACAATGGAGTGCATCCATGGGAGGAAGTATACAGTGTGATTTTTCATTTTCCACTTTCTTAATTGACCAAAAGGATGTTAAGATTTCTAGAGAACCAAGAGTTCACCCCATGATTTAATATGCAGAGGATCCAAAAGAACCAGTGATAATCAATTTTTTAGATACTGGTTTAGACACTTTTTGGATTGAATAATTAAATCAAGAAGAAGAAGTCTAGCTTGTAGCGATTGATAGGGAGGTCCTAGATGCACCACAAGAAGATGCTCTTTGGACCATGTACTTTTATGGAGCTTGTTCCAAGGAGGGCTCCAGTGCAATATTTATTCTCATTTCCCCAAAATGTAAAACATTCAAGTACTCGTTAAAATTTTCTTGTACCAATAATGTGGCCAAATATGATGCTCTATTGCTTGGTCTAAAATTACCTTCAGAGCATGGTATCAAGATGTTAAAAGTGTTGGGATATTTTGAATTATTGGTTTCCCAAGTTAGATCCAATTTTTTTCCAAAAATAAAAGGCTTAAGCAATATAGGAACACAGTTTGGGATACTATTGAGGCCTTTGATGCTTTTAGCATAGACTGGATAGAAAGAAGAATGAATGTTAGGGCAGATTTGTTAGCTAATATTTCTATCAAATTAGATGATGTCAGCTTTTATGGAATTTCAAAAATAGAAGTACAAACTCGGCTTGCAGTGCCTGACAGCATTTGCAACTGGAAAGTGTTTGATGATGACAATTATCTTAAAATTCTTGCACTATATTGATCAATATCAAAGCCAATAAATTAATTTTGGCTCATTAGTATCATCTTAAACTTATTTAACATACACCATCCAATTACTCTAATGCATATAATAGTAAGAATGAGCAAGAGAATTAGTAGGAAATAAAAGCACACAACACATGACCACCAGGATTTCTACATGGAAAACCCAAAATGGGAAAAAACAAGGTGAGGATTAGCTCACAATATAATATAATCAGTTATAAGATATTACAAAGGGAAACTCACTACCATGACTCACTATTCAAAATGGGAGGCTCATTTCCTACAAAGATAAAATGTAGAAATGAATTACAACCAGAATATGAACTAATAAAGTTACACCTAAAAAGTGTTGATTTAGTTTCTTTGATGCTTAGTAAATTGACTTAACACTTCTTATTATAAAATCACATACCAACAGATATGTATTCACCTTGATTCATATTTGCACTCTTATATATCTCTCTCAATCTCAAAAATTGTCCAATATATATATCTAACTCATCTGTAAGCATCAATTAGGTCAGCCTAATTAGATGTAACCCTCATTCACTAGAAATATTAACTATCAGATTCAAGTTTGTATAATTTTTTTCCAAAAACAATTCAAGCATGTAGTACACTACAAGATGTTGGCATGAACCTAAGATAGGTTACAAATACATCCACAACAGAAAATTAATTCATTATAACATCAACTATTGATTACATCAGCTAGGGATAGACCTAATAACAAAATACAACTGAGTGATGCCAACTCACCATACAAGCACCTGTACACATGAAATACTGAACTTACACACTTGTAGCAACCAAGAACCATTTCCAAAAACTGCAAGTTATGATATTCTTTAATGGAGGATTGCAAACCAAAATATTGGAGGATAATAATTGTCATACTAGTTCTAAATACCGGATCAGGCTTGAACTTATGGTGATACAATTACAACTCATACAACATGGTGACATCAATGACAACATAAAAGTTACATAATGATATGTTCTTCATTCTTTCAACAATCTCCCCCTTTGTTATTGATGGAAACATGTTACAAAAGAATCCACAAACCTCCTAAGTGCAACACAATCTCCCCTTTTCTCTTCATGACATTCGCTCCCCCTTTGACATCAAGGATGAAGGGTAGTCCAAAATTATGAATATATATATATACAAAGGTGGTCCGGAAAAAAATATAACTCCTCCTTAGGAGTATAAACTAAAAAATCATTACCTGGAGGAAGGTGAATCTAGAAGCTCCTTGAGAATACCTTGCCATGCTAACTTTCCATTCTCCCAACTCTTCTTAGCAGATACCAACATTCTATTCATAGATTCTAATTCCATTAGGATTTCTTTTGCATCATCTGGAGCGCATGGAGTCAGATTGATCTTTCCTAGTTTTTCTACATTTTCTAAAGCATTCACCACCCGAGTCTACTCAATTATTACAAGGTCACCTAGCTGACCGAATCTTTTGATGATGTCTTCATTCTTCTATAGAATAAATAATTTATCTCTATGAGCATTGATAACATTCCAAGTTGACCTGTCTCTATCTTTATATGCACTATATGTACAAGAAATAGTTGTTAACTAGGAATCAATGGAGTCCATGAGATATTTGATACTCTATGTGGCATCCTACCTCTTTATGCAGTAAGAAAATATAGTATTTTCTTTAGAATCACAAGCTTGCATAACTTCCAAGCTCTTTTCAACATTGGTGTGTGCCAAAACACACATATCACGAAGTTCTGAGAGCCCTTTCTTTGCCATTTTCTCCTCAATCTCTTTCTTGGTCTTCTCAAAAAGTCTGGAGGCATATTCCTTAAAGGAGTCCAATAGAAGTTTCAAGTTTTCTACTGAAGTGAAAGATGTATCAATTATTGTACTGAGGGTGGCCTCCTAGAAAGTTTTGAGGGAGTCATCAATAAGCTCTCTCCCCTTTTGGTGTGTTTCCAAAATTTCTTTTCTTTTGAATGCATGCAATGCATCCCCTAACAACAATTTGTGAATGGGAGATATTTTTTCCAAATGCAGACTGCCTTGAACCATGGGGAGTTGTATAAGTTCCAAAGGAATTACCGACTAGAACCTTATTTTCTTGGATAACAATCCTTTTAATACATCATTGTCAGAGGATGATTCTTTGGAGGACCTTGTGATTCCACAACCTTCCTTTGATCTTCTTCATTCTTGATGGTATTTTCCCCATCTATTTCTTCTTCCTCTACTATTTCTTTATCCTCTAATTTTTCTTCCTCCTCTACTTTTCCTTCTTCTTTTTAACCTTCATGTTTATCTTTTTCTCCTTCAGCTTGTACCAAAGGGACAACATTAGGCTTCTTTGCTTCAGTGTCTTCCTCATTTTGTTTCTCTATCTTTGAAGGATCAATTGTAACACCTATTTCTAGAAGGATATCTGTATCACTTATTTTCAAAGGAATGTCTTCCTTTACCTCTATAGAATCCTTTTTTCCTAATTTTTGTGCAGAATTGGATGGGAGTGCACCAAGCATGCCATTTTTCTTAGCCACACCCCTTATGGCTTCTACAATTTCTTTCTTTAGTTTTTTTATTTGTATTTTATCTTTTGTCATCATAGTATTTACCCTTTTCTTCATCTAAAACACCTTTGAGCATACCTTCCTCAAGATTTCCATATCATTTGTGGTCAAATAAGACCCATTTTTCTCAATTGCCTCATTTATTATCTTTACTTCCAACTTAAAAGCCTCCGATCTTCTTATCATTAGGGAATCACATAATTTCTTAGGTACATTGGACTTAACATAGTACTAACTAACTTCCAAAGTAATAACATATTGGATAATGGCTAAAATCAATATTTTCCTATCCTCTCTACCTACTTGAGTATAAATTTTTCTAGTAGGCTGCAACATATCTTCAAAATGTACCAAGCTATTAACCAATGCCTCTAATCTGAGAGGGGAACCAGGTTTTACCAGTGAGGATTTTTGTTCTTCCTAATTTGGAGATGCCTCTTCTGACTTCTTTTCCTTCTTCAAGTCCAGTTTGGTGTGCACATGAACACCAAAAGCCTATTCTCCATATTCTTTAGAGGATGACACATAATGATATCTCTTGGTGCCAAAACTTGCTTGCTATGAAGCATCTTCACCAGAGGGCATGTTCCCTTTCTTCTTCTTTATTAATTTGGTTGTGGGGTCTTCCTCCTCTTCTTCTTGCTCTTCAGTGATACTAAGGTTATTTTCCCTTGTTTCCTTTTCCTTTCCACCTCTCTTGAATGGTGCTAGCGGAGGAGTCTCTTTCCTTTTTCTAGATATTCTAGAAGGTCTAGAAAGAGTCGAGCCTTTTCCTTTACTAGGAGCATTAAGCTCTACCTTCACTAATGCAGGAGCTACAGCTAGTTTTGAAGTAGTTCTGCTAGATCTCCTTAGTCTTGATGATTCTCTAGTCATATGCTCTCCCTTGGATTTTCCCTATGCAACCTGTTCATCAGTGAAATGAACCTTTCTAATCATTTTATCTACATTCTTTCTTATCACATGCATCCTATGCTTCATGCAAAATTCCATATATTTTTCTTCATATATGCCCACTCTTAGTTCATTGGAGTTTTTTGGGAATTTTAATAAAACTTGCACATAGCCTTTTGCTTCATCCTCTATAACTTCATAAACCAATGGCTGGATCTAGATAGACCAAGGTTCAACTACCTCAATCATGGACTCATCTGAGGAGACATGAAATATGATGTCATCTTTGTACTTTTCAATAATTTTCCTTGGGATCCTTTCTCATTCATTCATGTTGATTTTGAATACAACAAAGAATGTTGTCAGAGAATTTTCCTGATTCTTTAGGTCACCCAAGCTGTGAATATAATCAAAAATTTGATGTGCAACAGGTCTTGATGTATCCCACATTACCATATCATCTCTTTCGAGAAGTCATCTAAGAAAGTAGAACAATAGACAAATAATCAGGGAAACAAACTTTAATGCATATTTCTTTTCCTTTGTCATCTTTATATTTTCAAACAATTGTTGCTAGAGAAGTTCACACTGATCATACTCTACTCCATTTTTTTCCATGTTATATCTGGTGTATATAGCTATAGCAGACATAGAATTTTCCCTATTTGTGAACTAGATCTTGTGACTGATCATTATGGTTGCATACTTCATAGCAAGATTGTTAATAGGTTTTGTTGCAAGGGTTGTTCTGTCAAATGACTCTCCAGTGAGTTCCACCACCACTTCATTTTTTATAGACTTCAACATTGGTATCGGTCTGGTATCACAGAGCCTGGTAACTACCTTAATCACTTCTTTGGTTATTAGGTGAGGTTTTTATATTCACAAAAACTTATCATGAATTCTGCTAAGAGAAGGTTTAACATACTTGTCATCAAGAGTGGAACTAGAGTTGGGAAATTGATTCCACCGATCCAAATTCTTTGCAACAATATTTGAATACTCGGGTTTTACCAAGAAATCATCCTTGATGAACTCATTGTGCAACATATCTACCAATTTACTATGATTATACTCAGTCTTAATAAAAATGTACATTCTAGTGTCCTCTATGGGCATGACACCATGAGGAATTGATGAAAAGGTGCCCAGAGGGTCATCTTCAAATACTTTCATGGAATACTTCTTATAGGAAGGTCTAGGTATTTCTGACACATTTACAACTACAGGGGTTGCCATCTTTTCACAAATTGAGCTCTAATGATTTTAGAAAGAAGATTCACACAAACCCACAACATAATAGAAGAGTAAAATACCTATTTCTTTCATGAGAACTAGAACTAGGGTTTGCCCAACTCACTCTTCAAATCACCTCAAGATTGCTCCAAATCGCTCTCCACTTTCATTAAATGCACAAGTGATAAAAATATCTTACAAATCTACTTTATAGATCAACAAGCTGCCCTAATGTGCATTAAATGTGGTAGAATTCAAAAAATTGATAAAAAAATTCTTCATTGCACTGAAAAACCATAATTTTCTCGGTAAATGATCATTCCTACAAATTTTCTTTTGGTTCATTTTGCATAAGATTTTTTTATTCATTCTTTACAACATATTTTTGTGCCATTTGACACACCAGATATATAGGGGGTTGAATAATTTTTTGTTAATTCTTCCCCTAAGACCATGTTGGGACTAATTAAAGTAGGAATTGCCTACACTAGATGAGGGCACAAACACATTTGATGTCACTAGCTCTTCTTTCTTCTTCCATATCTTATTCATTTCTTTCTTAACCTCATTCTTGTCAATTGTCTTCATTGGTTACTTCTTCTTTACTAGATTATATTTCTTTCCCCCTTTACTTTTGCATACTCTTGAAATGTGTCCAGGTAAAATCACAATATTGTGTCACTTTTGGGATGTGCTGATATTTTCCTCAAATCATTGTTTTTAGAAAACTCATGATTTAAGTATTGAGAGGCTCCATCTAAATGGTTTTAATTAAAGAGGGATAGATGATACCCCCTTAGATCAAACCCCCTTGGATAGAACCCCTCTAGTATTAAATCATACCCACAATGGAGTCTCCTTCACACCTATCAAAAAGTTGGCAAAAAACCACTTTCTCTTTACCATTTGAGGGATTAAATAAAAATATTTAAAAAATGTATTTTGCAAGATTGTAGCCCTTTAAATGAGCTTTCCAACAAGTACAAGTTTGATATATTTTTATTTTATCATGTATTTAATTTTAAATTTTTACTAAACAAAGGTTTTTCTCTTAACATCAAGCTCTTTGTTGTGTAGAGGTGAAAAAATAGTAAACCATTGTAAACAAATTTCAAAAAATACCCATTCCCTAAGTATTGATATCCTTGTTTTAGCCAAAAAAATAAAAATTGTATTTCGATATATACCCAAAAAATTATGTTGTACGACACACACATATGTCCATATTATAGTTACAGTGACTTCAAAAATTAATTTTAAAATAAATATGCAATAAAAAATTATGAAAAAATATCTTTTCCCTAGATATTGATGTTGAGAATCTATAATTCAAAAATTAGAATTTAATCCTTTATAGAAAAAAAGTTATGTTGTATGACACAAACATTACTTTTGAAAAATGTTTTTTTTTTGTCTAAAACAAGATATTAAAAGAGATGTTCAAAGATTCATGATTTATTTTGGAAATTTTGAAAAATAAATAAATTAGAATCTAGACACAAATTGACACAAATCACTAGTTCACATCATCTTCAAATTTTTAATGGTTTAGCTACTATAGGTCTCAGAAGATGAAGATTCAGTTAAAAATATTGATGTAAATATCCATCCTGGGAAAAAAGTGACATAGTATTGTGATGTCACTCATTCGGGCTTGTTACAATTGTAGCAAACAACATTTTTCTGATTTGTTTGACCTCCATTAACTCTTGATCTGCACTTATTTTCTTTGTGTCCAAACTTATTACATGCATATCAATATCCAACAAAAGATTGATTTGTTCTACCTCCTTTAAACCAATTCATCAGTTGAGTTATGCATTCACTAGCTCTATGTCCTAGTTTCTTGCATGCAAAACATTGTCTAGAGAAGGATCTAGCATATTGGTTTATTCTACTATTACACTCTATTTCCTTGTGACCAAATTTATTGCATGAAAAAAAACACCATTGAAAGATGGGTACCTTTGAGCATTTGGAAATTTGATAAGCAGTCTTCTACCAAAGCTTCTTGGATTTCTTATCTTTCTTTCTTTATCTTAATTCTTTTGATTGTCCACTATGTTTGGGGTATGCTTAGCCTTTGAGCTTTCACCTACTTCCAGTCCCAAGCCACCTTTTTCTTTAGTTGGTTTTTAACCTGCAATCAAATCATTGAGCTTGGAGGAGCTTGTTTTGAACTTATCTTAACAAACTCTTGCTTTTTCTAGATCTACTCTCAAGTTGACCACTTCTTGTTCAAGCCTTGACCATTCATCAATCTTGCTCTGCACCACTATATTCAGACAAACTTCAATTCTCTTATTTTCCTCCACCTGCACCTTCAATCTAGTGATCTCTTCATTTGCTTGTTTTAATTGCTCACTTACTTCTCTATATATTTCTTTGAATTCTACAATTGCTCTTTCAATTTCTTGATGCATTCATTTTCCACATCAAGATTTTTTTCAAATCTCTATTTTCATTTTCAGCTTTGTTAAGATCTTCAAGGGAAATCTGAAGTTCTTCTTTATCATCCATTTATTCAATCTTCAAGATCTTCCTCAAGTTGTTAGGCTTCTTCAGAGGAACCAGACTTTGATACCAATTGTTGATCACCCAAGATACTGAGAGGGGGGGTGAATCAATATCTTCTTAAACTTATTGAACATACACCATCCAAGTACTCCAATGCATATAACACTAAGAATGAGAAAGAGCATTAGTAGGACATAAAATCACACAACGCATGAACACTAATATTTTATGTGGAAAACCCAAAATGGGAAAAACCATGATGAGGATTAGCTCACAATATAATATAACTAGTTATAAGATATTACAAAGGATGGCGCACTTCTAGGACTCACTACCCAAAATGGAAGGATCACTTCCTACAAAGATACAATGTAGAAATGGCTTACAACCAGAATATGAAATGATAATGTTACACCCAATAAGTGTTGATTCAATTTATTTGATTCTCAGTAAAATGACTTAACACACTTCTTCTGATAAACTCACATACTAGAATAAATGTATTCACCTTGATTCATCTTTGAATTCTTATATATCTCTCTCCACCTCGAAAACTATCCAATATATATATATCAGAATCATCTGCAAGCATCAGTTTGGTTGTCCTAATTAGATGCAACCCTCATTCACCAAAAATATTAATTATCGGCTTCAAGTTTGTACAAAACTTTTTCAAAAACAATTCAAGTGTGTAGTACACTATAACATGTCAGAATGAACCTAAGATGTTAGAGTAAAGTAATTAATTAATTTTACTCTCCTCTTAAGATTTCACTTTATGCACATATTAGTCATTTAATAATTAATATTTAATTATTAAATGCACTCACCTTAGGGTTAGGTTTTCCTTTTGGTGTTGATCTCCTTTATAAGGATTGATCTATTGTATTGTATCTTCTTCTTGATTCATTTTTTCTCTGATAATAAATCCTTCACTTTGTCAGAGCCAAAACCCTTGTTTCATTCTCTCTCTTTCTCTGTGATAGGTTTCTTGCATGCAGGTTTCTTTGGGTTATGTGGATTTGTATTTCTCAAATCCTACATGGTATCAGAGCCAGATCTGCTGCAGCCTGTTTAGTCTTTTGAAAGATTTTGAGATCCAGGTTTTGGTTGCATCAGATCTATGTTTTGTCTTCTGGTTTTATTTTGGAATAGGGGGTACTTCTTTTTGGTGCACTTTGAGCCCAAACGGACCTCACCGTTAAGCTCGCAGTACCCAAAAACCCCTATTTTCATATAATATATGTCTGATTCAGACACATTTGCTCCAGAAGGCAAAAAAATTTTGCCCCAAGGCACGTAGTACTAGGCGAGAAAAATAAAAAAATTAAATTAAATTAAAAAAAATGAATTTTTTTTTTTAAAACCGAGCACCGCCTATTCAAACTGCCTTGCCACTGACAGGCAGCCTGGTAGCCACCACCCGGCCACCGCCGCCGGCAGTAATAGTCGGTCGCAGCCCGACAGCCACCGCGGCACCGCCAGCCCCCCTCGCCGCCCTCTGCTCTACCCACGTCCCACTCCAGCACCACCACAGTGCCACCCAGGCTCCGCCCTCCACTAGTGCACCGTTCTGCCTAGCCCCTGGTCGCCCAGTGGACCAGGGGTTCCTTTTTTAGCCCCTGGGGGCTCTAGAGGGTCAAATAGGACTTTTTCAAGCAACTTTATGAAATCAGGTGTAAAATGGACGTCTTAGCTCCATTTTTTGCAAAAAAATAGTCGTTGGAAATCGGCTTCCAATACTGTTCTGATGGATTAGGTCTAATTTCTTAGTTTTTTTGTTTTGATGCTGTTTTGTGCAGTCAAAGTCAGAACTTGTTTTTTGCACTCCCGAAGCCATATCTTTTGCATACGAACTCCGTTTCTTGCAAACAAATAGGTGTCGAAAAGGTGGTTTCATGATATATCCAGATCTTCCATCTATTTTATCAAAAAATTCTTCAGGTACTCAAAAATTTGTCTCAACCAGTTACTACTTTCTATCATTTTCTAGCTTTCAATTTGTACTAGGGATTGGATTTTGCATTGTGGGGGGTGCTTTTATTTCTTACTTTCTGTTATTTACATCAGAAAACTAGAATCTTCAAACACCAAAACAAAAAAAAAAACCCTTTCTACATCTTCTGTCTAGTTCTGAAAGACCACTTAATAATAATTAAAAAAATTCAGAGCAGTTGAGGCACAGTTCACAGGATGGCCAACAGACCTATTGAACCTCTCACACCGCATAATTACCACACTTGGAAGGGTCGCATGATGAATCTTCTCTAGTCTCAAGGGTTATGGTCCTATTTGGATGAGTTTCAGCCTCAGTTGACACGTGCCTTTGAGGTTATGCATCACAGGAACAATATGGACCAGGCTATGGGATTGATGGCTTTACACATTTCCGACAGTCTCTTATTTCATCTTGAGGGTTTTCTCACTCCTCGAGCCATTTGGACCAAGTTTGATGGACTTTTTGGTACTGTCAACGAGTTCAGAGCTTTGCAACTTGAGGCAAAGTTAACTTCCTTAGTACCTAATTTGTTTCCCTCTATTGAGGACTTTCTGATGAAGTTTAAACAGCAAAGATCTATCTTGCAGGGTTGTGGTAAGACTAAGACTGATATAGAGTGCATTTTCCTAATCCTCTCCAAGCTTCGGGGTCCATTTCAGATCTTCTCTTCAACCTTCTATTACACCATGGATGCCTTGGGTGCTCACCATGTCATGCATTCTTTTGAGGTCTTTTGTGATCGTCTGACTCATGAGGAAGTTAAGATTAAGTAGTTGGATTCACTTTGAGGTTCACAGAACCAAGCATTGGTAGCCCAGTCCTCTAAAGGAAAAAAGAAGTAGAAACTGAAGCCTAAGAAAGATTCAGGGGCTAGTGAGAATCCCTCCAAGCCACTACCTAAGTCTGATTCAAACCACAATCCAATTCTAAACAGGGAAAATCTTTGAAGTCTGGTGAGTCTTCCTCCAAGACTGAGAAGAAATTTGGTGATCCTTGCAGTTTTTGTGGCAAGGAAGGACATCTCATTTCCAGGTGTTGGAAACATTTAGAGGCTTTGGAGGAATCCATGCAGCAGCATAATATTAGTGCACCTCAGCCTCCTTCAAAGCCCACAGGGAAAGGTCATGCTCTTTCTGCACGAGCATTGTCCTTAGAATCCACTTGGATTCTAGATTCTGGTGCCTCTCACCATATGACACACACAGAGGATTTGGTCACCGCTCTTGCCCTTACAGGCACTAGACATATTGCAGTTGGTGACTCAGCACAACTTTCAGTTCAGGGTTCTGGTACTATTTCATTGGATGGTGGTTGTCTACAGGATGTGCTTTTGGTTCCTGACATTTCGACAAACCTTCTATCCATTTATCAGATTTGCCACTCTGGCTCTGGTAAAACAGTTGAGTTCTCACCACATGATGTGGTTATTCGAGATCTTCATGATCCTGAATTGGTTGTGGCTACTGGGAGTGTGGATTTTTCATCTCACTTATACAGATTTGATGGCTTTAAGAGTTCAGAAACTGCTGGTTCCTCTCTTATAGTACATGCATATTCAGTGAGCAGGCTTTGGCATGAGCGTTTTGGCCATGTCAATTACAGATATCTATAGCAGATGAGTACACAGGCACTTGTGATTGGGCTTCCACCGATTTCTTGTACTGATGGTGTATGTCGTGCTTGTGTCCTTGGAAAACATCATTGAGATCCTTTTCCTAAGGGTTGAGCCACTCGTGCTAGGGTAGCCCTAGAGTTGGTACATAGTGATCTTATGTCCTTTCCGACTCCTTCCTTTTCAGGGGCCTGTTATGTGCTCACTTTTATTGATGAGTTCTCTAGACATACATGGGTGTACTTTCTTAAGTACAAGACTGATGTCTTTGACTCATTCAGGACTTTTAAGACATTTGCGGAGAAGCAATCTGGACTTTCTATCAGGAGGATACACATAGATAATGGGGGGGAGTATGTTAATCAGGCTTTCAGAGATTTTTGCACTGAGTATGGTTTACATCATCAGTTTATAGTTCCTTACACCCCTTAGTAGAAAGGTGTTGTTGAGAGAAAGAACAAAACCTTACAAGAGATGGAAAATTGTATGATACAGTCTCGAGCTATGAGTTCTTCATCTTGGGCTGAGGCAGTCAATTGTGCCAATTATATTCAGAATCGGATGCCTCATAAGGCATTGCACCATATGACTCCTGAGGAGGCTTGGACCCATGTCAAGCCTGATGTTTCTACATTCTGAGTTTTTTTGGTAGTGAGGCTTCGGCATTTATTCTTGATGCTCAGCAAAAAGCCATGGAGAGGAAGAGCTGACCACTCATATTTTTGGGCTATTGTGAGGATGTTAAGGCATACAAGTTGTTTGATCCTGATTCTAGAGAGGTCTTGTTTTGGCAGGATGTCCAGTTTGATGAGCACTATCCTCAGATGGATTCTCCATCACCAGCTTCTCCCTCATTGCCTACTCCTTCCTCTTCATCTCTTGAGGATTACTTATCTCTTGAGGATGATGTAGATGATGATCCACCATCTCCACCACCACCAATTGCTTTGTCTTTTCCTAGGTGGGCCCGTGTCACTGTTGATGCAGCTGGTTCTTTGGCAGGTGATCCTTCAGATACTCGTCGTACTCGTGCTCAGACATCTGGATCTAGTCTTTTGAGTCATGCCATTTCAGATGATCCTCAAAAGTTTTCAGAGGTGACAGGTCACCTTGAGTGGGATAGGGCTATGGATGAGGAGTATTCTTCTTTGATGAAGAATCATACTTGGGATCTTTGTCCTCTTCCTAAGGGAAGAAAGTTGGTTCGGTGCAAGTGGGTGTATTGTACCAAGTATGCTGCAGATGGTTCTATTGATAAGTATAAGGCACGTATTGTTGCAAAGGGGTTTTCTCAGGTAGAGGGTATTGACTACTCTGAGACCTTTGCTCCTATCACCAAGATGAATTCTATACACTTGGTACTTTCACTTGTAGCTTCACAGGGATGGACAGTGTTTTAGATGGATGTGAAGAGTGCCTTCTTACATGGAGACCTACATGAGGAGATCTATATGGAGCAGCCTTGGGGATTTGTGTAGGACACTTCTTTGGTTTGCAGACTTCGACGTTCATTGTATGGTCTCAAACAAGCCCCTCGGGCTTGGTATGAGAAGATGGACTCTTTCTTGCTTTCCTCTCACTTCACACGCTATCATTCTGATCACACATTGTATATTCAACATCAGGAGGGTGATCTTTTGATTCTTGTGCTATATGTAGATGATCTCATCCTTACAGGTAGCTCATCCTCCATGATTCAGAGTGTTCAGAGAGCTTTGATGGAGCAGTTTGAGATGACAGATCTTGGTCTCTTGCACTTCTTTCTAGGTCTTCAGGTTATTCAGTCTTCGGATAGGAATTCCATATTTCAGGAGAAGTATGCTCTTGATATGCTTCAATGATTTGGCATGCTTGATTGCAAGTCTGCCTCCACTCCATTTCAGTCAGGTGTTGTTTTGTCTTCCACTTGCTCTACTCCTTCAGTAGACCCCACTTTATATAGGCAGTTGGTTGGCAGTTTGTTGTACCTGACACATTCTCGTCCTGATCTTTCCTTTGCGGTTGGCCTTGTCTCTTGGTTCTCCCATGATCCTCATGAGAGCCATTGGCAAGCAGCCAAACGTATTTTGAGGTACATTTGGGGCACCACTCATTATGGCATTCACTACACTTCAGGATCCCCTCACATCATTGGCTTCACTGACTCCGATTGGGCTGGTGATGTCAATGATCATAAGTCTACTTTTGGCTTTGTTTTTTGCCTTGGTTCTGGTCCTATCACATGGTCTTGCAAGAAGCAGTCTGCTATTGCATTATCATCTACAGAGGCTGAGTACCATGTAGCAGTGTTAGCCAGTCAGGAGGTTTTATGGCTTCGGCAGTTGATGATAGAGTTTGGGTTTCCTCCAAATTGTCTCACTATTCTTTGGTGTGACAATCAGAGTGCCATTCACATTTCTCGCAACCCAGTGGAGCATTAGTAGCCAAAGCACATTGAAATCCACATGCACTTCATTAGGCAGTTGATTCAGGATGGTTCTCTCATCTTGGAGTACATTCCTACAAAGGAGCAGGTTGCAGACATCTTCACTAAACCTTTGGCATCTCCGTGCTATCTTTAGTTGCGCTCCATGCTTGGGGTGAAGGAAGTTGTCCTTGGGGGGTCTCAGTGAGGCCTTCCTTCCTTCATGTTTTCTTTTTAGCATGATTCTTTATCTCTTTTTGGAGAGGAGTTTTTTCCCACTGGGATTTCTCCTTTACTCCGCTTTATAGAGATTTTCTTGTATTTGGGTACCTGATCAGGCCATGTTGCTGGGACCCTTTGTTACATTGTAGTTCATTTGCTTTCTTCTGCATTGTTTATAGCCGCATTGTAGCTCATCTTAAGGGGGGGTGTTAGAGTAAAGTAATTAATTAATTTTACTCTCCTCTTAAGATTTCACTTTATGCATATATTAGTCATTTAATAATTAATATTTAATTATTAAATGCACTCACCTTAGGGTTAGGTTTTCCTTTCGGTGTTGATCTCCTTTATAAGGATTGATCTATTGTATTGTATCTTCTTCTTGATTCATTTTTTCTTTGATAATAAATCATTCACTTTGTCAGAGCCAAAACCCTTGTTTTGTTCTCTCTTTCTCTGTGACAGGTTTCTTGCATGCAAGTTTCTTTGGGTTCAGTGGATTTTTATTTCTCAAGTCCTACATAAGATAGGTCACAAATACATTTACAACACAAAATTAATTCATTATAACATCAGCTATTGATTAGTTCAGCTAGGGATATACATAATAATAAAATACAATTGAGTGATGCCAACTTTCCATACGAGCACCTGTACACATGAAAATTTGAAATTACATGCTTCTAGTAATGAAGAACCATTTCCAAAATCCACAAGTTATGATATTCATCAGTGGAGGATTTTGGACCAAAATACCAAAGGATAATAACTATCATACTAGTTATGAATACTGGATCAAGCTTGAACTTATGGTGATGCAATTACAACTCATATAACATGGTGACACCAATGACAACACAAAATATGCATAATGAGATGTTATTCATTCTTCCAATAGAAAAGAAACATTATTTGGGAATGAGGTCATTCAAGTAAAAACTAACAAGATTACCAAAGGACTGGTTGCATTAGAGAAGGTCTTTGATGGCCCTGATAAGTAAAATGTTAAGCAAGCATCTTCCCATAGGGAAGATTTGGAAGTAATAAACCTTGGAATAGAGAATTCTCCCAAAAGGGTGTACCTAGGGAAGAAGATGAAACCTCATGTCATAACCATGTTGATTGCCCCATTAAGGAAATACATACGTGTTTTCATGGTTACATGATGACCTAAAGGCCTTTAGGGATGATCTATTTCAACATGAGATACCTTTGAAGCTTGATGAAAAACATCTTAGGAAAAAGAAGAGGCCAAATAATCCCACATTGTAGCCAAAAATACATGAAGAACTCAAAAAGTTAAGAGATTATGGGATTATTAAGCCTATAAGGCATTCTTCATGGGTTTCAAACTTAGTTCCAATCAAGAAAAAGAATGGGGACTTGAGGCTTTGTGTATATTTCAGGAATCTAAATGTAGAATCCTTGAAATAAAATTATCCTCTTCCTAACATAGAGGCTATGTTTCAAAATGTCACAAGGTGTGAACTCCTCTCAATGATGGATGGGTTCTCAAGTTATAATCAGGTCATGGTGAGAGAATCTGAGTAGTACAAGATTGCATTCACTACACTATGGGGAACCTATGTGTACGTGAGAATGCCATTTGGCCTGATCAATGCTGGTTCAACATTTCAAAGAGCCATGGATGTGGCCTTTGCAGATTTTATTGACCTCTTCCTAGCTATATATTAGGATGACCTGACTACTCATAACAAGAAGGAAGAATATCATTGTTCTCATTTGGAGAAAATATTTGTCAGAGCCTTGGAGTATGGGATTTCTTTGAACCCTAAGAAATATGCTTTTGGGGTTAAGGAAGGAAAGTTATCAAGGCATATTGTCTCAAAGGATGGGGTTAGGATTTACACTGAACATGTGATAGAAATAGAAAAAATCCCACTACCTAGAAACATGAAGGGAATCCTATCTTTGTTACAGAAAATGAACTTTGTGAGAAGATTTGTTACTAATTTTGCTAAATTATTGGGTCTATTTCTAAAATTCTGAAGAAAGTAGAAAAAGGTAGCATGGAAAAAAGAGCCTATCAAATATTTTCAAGCCATAAAGGATGCCATCAAAGAAGTGCCTATCCTCAAATCCCTTGATTATTCAAAGCGATTTCAGCTATTTACCTTTGCTTCATTTCATATAGTGGTAGGGGTATTGTTGCAGAAGAATGATGAAGGTTTTGAGCAACCTATTGCATTCTTCAAAAAATATTTTTAGGTTGTCGATCTTAAATATGATGTGACAAAAAATAAAGCATATTCCCTAGTAAAGGTTGTTAAGAATTTTAGACCATATATGATTGGAGCGATTGTTGTAGCATATGTTCCAAGTGCAGTTGTCAAAGATATTTTAACTCAACAAGAGACCATAGGTCGAAGATGTAGATGGATCAACATGATCCAAGAGTTCAATATTAACATCTAGATTACAAAGTTGGTGAGAGGTCAGGGTCTGGCTAAGTTGATGGATGAGACAAATTTAGAAGCTAATTGGATCAATCAAGTTGAACATGAGAATTTTTCTCCCATATGCGACATGCAAACCTATGGATGGTACAAAAGAATTGTAGAGTACCTGCAGACTATGCAATTCCCTAAAGGCATGCCCAACAATGAAAGGAGAAATATCAAGTGGAAAGCTATCAAAAATATTATTATTGATGGTGAACTCTTGTGGAGAATCCTAGAGGGTGTGTTACTCAGATGTGTAGATGGAGATCAAGGGGAAGAAATTTTGATTGAAATGCATAAGGGAGCATGTGGAGGTCACTACATGGCCAAAAAAATTGGTCATAAAATACTAAGAGCAAGCTTCTAGTGGCCAACTATGTTCAAATATGCTCACAGGTTTGTTAAAAAATGTGATGCTTGCCAAAGATTCACAAGTTAAATTGTTTTTGGTAACCTTCCTCTTAGACTAGTTTTAGTCAAAGCCCCTTTTCAACAATGGGGTATTGATTTTATTGGAGAGATGTAAAAAAATTCAAGTGGGGGTCACTCCTGGATCCTTGTTGCAATAGATTACTTTAAAAACTAGGTAGAAACTATTCCTACTAGAAAGGAAACAAGCAAGGTGGTAATTTATTTCTTAATGAATAATATATTGAGTAGATTTGAAGCCCCAGAGAAAATTATTTCTAATAATGCTATGTGCTTCAAATTTGAAGAGTTTACTAGATTTTGCAATAAACATTACATATGTATTTGTTACTCATCTCCTTATCACCCACAACGAAATGGACAGGTAGAATCCAGTAACAAGAGTTTGATCAAGATCATCCAACAAATGATTGAGAAGAACAAGAAGGCATGTGATTCAAAACTATAACTTTCATTGTGGGAAGATAGGACTACAATTAGAAAGGTCAATGGGCAGTCACCATTTAACCTGGTATATGGGGTGGAAGTAAAGATACCTCATAACAACTTGATAAAGATGTAAAAAATTGTTCAAGAATATGATGATGACATATGTGATGAGATGCAAAATAGGATGGAAGAGCTAATTGAGCTTGGAAAAACTAGAAGAGAAGCTCATAAAAGAAATGAGAGGTTGCAACTTCAAGTCAAACACCTGTATGACAAAAAGGCCATTGAAAGGAAATTCAAAGTTGGATTCATGGTTTTAATGTGGAACACAAGGATGGAAGACAAAGAAAAATATGAGAATTTTGATCCTCTATGGCTTGGGCCATATTTGATTGCAGATACGCATGGGGAGGATTCATACTTTTTGTAGTCCTTGACAAATGAAGTTCTAGAACTTCCAATACATGGACAATTCTTGAAGACCTATTTTTTGTGAAATGGGTTATTTTCCATGTACATTGTATATCCTTGTAATTAGTGTATATAGGGTTGGAATGTTTCCTTTTGGTTGTCTTCTTTCCTTGTTTAGGCAAGCTCTTGGGATTTTTTGGGTCTCTTTCTATTGGTATGCTTCGTCAAGAGATCTGGATTCTTGCCATACTCTCCAATGGTATGCATCCCTAAGCATGAGACACTAGTAGTGCTCCTATTTTTTTTTGAAAATTTGAGCTTATTTTGTGTGCTATAATGGTCTATTGCATCTGTGCCCAAGGGTAGGGTTTATATTTTTAGCTCTATAACCTTTTCATAAAATTTCTTAAATATTAAACCTTGTGTGTTTAATCCTCTTTCAACTTGTTTCACCTAGTCACCAGTTACTTAAGTTGTAACTCAAGCCATTAGGAACATACCTTTACAAGCCCTTTTGTGTAGGTTTCTCGATCACCCAATGCTATATCATTATTTTAATTTTTTCCTATGCCGGGCGAAATTATTGTATATTAAACGGGGTTTAATTCTGACTATTTTCCTTGAGGGTCATAATCTCATTGACCTATTCAGGTCCCCATTTTATGACTAACTTTATTTGCATGTGTAGAAATCCATCTCCTTGGATCTAGAGATTAAATCTGAGTCATTTCTCACATACCTCATAGGATTAAAATAATGGTTTTCAAGATGATGTGAGGTCTACAATTGCTTGACATGTGTACTCACTAAGGAGGGGGGCAATATACATTAAATATTCCTAATTCTCAATGGTTCTGAGATATGTGGTTGAGACTAAATCTCAATCGTTCATCGCTAACCTTGCAACATTAAAATAATGTTTGTCAGAGACTTGTGAGGTTTGCAATTGAATGAAAGGTGTATTATTTCATCCACTTGGAGGAAGGAGTGGATCCCATAGGAAGGAATGATGTGGACTCCAACTGACATGTTTTCATTGGTTGATGAATTGGTGAATGATGGCGAAAAAAATTCAAATCATGTTGACTCAATCAGAGTCATTCGAAGAGCCATCTCAAAGGAAGATAAATGGCTACTATTTAAAATAAAATACATGGAAATTAGAGCTTTTTTTCTCTACATGAGTGAGCATTAATGGAAGATAAGAAATTCGTAGCTATCATAATTTTCTCATAAAGGCACATAAAATTTGATTTTCTCACATAATTGGAGATTGCAAGTGAATGTAGAGCACCTAGGAGATCAACCAAAAATTTTCAAACTACAACGCAAGCAAATTAGGGCTTCCTACAAACACAAATATCCATAAATACAATTAAAGCTATATCTTGTGCTTTATTTTAAACAATCTTGAATTAGGGAAAGTCTTGACGAATTTTCTTCCAATTGGATTGGCCTACATTCTTTAATTACTTTATTGCATTTTTAAATTGCATATATATTGTAGTCTTTTGTTGAACTTGTTCAAATTTGTATCTTCCAATTGTACTCTAGTATTTTAATTGAAAGAACTAGGTTTTGAGCCTCTATGTGTCGAAACCCTAGTTTATCTTGAACCTACCTAGTTATCCATGGATCCCAAGGCACAAGGGTTTGGTTGAGAAATGGAAACTAGGCCACTCTCTTAGGACATCATTGATCAACTAAAACCATTCACTAACAAGAGGACTAAATCAATAGTAATATACTATGGCCCTAAGATTCATGAGGGGTTACTAGATAAACAACATTGTATCAAGGATGCTGAATTGCTTTTCACTTGATGGAAAATGTTTAAGAACTGGTTTGGAAATAGAAACTTTGTAGTCCCCACCTGCAACACTTGGAGATTAGATATGGGGAAACTTGTGGTCCCAAATGTGTATATGGATGTAGACCTACTGACGTACATTGTAGCAAGATATGACCCTGTTTCCAGAATAGTTAAGGCATCTGATGGTGTTGAGATGGTCAAGATCACCAAGGAAGAAATTGTAGAAATCTTTAAATTGCATGACTAGAATCAAGATATGATCCCTATTGATGTCAATGCCTTTAGGAAGGAATATGAGAATACCAAGATCTTGTTAATAACCATAGTTTTTCTAATGCACACTACCACAATATGATATGGAAAGAATAGAAAACATATAAATATTGGAAAATATGAGAAATAAGCTTTTCCTACGAGGTACTTTGTCAACTATTTCAAGAAGAATATCTACTCTTTGTGCCAAATTATTGGCTTCGATCCACCAGACACCATACCAAGGGAATACATGTACATGACAACAAACATTCAACATGCAAATTTCAATGTAGTTTATGATTATGCTACCTATTTGGAAGAGCATATGCATAAGGGCCTAATTGCTCTTAAGGAAGGACAAAATTGGGTAAAACTCTAGTGGTACTCCCTTTTGATGCACATGTTTTTATATAAGGGAGAAAGGAACTTTGGGAAAGATATGTCATTAAGGAAGATAGAGGGAGATCTTGAGCTTCTTGTCTAGTGTTGGACCCAAATTTTGGACAATGATGACCAAAAATTTGATTATGTAATTTTCCATAATGTGTTTGCCTCAAAATTAAGGAGACACTTGATTTTTGATCCAACAAGGATCCCAAAATAAATTCATTATTTAAGGCTCATGGAGAGGAGGCTAGAATTGAATAACTCATAATTGGGGAGACATCATCCCTTATTCAGATACAACTATATTCAACATATACAGGACAAGTCTCTATCCTTTTGTGCTACCAATAGATGTGTCGTTGAGGATTGGATTTATAAAGATAATGAGACAACTAGGAGGTGCACAACTGGTACATCTACCATAACATAAAAGGAAAGGTTCATTAATACCTAAGTGGACAACATTTGTAGATTTTGTAATGGTTAAGGGAGGATGGAAGTCCTTTTATAAGATCTTGGGACCCTACAAATTGAGAACATGCCATAGAAACCATGATCCTAAAGGTTTAATGGCTGCGGTAAAGGAAAAAACTAAACTGGGTACAATTGTTCATAATTTCTACTACCTTGAAGATTTCATCAAAAATATTTTTGAATTACAAATGCAAGATGAAAGGAAATCCATGTATCTTGCTTTCAACAAGATAGTGGAAAATGTTAGGAAACTAGATCCTAAGTATGATCCTCTACCCAGCTTTCAATGGGATTGAAACAAGGTAATGCACGTTTTGGAAAATTTTGGAAAGGTTGTTGGTGTGCTAAGAGAGGAAAGAACTATTACAGATAAAGGGCAATCAAAGGCAGTTTAACATGATCCCACAACCATATATGAGGAAAGACCATCACACCAGCTAGAGCCATGAGTTAGAATTTATTCTAGGAGGAAGGAGAAAGTAAAGAAACAACAAAATTTTCCAACCCCTACCACATCAGAGGGATCAGGGGAAACTTCTCCTAAGAGATTAGTCCCTAGATAGGCGATCCCACAATACTAGTTTACACTTTCTCGAAGATCCTGATTTTTGCTGAAATCACAAATTTTTAGAAAATATAATGATTTAAACCTTGAAAAGTTCCATTTAAAGGATTCCAATTGCACCTTAGATAAAACCCCCTTGGATAGAACCCTGCTAGTTTTAAACCATACCTATAACAGAGTCTCCTTTACACCCATCAAAATGTTGATAGAAAACCACTTTTGATTTATCTTTTGGGGGATCAAATAAATTTATTTAAAATTTAATTTTTTGTGAGTATGTAGTCCTTATTATAAGACTCCAAAAAAGTATAATTTTAACTTAATTTAATTTGATAATTATATTTATTTTTTTATTTCTTGTGAATGTAGGTTTTTCACTAAAAATCAAGCTCTTTGTTTTGCACATGTGGAAAAATAGCAGATTATCAAAATAAAATTCTAAAAAATATCAGTGCACTAGATATTGATGTTCTTGATCTAGTAAAAAAAAAAAGAATTTTGATACATACAAAAAAAATTATGTTGTATATAGTCTTCCTATGTTTGAATTGTAATTGGTTTGAATTTGAAACTTGATTAAGGAAAAAATATTTAATAAAACACTATGAAATGAAATGAAAGTGCTATATATCATAGTTACAAATCTAAATTTGAAAAAATTAGAACTTTATCCTTCATGGAATTTTTTTTTATGTTGTATATGGTGAGCATCACTCCTTAAAAATGGTGTTTACTAAAAAAAACTAGTTTTCAAAGGAGATGGAAAATAAAGTGCAATATAATTCCAAAATTTTGAAAAATATATATTTAGAATCTATAGACAAAATTTCACAAATCACTAGTTTACATCATCTTCAAATTCCTCATGATTTAGTTGCTATAGGTTCCCGAAAGTGAAGATTTAGTTAGAAAAAAAAAGTTCAATGTCCATTTTGGCCAAAAATTCTAAACTAGTATTATAATGTAGTTTCTAAACTACTAGGTTTTTTTTTTATTATTTTTTAAATCTGTTTGGTGAAAATTTTAAATTTCAATGTAGTAGTACTTAAATTTCAAGGAAAAAATAAGAAGTAGGTGTCTTTCTTACCACCTTAACCACAATAAAATGATAAAAAAAAAATTATAAGATTTTAGATATAAGTAGAGGACTCATGTCTCGATGTGATGCATATTTTTTGTAATTTTTTTCCAAGTAAATAATTAATTATGATTTTTTTATTACAAATTTTAAAAATATAAAAGCTCATATGTCTGACCACCTTAACTTGATCAAAACTTCATGAAATTTTTTTAATTCCTATAGTATGTGAAGCATGGAATGTGACACATGTTTTGGATTCAAAAAATGTGATATCATTTGAAAGCGATAGATGTTTTTCAATCAGCCTATCAATCAGGACTTTAGTCGTAACTCAAATAGAAAATGAATAATAATTATTTATTAAATTCAAAGTAAAGCATAATTTATATTGGTGGAAAGTTAAGAATATTCTTTAAAACCCCTTTTCGTTTCATCAATTTTGGGTTAAAAAAAATCGTCAGCCACATACCCTACACATACCCATCATATCACCACTTTTTGGCCCATCATGATCCTACACATACCCTCACCTTACAGTTCCATCTACTTTGTTTTCACTCCTAGCCCAAAGATATGGCATTGATCTTAAGTATTGTATGCATTTTCCATGGTTCTCATTATCTAGTTTGAGAACAACATTCATAAATACTTTTTAATTGATCTATCTTTTATTTTGGTTGGTATTGTATGGTATTCGCAACTTTTAGGTGTTTAATTATTTTAAGGAATTTCCAATTTCTTCAAGGATTTCATCTATTTAGCTTTTGATCAGAATATATTTTCTTTGTTATACAATGTGTGAGATAATTTTTTAGAATAATTGTAGGATATACATTATGGGATCACTCTCTCAGGTCTTATAGAGCCCGAAGTGTAGGAGAAGTATTATTTCTTCATCTCATTCATTTTCCAATTATCTTCAAGTATTAGAGAATTGAGTTTGAAAAGCTCATAGGTACTTGTTGAGATATGATTGGTTCTTTAAAAACAACCAACAAAGTCTATACCATACTTTTCTAAACAGGGTCTAGGTTTCCAACCTTCATTCTCATCTTCATCTAATGTTTTATCCTCTACTATATTTATGACATATTATGGTAAGCGAGCAACTGTTTCTTCACAAGAGAAAGGAATTTATCCTAGTACTGAGCAAGAGAATATTTTGTCAAGGCTTCTCAAAGCTTTCTTGATTACCATTTCTCTGAAAAATGAAAGAAATTTTATTAAAATAATTTTTTTTGTTCATATCATCAAGTGCATGGTAATTCTACCAATGAATGTGAGACCTTGAGTAATAATGCATGGTAATTTTATTAAAATAATTTTTTTTGTTCATATCATCAATTTCATGGTCATTCTACCAATGAATGTGAGACCTTGAGTAATAAAATAGAACAATTTAGTGATTGTGGTGATATTCCATGTTTTGATGCACCTAATCACTCTAAATAATAATGATCTTTATTCTATGGTTTTTCTCCTCAGTATGTGGCATTTTGTAGTATTGTGTGTTTGCTCATTTCCATTCATGGAAATACAATCCTAATTGCAACCATATTTTCCATGCCAGAAACATGATAGCCCATGATGTCATTGTCCTTTCCTTACACTTGGGGAGCAAATATAACTAGTTTTGGAGATTTGCATTCTCATCTATTTTCTTCCTTGAAATACCAACATAGAAAGTATGTTACATTTAAAGGAAGGGCATATATCCCCTCACCATTTCATAAACGTCTTTTGAAATCTAACTTATTGACATACCCTTTTAGGAGTGGTGTTGTTTGTATTGCCCCTAAGGCATGGTTATCAATTCATCCTATGATGTTGAGCATTTTATCATCCCACATGACATTAAACTTTGTACATCCCCTAAGGTGATTTTTTTATGCTCTCTGAAGCATAGTTTGGATAGTTCTAAAATAATGGAGTTTACTATTCAATGAGTTCAAAGAATTTTTTTAGTATGGCCACCTAGCACAAAAAAAACTTTATTGATAGTGGATTTGTGTTTCATGAGATACCTAGCATAACCTAGCTTGCTAGATTTATGAAACCCATCGTATTGCATGGACACGTAGCATAAAACAACTTGCTAGCCATTAGATTCATGTACCTCATGAGTGATTTTACATCCTTCTAAGAGCACCATTTTTTTATCTTCACATTCAATGAATGGTGTTTTTTATTTGAGATAAATTGAAGACTAAGGTCTCTTTACCTTACTGACTCAAATCTTTTAGTATTAAGCTTATGTTTTATTATTGTGTCTTTTATGTGTGTTTTTATGTTTTTGTTGTATTTGTATCATGGTGCATTGTGTTAGCATATGTGTTGTCTTTTTTTTAGTATGTGTTTACTTTGTGATGCTCCATTTCATACTTGTGTCTTCCTTTGAACTTATTTTTGTTTTCCATGGGATCTTGAATCCTAGGGGCTATTGCACATCCCCCAAGATTCTGTTTTACATCCTATCTCTTCAAAATTTAGGTAATAAGATCCATCTTGACATATTTATCCATTAGTGTGAGTCTGAGCATAAGTTCATACATACTCTCACTAAAGTGGGGGCTAAATGTATAGTCAAAAATTGTCACCCTTGATAATTTCACACTAGTTTGTTCTCCCTCCTATGTGCTTGGACCTGATCATACCCCTCATTTCCTAAATTATGCACTCCATGGCCCATTTGAATATTTATCAAGAAACCACATGTACAAAACCAAGGTAAAAATTTAATATTCTAGCCACAATACCTTTGATCTCTAAGAGTGGGGCCTAGACAAGGATACCCTAGGCATCCTTGTTCCCCTATTTTGGCTCTAATTTTAATATTTTAGAGTTAGCACTTTATTATTTGAATTTCAAAACTCAAATGTTGAATATCAAGATTTAGTTTATGAGAATTTAGATTAATTTCATATAAATACCTAGTCATTTCACAATTTTAGAGGTAACTAGAAAAAATTAGAAATATAGAGCATTATTAAGCAATTATTGTCAGTAGTCAAGAGAAAGCTTATTGTAACATTTCAACATTAAATAATCATGTCAAGTTTTATGTGATTTTTTTTTTTTATGTTTATGCATACATTGTCTTTGTGAGGAATAACACTTGTATGTCTTGAATGTAATCCAACACAATTTGAAATCAAGGCTTGAGGAGATGTACATGACTTCAATCCTTCAAAGAAATCATGTTTGAATGGTGAGTTGTATACAATTATTGATTCATCATTTGTTTATCATTTATCCTCTATCCCTCAAAAGGATGAGCTTTATTTCATCAAATTTTCTATTATGGGGGTGGAAACACCAGCACAAGGTTTGACTAAGGCAATCCCCTATATGGCACAACCCTTCCTCTCTCTTTGAATGTGAATGTTACAAATTTAAAGAATATTGATGGAAGATTCAAGACTATAAATTATTTATTATTTCATTTGAACCCTACAACTTGTCAAGCTATGGAAACTCAATTATCTCAAAAACTGATAAAGAATACATATTACACATTCAACTTTCTAGACAAAGGAAACCTAGGTGTCCCTGTCTAGTAAAATCAAGCTCAAATTCATAGGTCATGTGCCTTTATCTCTACCCTTTTTCTTTCTTGTTCATCAAATTTGTGTGTTAGTTTCTAGTTTGTATGTATTCATCTAAAAAAACTACATTTTCATATTGAACTAGTTGCATCATTGCATTTCATCAAAATCCATTTCAAATCCTCAAAAGAATTTAGATCCATGGCTAATTGACTCACCTTTTAGGCTAGAAATCAATCTCATGCCATTATTAATGCACAATTCTAATATTTTTTAGTGAAAGTATACTAATCCTAGTGAAAAACTTAGGGTTTCACTATTCCTACATTACACTCACCTTATGGACTAACAAATTTCCTAGCATAATTTATGAATTTGATGAACAATGTTTTCAAAGATTGTTTAGATAGATTTTTTCTTGTATTTCTAGATGAAATTCTTAAATATTCTAAGAATGAGGAAATTTTTTAGCACTTATAATTTGTTTTGCAATGTTTGAGGGAACACAAACTATATTAGAATATCTCCAAATGTAAATTATTTCAAAAAGTATAGTATTTGGGTCATGTAATTTCAGCAAAGGGAATTGTAATAGATCCGTCAAAGATCAAAGCCATTCTAGAATGGCTAGCATTGAAAAAATGTGCATGAAGTGCATAGTTTTATGGGTTTAGTAGGCTACTATAGAAATTTGTTTTGAACTTTTCACATATTTCCTACCTTATCACTTCTCTATAAAGAAGAGGAAAATGATTTTTTTGGTCAGAAAAATGCTAGGGCCCATTTGATTGACTTAAAGAGAAGATAACTTCAACTTCAATATTGAAAGTTCCTCATGCAAAAGTCCAATTTGTTTAAAGTTCTTATATAAGAAGGGTGAGTTATAGCTTATGATTCAAGAAAGTTAAAGAAATATGAGCAAGGTTATGCTCCTCATGATCTTTAATTGGTGGTATTTGTTCATGCTTTACAAATGTGGTTGTATTATTTGTTTGAAAAACCTTTTGAACTTATGTTAGATCTCTAGAGTTTTAAGTACTTTTTCTCCCAACCACATCTTAGTGCTCAAAAAAGAAGATGGTAATAGTTGATATCTGACTTTGAAATAAGTTATATTAAAGGAAAGGGGACACATTTCCTCAATGGTCTCTATTCATTCAAATTTTAAAGACCAAGTTTTTAAAACTTCCATAAGAGATGAGTATTATTAGCAAGTTAATAAATCTATCCCAGTCAATCCTCAAGATTCAAGGTATGATGTGTTCCATTTTTGAACCAAATGTACCTTTCAGGTTCAATGGAAAAATGCATGTTCAAAAATAAAAGGAGTTCATTATACACCATATTCAAGACACCCAAGAGTGACAAAACTCCTAGCTGATGTAAAACCACTTTATTTCTAGAAAAGAATGAAGAGTGATTTTGCAAGATTTCTAGCATTATGTATGTAATTCTAGAGGGTAAAAATTGAACACCATCACTCTACATGACTTCTATATCCTCATAAAATTCTAAAGTGGAAGTGTCAAATAATTAGTATCAATTTTGTAAAAGGTCTTCCTATGTATATGAATAAACATAACTGTATTTTAGTAGTGGTGGATAGACTCACCAAGGTAGCTCATTTTATACTTTTAAATCTAACAAATGGTCCACTATTAATAGCTTGTAAGTTTTTCCAGGAAGTGTTTAGTGTGCCCATTGAAATTGTATTCCCTTCTTGGAGATAGTAAAAATTTTGGTCTAATTTGGACCTATCCTAGGTACCCTTGCATTAATTATCCTTTCAATCATCATCTATAGGCCCCTCAGACCCATTATTTTGGATCTCGAGGCTAATTTCACCTAAAAACTCCATAAAATCATTTAAAACACCAAAAATTCTAAAAACCCACCTCAAAAAGCTAAGGTGGGACTCATTCACCACCTTGGGAAAATGAGTCCCCTTAGGTGGGACCCATTTTCCAAGGGTGGTAAATGAGTCCCCTTTGGGGTCTTTTTCAAGTTTGAGTGGGAAATTCACCATTTTAATTCAAATTTTTGGTGGATGTCAGCCTTCAAGATCTAAATAATGGTCAATTAGGTATTAATGCCTATATAAGCAAGTTCTTAAGCCATTTTTATCATTCTAATTTTTTTTTGAGCAATCACTTTCAAGAGATAAGCATCAAGTGTCTTCAAAGAATCTTTCACAAGAGTAGTCAAGTTTCAAAAGCAAGCAAAGTTGCAGTCTTGGAAGAACATTAAAGTTTTTTGCATGTCTTCAAGCTCACTTTCACTCAAGATCTAACATTGTTAAGGGTTGATCATGGTTGTCTATGGTGAATCATGATGGAGTCTAGGTTGGGGAGATGCAACTAGCCACCAATACAAGCCTAAAGACTTGTTTCCTAAGTGATTCCATCCTCCATTATCACTCTTCATTCAACTTAAGGAACAACCATCATTAGGGCTCATTTGGGGTGATTCGATATCTACACAAGTGAGTCATTAATCTCCATATTTCCATTATTGCATCATATTCTTGCACATTAGAATAGGATTACATCATGTTTCAGATTTCCTAGTCTTAGATACACTTATGGCTAGGGTTTTCATGCATGTTTCATTATTTCTATCAAGGTTTGATTACCAAACTATGGGTTTGACTAAGGAAAAACCCCCATTAGAAAATAAAGTTTATATTCTATTTTTTTGGTATTTTTGTAGGTTCATATTCAAAACTCAGGTTGGAAGGAAAAAGCAAGTGTTGAAGTGCAGATCATGACTTTCAATTCCTGAAAAAGTAGAACAGTACTAACTCGCCAAGAGTGGCGAATGAGTTCCACTGTAGTTGTTTATCAGATTTGTTTATAGATTCATATACCATTTTTCCAAAAACAAACTTCCAGACAAAAACCAAGATCTGGGACTGATTCACCTAGGTTGGTGAATGAGTCCCTATTGCTCAAAAAGTCAAAATTTTGAGTATTTTAGAGTTTCAATCAATCACTTTCAGATTCCTAGGTGCACAGTATTCACCTTGTTGGTTGTTTGTTTAAGTTTACTAGCCTTTTTAGGTCATCTTGTAGGTTATTGCATTGAATTAGGGTGTTGCATTTCATTTTTCATTTCATTATCTTACCCAAGTTTAAACTTGGTGGTGAACCCCTCATTGGATCATATTCAGTCCCTAGGACAACCCTATTACAAGATCTATTTCTCTTTTGCATTGAGATCTCTATGGTTATCCTTGAGTGGAATCTTGGAAAGTGGGTATGTTAGCACACAATCATTACACCGCCTTTTTAAGAGGTTCCATTTTGGTGAACTTGAATTTAGAACATAATAATTATGATTTGGAGTGCATCTTCATCCTAGATTTGGCTTGCATTAAGCATTACATTAGGATTTGCATTGGTCAATTTGCATTCTAGGGTTTCAAATTTTTTATTAGTGAAAGCTCATTTAACTTGCATTTTTACATCTAATTTCATTGAAAATCATTCAAATTTTGCATTTTCATCTTAGATATAGATAATATATCATAGAAAACATAAAAAAAACTAAAAAAATTAGATTTAAAAAAAAAAATCCCTACTGGGACTCATTTGCCACCTTGGGAGAATCAGTCTAAGTGCAAATTCTGAACTACATTTTACAGAGTTAAATTTCCTATTTTCAAGCCTCTATTTGTTATTATTGCTTTTTTATTTCAGTTTGATTACTTTATGTTACATTGAAATAATTAAATAACATCATTTACATTTATTGTAGTTTGGATAGAGCTAGATTTTTGCACTTTCCATTTTCAGCATTCATATTAGATTACATTAGACATAGATCAAAAAACAACACCAAAAACAAGACCAAAAAACCTAAGCCACTTGGAGAATGTATAGTTATTTGACTATGTAAAATCTCTCTTTCCAAGTTAACCTAACCCTCAAGCCTTTTAGTAGTGATGAATTTAATATGTTAGATGAAGCCCTTGAGGATTTCATCTCACAAATTTCATCCACTAAGGCTTGTTATGACAAACCAATAACAAGAGATGTTAATGTGATTCAACCTCAACTTATCCTTTACCCACCTTAAAAAAAAACTCAAACTCAAACCAAACCTAAACTTATCCTTTACCCAGCTAATAATAATGTTTTTCAGCAATCGAGTCATAATACCATTGCTCATACATATAACACTCAAAATAATCCACAACTACAACAACCAACTTCAACAACCTTACCTTTTCCTAGTCCATTTTTTCCTAGTGTTGCTCACTTTCCTTTACATAGTGGGAAGGAGTATGATCTTGTTGAAAAACTTAGGAATACTCTTGCAAAGATATCCCTATGGGACCTCATTCAAAATTCAACTAACTATCACACAATGCTTCAAACAGCCTTACAACAAGTTGTGATCCCTCCTAATACAAATGCAAATGATGTGGTAGCTCTAATACAAGGAATGAATATAGTTAATGTAGACATTTCCTTTTTCCAACACAAGCTCCCTCCTTTGGAGATGAGAAAGAGACACATGATGCCTTCATGATAATAGCCAAATTCAATAGAATAGGAATAAAAAGGACCCTTTTTGATAATGGCTCAACCCTTCATAAATGCAGTGTGAAGCTTTTATATAGATTACACATGTACAAATAAAAAATTGAACCTAACTCCTTATCAATTTGAGGATTTGACAATGTAGGAAAGCAACCGCTCAGTGTGATTAATTTACCTATTACAGTCAAAAATGCCACCTTGCAAACTTCTATTCATGTTATGCCTCATGAACTTTCATATAATCTTCTTTTGGGAAGACCATGGATTCATGAGATGCATGCAGTGCCTTTGACCCTTCATCGTTTCATGAAATATGTCTATAACAACAAGGTATACCAAGTTGAAATAGACCCCAAGCCTAAAAGTTGCTTACAAGTTGAAAAAGGAACAAAAGGTCCTCTAAGCACATTGATTCCAACATCCAAAATAAAACCTATAGAAGAAGACAAGCAAGAAATGGAAACAGTGTCAAAATTATTAGACGATGATTGGGGTTCCTTGGAGTTCACACCCTTGTTTATGGGAGAATACATAATCAACAGAAAAGAAGATGAAAAAAAAGCAACCAATAGGCATGTCAACTCAAAACTTGAAATAAAATTCACAAGCATGTACCTCATCCACTCTTGAAGAAGATACAAGATATACAACAAACTTCGATGAGACAGATTATCAACAACTACTAAACCCAAAAGAAATGGAAAAACTTTATGGGGGAGGTTATGAACTTGTGAAAAAATTGGGTTATAGTGGTAAAGGATGTGGAAAGAAATAACAAGGCATTCATGTCCCTACAGAGCCTAACATGCAAGAGGAAAAAAATAGATTGGGGTATTTCCCTTCTAATATTATGTACGAAACAAAGAGACCATTCTTAAATATCAATACCATCACGTGCAAACCAAAAATAAATCTCACTTTGAAACATCCTGAATTGCTTGATATGGATTCTAAACCATCATGGGAATACTTCGAGGATGACGAAGCCTTGTAGAAAATCCTAGGATTTTATGACAAATCATATACAACTCCTCAGAAGGAAAAGGTTACATGCAATATGATTAGCACTAAACAAAAAGATGCACAAGAGGAAAGTACTAAGATAGTTATGAGTAAAGAAGAATACAACCCCAAATTTCCAAAGCCAAGTGCACTTCCTCTAGGAGATATAATTGATGTACCAATGGACATCAATGATAATGAGAAAGTAATCAAGATAGGAAAGTTCCTTGATGATGAAGAGCAAGAGGATCACATAATGTTACTCCATGAATTTCCTAAACTTTTCACTTGGAAATATTCAGATATGCATGGAATTGATGCTATGATAGTCACACACAACATAGTCCTTGCTAAAAATGCTAAGCTATTTAGAAAAAAGATATGAAAGATGAATCCTACGATAGCTTTACTCATTAAAGGAGAAATGGAAAAAATCCTTGAGGCTGGTTTCATAAGACCTATAGATTATTCTCCTTGGATCTCAAACATTGTTGCAATCACAAAACCTAACAATTTTATTAGGATGTGTATAAATTTTTGTGATTTGAATAAAGCATCTTTAAAAGATGATTTTCCCCTTCCTAATATTGACATGATAGTAGAATCGACTACGAAACATGCTTTGTTGTCATTCATGGATGAATTTTTTGGATACAATCAAATTTTCATCAACCCTCAAGATCAATATAAAACAACATTTACAATAGTTTGGGGAACATTTTTTTGGGTCATGATGCCTTTTGGATTGAAAAATGTGGGTGTAACATATCAACGAGCGATGATATTAATATTTCATGATCACATACATAATATTTTGGAAGACGACGTTGATGAAATCCTAGCCAAATCTTGAACAAGACAAGAAAATGTGAATGTCCTTTGGAAAATATTTGAGCGATTGAGAAAATACATGAGATTAAATCTAAAAAAGTGTCTTTGGTGTAGATAGTGGAAAAATTCTAGGTTTTATCATATCTCATAGAGGCATCGAGGTGGAAAAAAATAAAATTGATGCTATAGTTACCATGCCACCTCCTAAAAACATCTCTCAATTACACACATTACAAGGAAGAATTCAAGCTATCTATCATTTTTTGGCATCTTTAGTTGATCAAATGTTACCATTTACACATATCCTTAAGAAGGATGTGCACTTTGATTGGAATGAATACCTTGCAACTCAACATTTTTTACAACCCGCTATGCAAAAAAAAACCATTCATCCTTTACATAGTTGCGTCAGCCCATGCTCTCACAACATTGTTGGATCAACTAGATGAAATTGATAAAGAAAATCTTGTTTATTACATTAGATGAAATTTTATTGATTATGAGAAATGATACACAACAATAGAAAAACAATGTTTGGCTCTGGTATTCCCTACAAGTAAACTGAGACATTACTAGCTAAATGCAAAAATAGATGTGATGAATTTTTTTGATCCTCTAAAACATCTTTTCAATAAAATAGATTTATTAGGATATTTAGCACAATGGGTAATGTTGTTGATAGAGTTTTACCTTAAGTTTATTTCACAAAAATCAATTAAGGGTCAAGCCTTGACTGACCAATTGGTTGATTCTCCTTCTTTAGCATTACATAACAATGACTCTTTCCCCAATGATAATGTGTTAACAATTCAAGCTAATACATGGGAATTGTATTTTGATGAATCTAAGTGTAGAATAGGCTCCAACACATGAGTTATAATAATACTACCCATTGGAGAACCTATTCTCTTGTCATATTGGTTAAATTTCCTATGTACAAACAATATTGTTGAGTATGAGGCATTACTTGCTGGGTTGTGTTCCACTTTAATCATGGGTGCAAGAGACATTAAGATCTTTGGTTATTTACAATTATTCATTAAACAAATAATTGGAACATATCAAGAAAATAATTACAAATTGTCAAAGTATAAGTATCTCACAATGAATTTGTTAGAGAATTTTGAATCATTTACCATTGATAACATCCCCTTAAAAGATAATTGGCATGTGGATGCAATGGAAAGTGTAGCTTCCCTTATCTCTCCTCAAGATCTTTCAAAATATTTCACCTTCATCATGCATACAATCATGAAACTATCGATCAAAGATAAATCAGAAGAAGTATTAGCAACAACCAAGGAAGACTTGAGTGAATGGTATGATACAATATTTAACTATTTGAAATATGGTACCTTTCTCGAGCCAACAACAAAGAACATCTAAATTTTCCTACGAAAAATCACATCTAAGTATATAATTTTTGTTGATGTGTTGTATTAGAGATCATTCAATGGTCTCTTAGATGTTTAAAAAAATCCAAAATACCCACAACACTTGAACAAGCTCATGCAGGCCCTTGTGGCAGTCACTTTGGAGGAAAAACATTAGTTCAAAAACTTATTTGCATTGTATACTATTGGATACATATGGATCAAGATTGCTTTGAATATGTTAACAAAATGTCACAAATGTCTAGAACATAACAATTTGATTCATGCTCCTACTTATGAATTTTGAGCTCAAGTCCTAATTTGGACCTTTGCAGTTTGGGGTTGGACATCATTGGAAAGATATCACCACCTTCCTCCATTAGACACACATTTATAATCACCAAAATAAATTATTTCACAAAATGCGTAGAGTTTATTCCTCTTTGATCAACAACAGCTGATGTGATATGTCATTTCATATTGGAACACATCAGTGCTCACTTTGGAATTCCTTCTGCATTAATTTCTGATAATGGTACACCATTAAAGAATAATTATGTGGAGAAATTATTGGAAAAATTTATCATACATCGCTTCTCAACACCATACTACATGCAATCTAACGGCCAAGCTGAGTCAACTATTAAAACTATTGAACAAATCCTAAAGAAAATTGCTAAAAAGCATAATAAGGATTGGCACACACAATTGCAATACATGCTATGGGCCTATCACATGAGTGTTAGATCATCTATAGGAACTACACCTTATAATCTTGTCTATGGTAGCGAGGAAATAATGCCCTTGGAGTTAGAGATTGCTACATTAAGAATTGCTCTTCAAGGACTTATTAATGATGATAATTACAAAGAACAACAATTGCATCAACTTGAAATACTCGATGAATAACACATCAACGCTCTTGAGAATCTTCAAGATTATTGTAAAAGAAGACAACATATTTATAATGAAGATGTCATCGCTCATGTATTTAACAAGAGTGACTTAGTCTTATCTAATTTAATCAATGTAATGCTAATGCCAACCTGACTGAAAAAAGGAAAATTTAGTCCTAATTGGTTAGGACCTTACATAATTAATGAAATTTATGGGTTCGATGCATACATGTTAACATAAATGGATGACATGCCTCTTAAAGATCCTATTAATGTCGTGCATTTGCACTGATATTATGTCTAACCACCTTGAATAGTATGAATGATAAATTAGTGACGTTAGAGTTACTGGACAGTATTCTATGTGCTCTCACATTGCTTTATTCTTGACAAATAGTTATTTGTGTGCCTTGAATACTAAAGTGATTATTTAATTCATTTTTAAGTAATTACTTAAGGTTTCATACTATTCAAGTTCATTTTGTATGTTGTGTTAGATTAGATCCTTATATGCATTTAATGTTCCTTAATTAGATCATAGGTACATTTAATTTAGCATAACATACTTAATCACAATTTTATATCTAAGAGAAACTAGAATGCGTTTTAATTAGATCACACAACACATGTTAAATCATGGAGACATTCATTAAATAATCTTACAAAGATTATTTAATTAATCACATTGACATTTAACATTCAACACATAAGAACAAGTAATAAAACATCAAATACTCACATATATATATATATATATATATATATTGAATTTTTGTGTACATTTCATCAATATATACAATTCTACTTAGGTCTATGACTGCCAGATCCCTCAAGACCTAGTGCTCGCATCTATCTAGTAGCGATGTGTCGAGAGATGGTGGTATGTGATCATGATCATGATCCACCAAGTTTACTAAGAGAAAACTGTAACAACCAAACCTATCCTAGGGCCTCTTGATGCTCCCCTGATATATGATCTCTCTCCACCTAAAGCCTGGCTACCTCTGACTATAGTCTCTTGAACTCTACTAGGGTTCGAGATGACTATTCCTCTAGGGAAGCATCGATTCAATGTACACACCTCTTGAGACTCTCGTACGCTGCCTGAAGTCTAATGTATGGCTTGAACAACTCTTGGTCCTAATCCACAATGGGTGGGGCACATAGTCTAAGTCTATGGCCTCCTCATCGACTAATGGGTGCACTATCTCTATAGCCACCTGACAATTGAGATCATGAAGATCTCTCATAGATGCTACAAGATAGAAACCATAAACAAAATCATTACACATCATGACATATATGTATAAACCATAAGCATAAACATAAAATATAACAATAAATAAAGTTTCATCACCTATCTCTCTGGTAGGTTGTGTGAAATCAACCTCATCATGTGTAGGGGGCATGGAGGATGTGCTAACCTCTCCATGACTATGGATACTAGTGCCTGTGACAGTCACTACTCATGATCTAGTAACATGAATGGGAGATGGCTCTCCCCACTCATGGGTTGTTGGGTCCTCCTCTACTGCGTCACCACCCTCACTCATGGGCTACTCCTCTTCCTCATCCTCTTGTCCTCATCCTCATCACTGCCCTCCTAGCCATCATAGTCAGGATCTACATTATCATTGTACTCCTTGTCTATAACATCTATAAATATGTCTAAAACCATTTAGTGTGTCTCCTTGGCCCTTTTCCTCTACCTCATCCCCTTCATCTGGGAGTGGTCCTAAATCATCTATCAACTCATCCATTAAACATATGGGAGTTGGTCATGATACTATCCACCACTCCTCATAGTCATCTATGGCACTGATGTTTTCAATGTCAAAGACTGGAGGCATATCATGATCTGAATCCTTAGAGTCACTATAGACAACATCCTTGATAGTGAACCATCTAGAATCACCAGGCCTCCAGGAACTCCATACTGACCTCCTGAAAAGGGTTGTGCCCTAGGTGCTATTTGAACCTGACCAAAATACTGCACGACATAATCAAAGTCGAAAGGATGCACTATGTAATCATATCTATCAATCAAAAACCTTTCCATATGTAGTCTCCTCATCTGTCAAGTGTGATTTGGCCACTATAACACAAGCTGATAAGGTCTCCAAAGGATCTCATTCTCCTCTAGTCATTCAAATTAGACTCTCCAGGAGTGCAAATCACCATACTACCAAAACTATTGTAGAGGATAGCTAAAAGCTCGATGATACCCCAATGCTATCAAATACGGGAACCCAACCGGTCTAGTACACATGATATTCTCAAGTCACCAAACCTATAGAAGCGTACAGTGTACCATGTTTTCCACCTCCTGAAATACAAATTTCTTGACATCATAATACAAGTAAGCTAGAATGTTGCACCCCCAGGCATATACTGTCTGATGCTCTTCCATCCTATGAATCATATGCACCATTCCTCCCTCCAAATGTGCTTCCTAGCCATCAAGGATGAGTACTAAATTTCTACTATCATCATCATAATCCTCACAACTAGTGGAACTCATGAGTATAGTAGGATCGCTAAGTCTATCTGTGGTCTCACCCTCTCATCTTGTGAAATGGTTGGTCCACTCAGAAACACACTTGCTCACCCCAAATAGGAAATTAGAGTATGCAATGTACGTCCTCTAGCGTGATGGTCATCTCACTGGTAGGTAGATGAAATGTACATGTATCAGCTTCCTAGTGCTCTACTAGTGCCATCAACATCATATCATGGTACCCCATGAGGGCATGAGGTATGCACAGTATAACCCTACAGTCTATAAAAGCTCTACATCCTCTGCTAAAAGAGTGGGGGCTAAATCTCAGAGAAGAACCATTTGACTACCACCTAGACGCTACCACAAATGGGTGGGAACATAATAAAAAAGAAAAAGTATGTCCTATAAGCAATCTAAACTCTTAAATCCTTACATCAAAAATCATAAAAGTGTACTAAAGTTGTCCTAGTTTACTTTCCTAGAGGTCCTAGACACTTTAGACCCCTTTTGGGACATTTCGTGAACAAAAGGGACACTGTTAATTTTTTTCCAAGGCCCAAAATTAACCTATAAATGTGTAAAAAACATAAAATAAATGTGTATGGACAAAGAAAAGGCATAAAATTCAACTCACCTCATTATAGTGCTTGTCGCATGCCACCTAGTCTCGAACGATGTCCAGTCTCGCAGGCTTGTAATCCTATCAACTCATAATATTTGACTACTAAATCACTTTCAAGCTACAAAAAGGTAAATGACAAAATAGTTAGAATTTACTTCACTTTTTTCTCTTATATAAGTTAAAATTAGGGTTTTTACTATATTATGGTTAAAAGGTGCTTTTCATGCAAATCAACATAACGGGTGCTAGAGAGCTTCGTTTTCAATGCCATTTGTTGTGTTGGAAACATAATTTTGCTCCTGACATCACTAACTGTCTATCATTATGTGGTATGGTACTTGGAAATACCCTATGATATGACTTACCTTATTTTACATGGCTAGAATGCTACCTTGATTCTACTTTCATTAAGCAAGTGAAATCAAGGGGGGCATACGTCTACCCTTGAATGTGATTTATAGAAAGAAGTTAGATAAAGAGCATTTTTGGACAACTAACAAATTTGTGTTTTAGGATGTAGTTCCTAATGTTTTAGTTTTATAGATAACTACACTAGGGGCTTCATTCTCCCATGTCATGAATGAGCATATATGATTATCCTTTTATGAGATAAAGTGTACTAGTTAGAATCCTTTAGCTTACATATGCACGTAGAGTCATATGGGCGCTAAAGTGGGGGCTAAATGTAACCACTAAAATTGTATTCCCTTCTTGGAGATAGTACAACTTATGGTCTAATTTGGACCTATCTTGGGTACCCTTGCATTAATTATCCTTTAAATCATCATCTATAGGACCCTAAGACCCATTATTTTGGATCTCAAGGCTCATTTCACTTAAAAACTCCATAAAATCATTCAAAACATAAAAAATCTTGAAAACCCACCTCATAAAGCTAAGGTGGGACTCATTCACCACCTTGGGTGAATGAGTCCCCTTAGGTTGGACCCATTCATGAAGGGTGGCAAATGAGTTCCCTTTGGGGTCTTATTCAAGTTTGAGCTAGAAATTCACCATTTTAATTCAAATTTTTGGTGGATGCCATCCTTTGAGATCTAAATAATGGTCAATTAGGTGTTAATTCCTATATAAGCAAGTTTTTAAGCTTTTTTTTAATCATTCTAAGCAATTTTGAGAAATAAATTTCAAGAGATAAGCATCAAGAGTCTTCAAACAATCTTTCACAAGAGCATTCAAGTTTCAAAAAGAAAGCAAAGTTGAAGTCTTGGAGCAGCATTAAAGTATTTTTACAAGTATTCAAGATCACTTTCACTCAAGATCTAGCATTGTTAAGGGTTGATCATGGTTTTCTATGGTGAATCATGATGGATTCTAGGTTGGGGAGATGCAACTAGCCATCAATCCAAGCCTAAATACTTGTTTCTTAAGTGATTCAATCCTCCATTATCACTCTAAATTCAACCTAAGGAAGGCACAAGAATCATTAGGGCTCATCTGGGGTGATTAGAGATCTCCTAAAGTGAGTCATTCATCTCCATATTTCCATTATTGCATCATGTTTCAGATAATTTCCTAGTCTTAGATACACTTAAGGCTAGGGTTTTCATGCTCATTTCATTATTTCTATTAAGGTTTGATTACCAAACTAGGGGTTTGACCAAGGCACACCCCCATTAGAAAATCAAGTTTATATTCTGTTTTGCAGGTATTTTTCCAGCTTCAGATCTAGAACTTAGGTTGGAAGGAAATAGAAAGTGTTCAAGTGTAGATGAGGACTTTTGATTACCGAAAAAGTGGAGTAGGACTGATTCACCAAGAGTGGCGAATGAGTCCAACTGTAGCTATTTACTAGATCTGTTTATAGATTCAGATACCCTTTTTTCAAAAAAAAACTTCTAGAAAAATATCCAGATCTAGTATTGATTCACCTAGGTTGGAAAATGAGTCCCTAGTTGTCAAAAAGTAAAAATTTCTAGTATTTCAGAGTTGCAATCTATCACTTTTAGATTCCTACGTGCAAACTATTCACCTTGTTGTTTTTATGTTCCATTTTACTAGAATTTTTAGGTCATCTTATAGGTTATTGCATAGAATTAGGGTTTTTCATTTCATCTTGCATTTCATTATCTTTCCAAGTTTAAACTTGGTGGTGAACACCTCATTAGATCATATTCAGTCCCTAGGATAGCCCTATTGCAAGATCTCTTTCTCTTTTTCATTGAAATCTCTAGGGTTATCCTTGAGTGGAATCTTTGAATGTGGGTATGATAGCACATCATCATTACACCACCTTTTTAATAGGTTCCATTTATATTACAAAAATTTCCTAAGAAGATCATCTCAAGTAGGGATGCATCCATGATGTCAAGACTTTGTAAAACCTCATTTTCTTCATGGGGAACTTAGCTCAATATAATCTCATCTTATCACCCTAAAAAATACAGTTAGATAGAGAGGGAAAACCAATTTCCTAAATATTTGTTGAGGAGGTATTACATGGATAAAAAATGCAAGTGGGAGGACTATCTTCTACTTGTGGAATTTTCTTACACTAATTCCTATCACTCTACAATAAAGGTCACTCCATTTGAAGCATTATATGGAAGAAAGTTCTAAACTCCTATAAGTTGGGATAAGTTAGAAGATGGGATTATCCTTGGACTAAAAATATTATCAAAAATGGATTAGAAGATCAAGTTGATCATAAAAATATTGGCAAAAGGAAATGATAGATAAAAAATGTATGCTAATGCTAAGCATACACTGAGACAATTCTTAGTGGGAGAAAAATTTCTTTTGAGTTTCAAACATTAGAATAATTCCATAAATTTTTGGGAATTCAGCCAAACTAACCCCTAGATATGTGGGTCCCTTATAATTTCTTGAAGTGATTAACCAAGTTGCCTACAAAATTTCTCTACCACTAGCTCTTACCTGAATGCATAATGTGTTTTATGTTTTATATCTTAAGAAGTATACAATTTAGGTATTAATCATATACTTGATTGGAATGACCTACAGGTACAAGATCTAGGATTGGTAATGATTGAGCCTCTTAAGATGTTCAAAGCACACAATCTCCACTTGCATAACAAAAAGGTTACTCAATGCAAGGTCTATTGGTACTAGTATGTAGAGGATATTATTACATGGGAGGATTATAATGAATTTTAACAAAAGTTTCCTCGTTAGTTTAATGCTTTTTAATACTTAAAGAAAAATTGTTTATGGTTTTATTATGAGACAATGAATCATTACGAGCAATGATCCTTATGGGGGAGATATTTTACACCCCAAATTTTGACTCATAAATTACTTTTAAATTTTACGTTAAAAACATGTGTTTAGATATTAGTAGATGATTATATGTTATTTGAATTTTTGATGAAATTATAATGAAATTCAGTGTTTTTCAATTTTAATTATTATTATTATTTAATCAAGATTATGATGATGTGATTAATAATAGACTAACTATTTCATTAGATTTCTAAGTGATATGCATGATTGGATTCTGAGAGGGAGAGTATCACTAGAGAGAGGATTATAGAAAAAAAGGATAATAAAAATTGAGTAAAAAAAACACACATAAGTCTATGTAACCAACATGGGTAAGTAAATCTAGTTATATCATTGAGTTAATTTCATGTTTTGACTAAGTATGGTCAAGTTGTAAGGTGAGCTTGAGCCTTGCTGAGTCCTTGGCCTAGTCTTTTTCAATAAAAGAATAAACTATTATGTAAGTATCACCTTCATCATTTAGTTTTAATCAATATTGATTATATAAAGTGTAATTGACTATTATCTAATTATATTTTAAAATATATAAAAAATATATAAGTATATATGTATACGATATATATTTGGTTATATAATTGAGAATATATATATAAATATATATAATATTATATGATATTTTCTCAAAAATAAAAAATAAACAAAATATTATATGATATTAATTAACATTTCAAAGGTAGATAGACATGTTAATAAAAGCATGAAAAGGTAAGTAATTACCTTCGCAATGTATAACCACTTGAAATGTTGAAAATTTGGGATGGATGTTATCATATGCTTTAGGACATAGAGCACACCCACACTTCCAATTTCATTCAAGGTTAACCCTAAAGATCTCAATGCAAAAGAGAAAGAAATCTTGTAATAGGGTTGTCCTAAGGGCTGAATATGATCTAATGAGGGGCTCACCACCAAGCTTAAACTTGGAAAAGATAATGGAATGCAAGATGAAATGAAAAAACAATAATTGAACACCAACTAACAGCAGATGACCTAGAAAAGTGAATGAAAAGCAATAGAAAACTATAAAACAGAATGTGTGCACCTAGAAATATAGAAAGGGAAGAATGGAGGTCTAGAACACTAGAAAATACACTTTTACTCTTGAATGGGACTCATTCACCAAGCTGGGAAAATCATTCCTATTTTAGGGAAACTGTGCAATAATAGAAATTTGCCAAAAGGGTATCCAAATCTACAAAATCTTGAAATCTGATTGGAATTGGGACTCATTCACCATAAGTGGGGAATAAGTCCAATTTGGGTTTTCTAAAATTTCAAAGGTTGATCCTATTCTTCTCTATCAACTCTTTCCTTCCTGATTGGTTTTTGGGTCTGAATCTCTAATTTGTAACCTATAGGTCTTCTCTAATGCTCTCCAAGAATTGATGACAACTTTGACAACTTTGAATGATTTGAAAATTTTCTCCAATCTTTCTCCTTAGGAAATATGCAACCTAAACCTACAAATAAAACATAAAGGAGAGGTAAAAATGTTGTTGGGTTAGTGGATAGAGTTTTTCCTTGGCCAAACCCTTTGTTAGTAATTAAACCTTGAAATGAAAGCAAATATGAATGGAGAATGATGAATGAACAAAAGACAATGTTGCAACTCACCAAACCCTAGCAATAAGATGCTACAAATATGCTTGAGATGGCTGCAGTGGATGTGGTTCTTGAATCTTTCTTGGTTGATGTTAATCTTTCTTGAAACACTTTCTTGAATCATAAACCCTACATCACAATTGTTAGCACAATAAAAAACATGATGAATGAAATATTTGACACGATGATTGACACTTGAAGAAAGCTCTAAAATGATTGATAATCTATCCTTGAATGCTCTTGAATACTCTTGAATGATCTTTTGAATGCTTAATGATCTCTTGAATGCTAGGTTTAAATATGAGTGAAAGAACCTTGTATTTATACTCAATTATGTCAGAATTCCCAAAATTACAACACTACGAACTGAAATCAAATCTAGGAGAATGAAATCCCACCAAAAATTTGAATTAAATTTGATTTTGGGCCACATGGGACTCATTCTCCCAAGGTGGCGAATGAGTCCCACCATGCATAATGTATGGGACTAAAACTAAAAATTTCTTAGAAATGTGTGAAATCCAGTTCGAGACCCAAAAACCTAGGTGGGACCCATTCTCCCAAGGTGGTGAATGAGTCCCAAATCACTAAATCTAGGTCACACAAGCTAGAAACACCTTATTATGATTGGTCAATGATTTGTGTTAGGATTATCCTCAAAAAGATGCCATAAATGGGGCTTGTGGATGCAAAATAGGGCTAATTAAAGCATAAGAAAGCCAAATTATTGATGACAAGACTAGAAAAAGTGTGAAAGTATGTTACAACAATTTACAACACTTTAAATAAGTCCAAGTTAAGAGTTATTTTAATTAAAAAGAGGTTCATTAAGCTTAGCTAATTAATTAAACCATAGAAAAGTGTGAAAGTTTGTTATAAAACTTCACAAAACTTTAGCAAGGTACCATTTAAATCCATTAGTTCACAAGGGCCTAAGACCTAACCTGAGTATGTTAGGAATATTACAACATTAAATCAAGGAAAATTTTAGGGGACACTTTTCCATCACTACATCTAGCCCCCACTTTAGTGAGAGGAGGAACTTTCTTCCAACTCACACTAAACCAGACCAAATGCAATAACAACTAAGGGGGTTCAAATGTACAAATGTTTGCAAGATAGGAAAACCATGACCAAGGGGGTTACACAAGTTCCTAGGACCAAGGTATTATGGAAAACCAACAGAAGCACAAGGGAAAACACATGAGAGTGGTAAAGAGCAACAACAAAGAACAAGCAATTATTGTTAAAGAATATGAGATGACATGAAAAGGAAGAAGGGGTGGATAAAGCTTTGACTATTTTTCAATGCGATGTGGATCAAATCTAGGTTGTTTTTCAAAAAAAAATGCATACTCACTCTATGGCAGTGGAACTACTGGTTATCTGCTGGGTGAGAAGTCCAAAAAGGTGAGACACATACACTCATGGCCGGTATCCACTTACACACATACACACAAGTGGCTATAGGGAAAGCCATGCCTTGGTCAGGCTTCCCCCTCAAACCATACCAAAGTTATACCTCTTGATAACTTTAATAAGGTGCCACACAAAAATGGTTTTCAAGCTTCATGAGACAAGAAAAACTTGTATGCTTCAAGGGGCTCATGAACAAACAAGACAATTCTACAAACATGCAAGATGTGTTATGCAAGGTGGCCATATAACTACAAATGCAAAAATAGGAAATGTTCAAAGGAGTCTTGATTAGTTCATGTAAGGTCTTTAACATAGGGAATATTATGCCTAATGTCTCCAAGAGAGGACCAATCAAAGAATAGAAGATTCACAACTTAGGGGATGCAATTTGTCACATCAAGCAACTAAGAAGAATGTAATATGCTAAGAGAGATCATGCTCCGAAAGGACATCACACCCAATGTCATCCACAAAGTGATAAACACATCATATGACATAAGAAAACTGCACCATGAACCATGAAAAAGAAAAATGCAAAAGAATAGCACCAATGTATTCCCCCACTTTAAAGAATTTTCTAAACACCATGCCATGAAAAATTAATTTGAAGTAGAAAATGAAAAATGCAAACAAAGAAGACATGAGATCCAACTTGGAAAGCCCTATGCCAGTCATATGTTTCCAAGTAAATCCATGTCATGTAAGAGAAAAAGAAAAGGAAGTTACCCCCAAAATGAAAACATTGAACACATAAGGGATCTATGAATTTGGAGTCAGTATGTTCTTCCTGCAATATTTTTAGAGAGTGTGGAACTGTCATAATCCCCCAAATACACATAGAAGTAGAATAATGACACAAAGAGAGTGAAAAAAAAAACCTTTTGGGTCAACATGGAAGAGACATGAATGTATCAACACCTTGCATCATCCCCAAAAGGAAAACATGAGAAAAATAAAAAGAAAAAAAGAAAAAAAGATGCACAACATAGAGAAGAATGAAGGTTTAAATAGAGGAATGTCACAAAGAGAGAGAGAGAACATCAAATAAAACGTCATGGGGGAGCACATTACACACATGCAATAACACAAAAGAAAAAGAAATAAAGAATGCAAAAGACTAGTAAGACACTTGAGAATCAACCTAATGTAGGTCATCCACCTCCCAATCTCAGTCTTTATAAGTTAAAGTTGGATAACGAACGTAAGGGACAACAATAAATGTATTACTAGAACAAGGCTATCTAATTCTTGCCCCCATTGAGTGCAAGACAAGAATGAGCTGAGGTAGGTGATGGGAAAGGTGATGTAATAGTGAGAATAGAATGTTCTACAAAAAATACATGATAAGGGATGGAGAAAGGTTAGGCTATTCAATCACTCGATGAAAATTATTGCCATCGAAGTGAATTTTTTCAATACTAACTTGAATGCACGACACTCATCAGTACTATGTCTGATAGTTCTATGGTATTGGAAATGTGGAACTTTTTCATCTTTAGGATATAGCACTAGTCTATCTTTCATTGGTGGTAATTTTATTAGTTCTTTGTACAAAAGAAATTGTAGTTTCCTTTCACTTTCAAGTGGCGGACAAGGAAACTTTAGTTTTTGTAACTTGTAAGGCCTTTTGCATTTGCTAGATTCACCAAATTATCGAATTGAATGTGGAGGAGGAGGACCTAAGGTGATTCAATCATCCTTGTCATTGTTATGAGTTGTTGATTGTTCTTTAGGAAGGGAATTCATATTGAGAGGAGAATCGAAGATCACTGTACCATCAATATGAACCCTTAGATATTCTCTAGGAGCATGTATGTTGTGGGAGGAATCTTGATATCCTAACCCCTTTGTTTTTCATTAATTGGTATTCAATATAGGATTTGATGGATCTCATGTTCACTTGTGGTATCACATCCTTTTTTACTCAAGATTGTGAAACGTTTTTTGTATGTTTCTTGTAGATTGATGGGAGTGTTTGTTACTTTGTTATCATAAAATGGTTGAGTTCTTATTTTTTTAGAGGAACTAGGTTCACCTATAGTAGGGAACTTAGGTTCAACCTTTGTTTCAAGATGTAAGTAACCAAACATCTCAAGAGGTGGTATCATAGGAGGATTTGGTTGTTTCATGGATGGGTAAAAGGATGTGTTAGCTTCAAGGTTGTTAAGAGAATCATTTAGGAACTTATTCATGATGTCATCTTCTCTAATGATTTCAACATCATGAGGAGAATTTGAGTGAGCATGAGTGAGTTCAATTTCGTTAGGGTCATTTCAAAAAGCATAGCTTGACACATCCACTAAGGAATTTAATGGCATCCAAAGCTTGCTAAAGCACATATCTGCAATGAAAATTTTAGATTCTAAACTATGCAACAATGTACATTGAAATGCTCTTGATGAAATATTGAATTTAAGAAATTCACAAGATGAACTAATTTAAACTAGATGCAATGAAATAGATGGAACAGGAGATCTATAAACTAAAATAGAAGAGCAATAACAACAAAGAGAAATTCAAAAACTGATATGTAAATGACAAAAAATGCAGTGTGGAATATGAAAAGGAAATGATTCACCCAAGGTGGCGAATGGGTCCCAGTAATGATTTTTTCCAAAATTTTCAAAAAAAATTAGTTGATTTTTATGTTTTCTATGTTGTATGATCTAGATCTAGGATGAAAATGTATATTTTAAGTGATTTTCAATTAAATTAGATGCAAAAATGCAAGCTATATGAGATTTCACTAATGCAAAATTTGAAACCCTAGAATGCAAGTTGACCAATGCAAATCCTAATGCAATATTAATGCAAGCCAAATCTAGGATGAAAATGCACTCCAAATCAGAATTTCAATGTTCTTAATGTAGGTTCACCAAAATGAAATGCTTAAAATGTGGGATGGACCATGCTATCATATGCTTTAGGACATAGAGCACACCCACACTTCCAATTTCATTGAAGGGTAACCCTAAAGTTCTCAAAACAAAAGAGAAATAAATATTGTAATAGGGTTGTCTTAGGGGATAAATATGATCTAATGAGGGGTTCACCACCAAGCCTAAACTTGGAAAAGACAATGGAATGCAAGATGAAATGCAAAAAACCTAATTAAATGCCAACTAACACTAGATGACATAGAAAAGTCAATGAAAAACAAAAAAATTGTAAAACAAAATGTGTTCACTTGGAAATCCAGAGAGGGTAGAATGGAGGTTTGGAAGATTGGAATATCTACTTTTACTGTTGATTGGGACTCATTTTCCAAGCTAGGGGAATTAGTCCTATTTCTAGAAAACCGTGCAGGAACATAAATTTTCCAAAAAGGTTTCCAAATCTACAAAATCCTAAAAATTGATTGGAACTGGGACTCATTCACTAGAAGTGGTGAATTATTCTAGTTTGGCTTTTCTGTGACTTCAAAATCTAATCCAACTCTTCTTTGTCTGCTCTATCCTTCTTGATTGGTATCCAGGTCTGAATCTTTGATTTTCAACCTGTAGATCTTATTCAATGCTCTCCAAGGCTTGATGAAAACTTTGAAAAATTTGAATGATTTGCAACTTTTCTCAAATCTTTCTCATTAGGAAATATGCAACCTAAACCTAAAAATTACACACAAAGGAGAGGGAAATTTTTTTTTGGGTTAGTGGAAAGTGGTTTTCCTTGGTGAAACCCCTTGTTGGTAATTAAACCTTGAAATGAAATCAAATATGAATGGAGAATGATGAATTAACAAAATATAATGTTGCAACTCACCAAAACCTAGCAATAAGGTGCTACAAATATGCTTGAGAAGGTTGCAATGGATGTGTGTAACACCCTGCCGTGCGAACCCCAAAGGACAACAACACAATAATTACCGCACAATTTTTTATTTTTTTTAAATAACATAACATACATGTAAAACACATTAAGTCATAACATGAATTTCATTTAAGTAAATTCACTAACACATACATCCTTTGGGGTACATGAAGAGTCATTACGCAACTTAGATCCATACAACAGCAATAAAGAATAAAATCCAAAAATATAATCCAATTTACACATTATAACAACAATCTCCCTTCGAAGATCAACCCACTCAAACAAACAATTTGATCATGATATCAATCACAAGTATTTTCTAGAACTATTCTTATAGAAAACCCACAAATCAACTATTAAAAGAATATGAGGGAAATTGACTTAGAAGAGATCATCTAATTTTATTCATTTACATAAACCCTTTGTTTAACTAAATATAATTAATCAAAACATTTATCGAATCTACAATCATTCACTAGCCTTTATCATAATACCCAACTATTTAAAGTTTTCAAATTTATTTACTTCCATTTATCTTATAAATCAATTCTCCCACCTAAACATAAATAATACTTATCACCAATATTATCTACATACATCAACAACATACAAAACTCTACTTTTTATTATTTCTAAGTTAACTATTACACTTGAAACTAATCAAATTAAGAGTAAACTAATCTATCAATGTTACCCAAATTATCAAAAACTAACATAAAGAAACTCTCTCTAATCACTTTTCTAACTTACTCAATAACACATCACATAACTCTCCAACTTAACTACCTAATAAATCTAATTTATTCCCTTGCACTATAATTCACAAGTAATTGTAGCAATATTTTATTCTAAGTAACCAACTACATAAAAAGTCTACAAGATATTAAAATATGACGAGATTTTACTATGAAGGCTAAAACGTGGCAAATAAAACATATAAGAAATACTAAAGAAATACATTTATCTAACATTTTATCAAATAAACATACTTAGATTTGTATAATCGAACTTACAAAAAGGTGTGTACCTTCATGCCTTTTGTCAACTTGCCTTAGTAGCGATACACATAGTTGTCAATGTTAGATGGTTAAATGAAGAAGCAAAATACAATTAATATCAATAAGATCTAATCATCCCTTAGTTAAAGCATAATTGACTTACTTCCCTATTATCTAGTCTTAGTCCCATTCTTATATCTATTTAATAAGATCAGGGCCATTTATTACTGAATTATAGATAAGTAAATCTTCCTCAAAATAACATAACCTAATAAATAAATATAGTTATATTTTACTTACAACTTAGTCCAATTTATTTAATAACTAATTCTTCTATGTGGAAAATACTAACATTATACAATACAAATGCATGAGAAAGAAACCACGACTTAAAAATCAGATGCAACCACTCCGATAGAATAATAAAAGAATCAACAAAATTATTTAAGTCTTTAAAGTTTCCTATTTTGTTCAAAAGCTTCAGAAATGATAGGTTAACAAAGGTATCAGGAAGGTTATTTAATCCTCTACAATATTCTACTTTCAATTGTTACAGATGTGACAGGTTGGCAAAGAAACAGAGGGATTTTCTAAACCTTTAAACTTCCTATATGTTCAGGTGCGCGGTTGTAACAGGCTGCCAAAGAAATCAGACACATTTTAAAACCTCTAAACTTCCTATTATGTTCAATTGCGCGGATGAGATAGAAAGACAAAGAACTTAGAGAGATTAAATAAATCTATACATCCTACCATGCTCAAGTGCGTCGTTGTTACATGTTATTACTGAAATCAGAGAGATTATTTAAATTTCAACACTCCTGCAAGTCTAAAGTTACAGCTGTGATGGGTATCCAAAGATTTTAGGGAAACTATTTAATTCTATACAATGCTTCCACTCTAAATGACGTACCAGTGACAGGTTACCAAGTATATTAGAAAATGAATAATTGAATTAGGAAATATCACCATCTACTTGCATTATTTTTAAGTTACCCACAAGATAGAAGAAAAGGAGAAAGGTGAGGTGCAAATTATATATCATATAATTTTGGGGTGTCCTGGTGCTTAATACATACGTACAAAATAGGACAACACCAGTACAAGAAAGGCTTGGTCAAAACTTCTGTAATGCAGCGAGGATTAGCAACTTCAACTGGAATGAATATGATAATCATATTAGAAAAGAAAACCTCTGATTTCCTACTTTGATGTTCCTTAACCATAATAGGCGTTGTCTCTTATATTGTGCCAAGGCCCCCCTTTCTTTTAATGGACAAGGTACCGAAAGATTACCCTTCCCTGGATATTGCGTAAGGATAAGAAGCAGATTTCGCTAGAAAGAGACTGTAGGCATATGAATAAGGGGAATAGCTGACCTGACCCTATTGGTGTGTGCGTGAATACAAACATAATTCATCTAGATTGACCAAGATTGAAACACTCAAATAAGAAAAAGAGGATACTCACTGGCTAAGCTTTCCTGCCAAGCAATTTGGTACTAATTTCGAACATGATCTAGAGTCTAGACTTTAGAAATGTGGTTTCAGATAATCCTGAAATTAAAAGCAGTTAATCTGTGAAGATTATGGTTCAAATTGTATATGTAAATTTGCTGTCAGTGATCACACGGGGTCTCCCATGGATGCTACCAAGAAAAATATTTCACTTTATTTCATATATAGGTATTTCTTGGTACTATTTTATAATTCTCCATAGAAGATAGAAACCTATAAAAATGCTCTTTAAATGATGGTTCTCAATACCTGTCTACATTAAAGATATCGAGGAAAATGTAAACACAAATAGGGCAAAGATTATTTTTCTTGTACCGTTCCATATCGCATTGCATGTAGTTGGATAAGACCGCATGGCTCAACCTGCTAGGAATAATGATGAAATCTACTCCACCAGTTATCATATGAGCAAGTGGCACATTAAATTTTGCGACTCCTCTTTCTTCTGTGTATATGACCAGAGAGAGGGGTTTTTTTTTTTTTGGTATCCCCTCCTCCTCCAGAATAATTCTTGTTTAATAATTTGTTTCACGGAGTCTTTTCCACTCCCAACGAGAAACCGTTCAACTTCCAACAGTTATGAATGAATGACAACCACTACCCTTAATTATTATTTTATAATTGACTCTTTAATATATGAACCAAATAGGTCATCTATTAAATATTTAATAATTTAATCTTTCTTTTAGTTACAGATAAATATTTTCACCTTAATTTACTTAAACTCGAGTACAATTTTAATATTTAATCATCTCTAATATTTTCTCACTTTTAAATTTATTAATTGAATTTAATCATTAAATGATAATTGCCTCTCCTCAACTAATCCGATTACTTTCAATAACTAACTCCCAAAGATAATTAAATTAAACTTTATTATTGAATCTAATTATTTATTTAATTCCAAATAAAACAGGTAACCTTATAAATAAATAAATTTTATTAATTAAATCTAAACATATTATTAGTGTTATTTCATAACCTTAAAATTAAATTAAATAATAAAATCACCACATCATCATAACATTACCAACAACAACTTACTTGACATCAATGACAACTGCAAACGGAGGGCACTACAATGTGGTTCTTGAATCTTGCTTGGTTGATGTTGATCTTTCCTGAAACACTTACATGAATCATAAACCCTACATCACAATTGTTAGCACAATAATAAACATGATGGATGACATCTTTGACATGATGATTGGAATTTGAGGAATGCTCTAAAATGCTTGATAATCTACCCTTCAATGTTCTTGAATTCTCTTGAGTGCTCTTGTGAATGCTTAATGATCTCGTGAATGCTAGGTGTGAATATGAGTGAAAGAACCTTGTATTTATACTAAATTATGCGAGAATTCCCAATATTACAACACTACAAGCCAACATCAGATCTAGGAGAATAAGATCCTGTAAGAAATTTGAATTAAATTTAATTTTGGGACACACAGGACTCATTCACCCAAGGTGGTGAATGAGTCCCATCAGGTAGAATGTATGGGATCAAAAACCAAAAGTGCTTAGAAATTTGTGAAATCTAGTTTGAGACCCAAAAACCTAGGTGGGATCCATTCACCCAAGGTGGTGAATGAGTCCCAGATCACTAAATATGGGTCACACAAGCCAAAGACACCTAAATTATGATTGGTTAATGATTGGTGTTAGGATTATGATAAAAAAGATGCCATAAATGGGGCTTGTGGATGCAAAATAGGGCCAATTAATGCATAAGAAAGCCCAATTATTGATGAAAAGCCTAAAAAAATGTGAAAGTGTGTTACAACACTTTACAACACTTTAAATAAGGCAAGGTTAATATTTATTTTGATTATAAAGAGGTTCATTAAGCTTAGTTAATTAATAAAACCCTGGGAAAGTGTGAAAGTGTGTTATAACACATGACAACACTTTAGCAAGGTACCATTTAAATCCATTAGTTCACAAGGGCCCAAGATCTAATGTGAATATGTTAGGCATATTACAACACTAAATCAAGGCCAAGTTAAGGGGACCTTTTCCATCATTACACCACTAAATGGGGCTTAAAATCCTTTATCGAATTCTACAAAATAGGTGTTTAAAACTACATTAATCCCATTATTGAGAGCATAAAGGTGGTGCTCATGTTTCAAATTACTTATAAAGCCATTGAGAAGCAGTTGTTTCTATTTATAGTATGGATATAAATGAAAATAAATAGATAAGAGGTGTCATATGATTAAGGGAAATTATGATTATTATAGTGTTCATTAAAAGGTAGTTTAAAAATTTAATAAGAGAGTATTTAAGAGGTTAAGACTACAAAAATTGAGAGTAAAAGGTATATCATTGCATTACATTGGGACCATTGATGCATTTTTTTGAATCATTATTCATATCATGGGGAGAAAAAAAAGTTTATGCTTTAGACGAGAGAAGATACTAAAATGGTGGATAATTATTTAATGTAGGAAGCTAATGTTTATGAGTAGAACTATAGGGAATGAGAGGAAATTTCATGTTTTAGTGAGATGCTAATAATTATGTTGCTAAGTATCACACCATTTATATGTATTATGTAGACAAACATCTCTAGTTTGAGTAGGGTGTTGATATTTCACTATCAGCTATGGTGAATACGAAAAAATGATATTCAAGCAAATAAGAGATTAGATGTTGGAAAGATGAGATTTATTGGAGAATTTTGATTGAGCACTATAACTATGTATTGGAATTTCTAAAAGTACATAAATAGATATTTAACACAAGAATTCTTTAATATGCTATTTTTCTCTTGTAATTTTGTAGTCTAAATCTATGTTTTCATATATGAAAGAGAAAAGAATAGTTAAATATGATGAATATTAAATGTTGAAATAGAGAATAAATGGTCTTATTTTTATAGAATTATACATGAAATTATTTAATCTCTTTCAAAAATTTATTGGATAGCAGAGAAGGGATTTGTTTCTTAGCCCTAATAAATAATTTATCCCATTTTTCTCAGGAAACTAAATTTACAGTTTGGCACATGGGATACTCTATATTTTATATTTATAAATTTTAGGTGATAAGAATAAAGCTTATTTTGATATGATGGTTGAAAGAATTAGATTTATTTCAGAGTTTTTAAATTTTTTTAAAATAAACTGGTAATATATTGTAATTTTACCAACACTATTAATGTATTCTTGGGTAAAGAACCAAGAGGAAGAAACATAGAGGTTAGAATTATTTTAAAAATATTGTTATCTTCTTATTGTGAATAATATTATTTTATTTTACTCATTTGTTAAGTTTACAATAAATTATGAGAAAGATGGGGTGTCTTGAGTCATTATCATTGTTTTAAAACATTATTTATAAAAGTATTGTGCATGAAAATAAGAGAGTATTTTACTCCTAGATTTAAATGCTAAAACTTATGAAAAAGTGGTAGTATCCAAGCTCTAAGATGTTGCGAGTATGTAAAATGGGTCTTAATTTATAGGATGATGTTTTCATGGCCTTATTCATTTATTGAATTTAGTAAGTTATATATATATAGAGTTTTAAATATTTAAGAAAATTTTGACAAATAGACAACAAATCAATCATGTGTTAAACCTTAGGTGTAAGGACATTTCTAAATTGAGATAGCGATATGTGAACTTATGAATTCATTTCCTAAGGAAGTGTTTGATATATTTCAAATATTTGGCCAAAGTAATGCAAAAAGTATCTACTTTCATTAGTTAGTTCACCATGTTCCAAACTACATATCTAGTCAAATTGGTCATACTTAGTGATGTCTAAAGTTATATGGTCGATTGGTTATGCAGGACATAACACTAGAACTCAAATGGCATGAATTTTTTGGTTCCTTTGTTTATACTCTTCATGAAGGGTATGGCCACTTCTAGTTGGAAGGTGTGTGAGGGACCTTTGATCTATGGTTGAAGGTATAGTGCTTAGGTGATTCTCTCCCTCTTGAAAACAACAATGTTGAGGCTTGTAAAATAGAAGAAAATTTCTAAATATGGAAGACTTGACCTTGTATTATTTAATGTATAATGTTAACTTGTATACTTGAAATATGTTTCACATATTAATTGTAAATAAAATTTTATCTTATTTCTCAAGTTTCATATAATATATTTCAAATTCAAAAGTTGTATTATTCATTCATATTTTGGTCACATGCAAAAAATGATATATGAAAGTGAAAAAAAAACTATCTTATTTTTAAGATTTTTCTCATTACTTTTATGGTAATTAACAAAGTAATTACTATGTAGTGTGTATATTCCAATCTATTTTGGAATTATCTATAATAGTATTATATTCACATCAGTCTATATATCACCATACATCCATGCTCCTGATTCTTGAATCATATATGGTATATGATCTATATTATTTGCATCTATCACACATCAACACTACATTAGATATCTTTGAGCATCACTTGAAGGAATCATTGACATATTTTTAGTCTTTGGATCATGTGCATCATTAAGAGACATTCATCTTACTTCATATCTATTCCTATCTAGAATGAGAAGTTATCTTACACACTTTTGTGGTGTTGTTTCTTCCTAAGAGGAAAATTATTTTTCAATGAGCATAGATCATGTTTAGAATCTAGTGTTGAGAATATATCAACACTGAAAGCATCATTTTTAAGGGAGGTTGCATGGTTTCTCTTCTCCTATCATTTTTGGGAGGAAACGTTTCCTCACATGGAGTTCATTACTTCACATTTTTTGAGGGGGTCACATAGACCTTCTCTCATTTATCTCCTATGGGGGGAAGATTTCTTGTACTTATGCAATAGAATTAGTCCTTAGGGGTCATCACGTTTAATTCTTCTATCTTCTTCACATATATATTTTATTACATTGCATCATTTCTCTTTTGGAGAGGGATTTTTATTTGGACCATTCATATTTTCAACTTTATTCCAATTTATGATAAATTTGTACACAAGTACCTAACATAGCCTAGTAGCTAGGACTCATCATTACTCTATATGTTACTCCCTATGCTTCTCTTAAGGGGGTGTTATTGTAAATAGATTAATTATTTAACAAGCTATCTATTCACATTTCTACGATTAAAATTTTCCCACTCATAGCTTAATGTTACTTAGGTTTATTTTACTATTGTATCACTTCATAGCATTAATACATGTGTCCTCGTCACTTGAGACACTTATTCAGCACACACTTTCTACTTTCTCATCCAATTTTTGAAGTGATCCCTCAAGTGTCCCACCTCTGGAGCGGTATTCAGAGTTTTACTCCTACCTTCTCACATCCTCATCCTTGCCTATGTATGCAAGTTTTATCATTGAATTTTACACTCTTCATATATTGATAGACATATTATTGTTCTTATTATGTTCAATTGTGGATGTTTTTTTCATTATCTTGATATTTCTATCCCCTAAAAAATAGTACATTCAATCTCTAAAATATGTGAAAATAGATGATACACTTTCAATACATAGAGATTTATACAAGAAACCATAATTGAATCCAAGAACATGCGAGGGGATTGAAAATTATCACAATGCACTGAATAACTCTACCATCATATCGATAAATGAGAAAGACACAATGGGTTCAAATATAGAAACCATGAGGATAGGAGAATGAATCTATCTAACATCCTAAAGATATCATAATTGAACATTTGGTATCACCTTAAGTCTTTTTATCCCTATTTTGAAAATCATCAAAATTTATTTTACCCACATGTAAGAAATGATGAAAGACATAATAAATAAAAAATTTCTTTAATACCAATGTAAAAATGGAATAAAATAAATGATAGCTTTGATAACACTTATCTAGGTAGTTAAAAAATTATCTAGTAAGATCTTTAGTTGGTGTGAATAAAGTGTTTTAACTAACTAGTTTACCTAGTGGACCCTATTCACATGTTAAGTTTATATAGGTCCTCATAATATTTCTAGAAGTCATAATTTGCATGATATTTTATCTTATCTTATGTCAATTAATTATTTTTTCTTAGGTAATTTAATAATAGTTGTCTCATGTCATGGGATTAAGACACTAATCATGATATTTTCTAGTCCCACCTCTCAAAATTTCCTATCTAAGAATGGTATCATTTGTACATTATAATTGTATTGCAATGATCATATTTGATCTATTATTATTTTGCATCCATTATTGAAAATTTATGCTCTTTATTTTATCTCTTCTAAAAGAATATTTTGGTTATAGGTGATCCTAACAACTCGATTCCTTGAGTGATAACAAGGTATTATAGCTTCAAATCTACAAATACTCTTCTCAAATTTTAGAGTGATTTGTTCTTGAGCTATGATAAGGTTGCAAATATTGGTTTATCTTGAAAATTGAGCATTATATTCTTTTGAATCATATCAAAAATTGGATAATCATAAAAAAATGATAGAAAGACTAGATTTGGTGGTTTTTTCTTTGTTCCTTTGTACTAAAAATTAATTTTGGAACATGTTTCTATATATTTAAGCTCATAATTGAGTTTAAGGTACTCAAGAAAGTCATTTTTTCCTTATTTTCAAAATTGAGAATGTGAGCCTATATCCATTAGGGTTTTAAGATAGGAGGTGATTGCCAAATTAAGAAGGTAGTTACTATTTTTAAGAATTTTTGGTTAGAATAGGCCCTTTCATCACATCCAAAAGATCCAAGAACCTATTGATCAACTGTCAAATACTCAAAATTTGGGCACTTTTCTTGAGGCCCTAAGAAAATATTTTCCATCCTTTATTGTACAAATAGCCATATAAGCATATGGTCATGTTGGAATAGCTATTTGGTATGATTGAAATTAAAATTTTCAAATCATATTTTAAAGTAATTATTTTTATTTAAAAAAACTAAAAAATTATTGTAGGTCTATAGGCTTACGTAGGTTTGTAGTACCTATAGTATAGTAGCGTATGTCCCCCTTTCATGAGTGACACATGGCCAAAGAGTAGAAGAAATACTAGTATAATCAACTAGCATAGAATGCATTGGAAGGAATATACTAATGAAATCACAAAGATTCACCATCACTCTTTTTTTTTCCAAATTTCACGATGACCCTAACAACAAATACCGAGCAGACAATATTAAATAAGCTATTTTTCTAAATATTCCATCACATATCAATTTTAGATTTTGATAGTGGTGAGAAAATATTCTTAAGCATACTATATTGAGGATTATATAGTATTCTTATGAATAGAAGAATATACTAGCTACTTATGTTATCTTGTGATGGTTGATGTAATATTTCACCTCTTGTCTACTAATATTATAATGTGGTTTGTTGACATTACAAAACCATATTCTTAAGTCATCATTTTGTCTAATGAAATGAATAGGCTAACCCCCATTTTGACCAACCCCTCTCTATAGGAGTTTTTCATTTCACAATCCAACATTAAAGGCTCATAACTCATTCATCTAATCTCCTTTTCGTGAGAAATATTCTTTTTTTATTTGGGGAATAATTTCATGCTCTTCAGAGTGGTCCAGTCATTTTTTTTGTGTATGTTTTTTCTATATATTTTGGATTCTCAAAGGTGTTTCTCATAATTTCTCATTTAGGGAACTTTTGGGGCTTTGTGTGGGCTCCTATGGTAAAAAAATTGGTTTATTTTAAAAAATGCATAATTTTTATTATAATTTGTAGCAGTGTGATTAAATAGATACCATTCTACCTAAAATTTAAAATTTGAATTTTTGCCCAAATTTGGAATTTGTATGCACTAATATTAAGTATATTTAATTATTTTTGGCAAGTGGCACCTATAATCACACTAAGTATAAAGTACCAATTTCATATATTTTTGGGGGTCTAATGATTGAGTAAAATTTTGCAAGGTAATCTTGTGATTTTTTTAGATTGAGTATATTGATTGGTTTAATGTGTGACTAAATTTGAGGAGATTATCATGACTATGAAAAATAACCTTGTTGTAATTATATCAAATAGATTGAACTATAAGTCTTAGCAAGATAAAATAATGAAATATTTTAGGCGGCTTAATATTTTCCCCTTATCTCTATGGACTGGTTCCTAAACCATAAAATTGGAAGAGATTTGTGTGGGACTTACATATTAAAAACATACCCTAGGAGTAATTTTTTATAGTTGTGATATTGACACACAAATGGACACTGATGGTATTGATTTTTTTCTTGACCTTATGAATAAAATTTGGGAGATGTATGAAGTTTCAAAAGAACCTTCATTCCCATATGATGTTATTTTAGATTATCTTGTTCCCATTGATGATTTTTGACCAAATAATTATAATATAATGATGTAGATAAGGTTGGAGGTTATCAACACAATCTCAAATGAAAAAACTCAGCAACTTTGAAACCCTAACTTGGTGGTTTTCTCACAAATCCTCTATTTCTCCTAGTAGTACTTGAAATAGGGGTTTTTCAGCATAACTTTTTGAGAATACTTCAAACCAAAAATTTTAACACCATTTAAGATACCCTTTATACCCCTTTGAAACATATAAATTTTTTGGATAGGGTTGTTTTGAAACAAAACCCTCAAAATTAGACTACTCCACTCCAATTAGGACTAATTAGGCTTGTTTCACAAAGAAACAATGTGACCTTCAATCTCCAAACCACAAAAATTCATTCCACAACTTTTAACATGTCACATGGGGTCTGCAAATATATTTTTCATCAACTAGAATAATCACCAAAATGTTCTTTCACTAAACCCTATGTCTACTTAATCACCTAAGCCTAATACATGGTGATATTAGGCTAGGGCTACATCAAACTTGGCCCTAACTACATCCCCTACTCCTACAAACACCCAAAACATAAAAAAAAATCCTACCTACCTCCATTCCATCGATTTTTAGAACTTTTCACCAGTGGAATGGGCCACGACTCATTTTTCTTCAATCAAACCCTTACTACCTAGGGTTTCAAATGTTTTCAATAAAAGTTATCTAACTCCCTTCAAACTTAATGAAAATGAATGAAATTAACTGAAAATGATAGAATACTCAACACACCATCAATACAAATAAGTTTAAACCATTTCCAGGTTGTATAGTGATGTACTAACTTCTGTAGCAGTAATAAAACAATTTAGAACACATAAAACAAAGTATGTTTTATTATTTTTCCTCCAAAAACTTCTCCAGAATTTTTCCTCAAAATTTACAAGGCATATTCTAATGGTTCCAAACTTCTTTTCAAATATCTAACCGTTCAACTTCCACAAAAGACCAAAAATACAAAAGTTGCTTGAGCAACTTTGCAACTTTTTGCAAAACTTGACAACTTCTCACAAGACTGACCCCACATGACCAAAAACATTAACCATAGTCTAAATATACCTTATTGAAAACAAAATTGAATGAACATCTTAAAATAACCACATTTGACCCTTATTTACAAAAACACCTAGGTGCTCCTGCACCATATAACTACAATGTTTTTTGAATTGTAAATATTTGGTTTTCTTAATGACCCAAATAATTTAACACATTATCCTTCTCATTCTGCTCCTACAAATACTTGTATTGAGACTTCATCTTCTATGGATCCTAATATAGGTATAGAAGGTTGATCTTATTAATCTATGATACAACAATTTTAGGCTAAGGGTTATAAAAATTTATCATTCACAAAATCAATTGGTATACACACTCAAGCATCTATTTCAAAGAATTTTGAGGAGATTTAGTATGATCATTTTAATCTTGGTATTCTTTAATCCATTTATTTTGTAGAAATATATGCATTTATTTCATCTCATTCATCTACTTTTAATTCTAATGAGCATTTTTTTTGTTAATTTTGTGGCTTCTTGTAATTCAATGCAACATGAAATTCATAGTCTTCCAAATATAACAACTTGGGATGAGTACTTGATAGGAATTGCAATTTTATTTTGTTATTCCTATGTTTTAGACTTGGAGGAAAATATTTAGGATATTTATCTCCTCTTATATGTCACTCTATATGGAGTTACATCATCTTATTCATATGCTGTGGAGAATTTTAACACTCTTGTTCTTTTTCTTACTCATCATTTATCATAGATTGGAAATGGTGTGCAAACCTTTGATAAACACTTTGAGGAACCATACTTATATTTGTATTATGTTCTACATCCATCTCTATTAAGTCTTTTTTTTTCATCTTCATTAGTGTACCTTGAAACACCTAACTTGAGTTTGGTAGCTTTCAATATCAACATGGGGACAATTGAGAAGAATTCAGAGACTTCATACATCATCCATGCACCTTTTATTTTGAATATTCCTAAAGAGAGGAACATTATTTAATGATTTTGGACCATCTTCTACATTAAGTTTCAAGCATATACCATTGGTAAATATTTTACCTTGAGGAAGTGGGGCTCTGTGATATCCCTTCTTTTCTACTATGGGGGGGATTTTTTTTCTCACACTGAGTTTTTTCCTCCTTATTCTTCTTTGATATATTTTCTTATTGTCTCACTTTTGAGGTGGATTTTTATCCCACTAGGTTTTCTCCTTTTCCTAATTTATGAAAGATTGTATTTGTACATGGATACCTAACATGGCCTAGAACTATAAACCCATAGTTATCTTTGAAACATTTTCATTTTTCTTCTTCTCTGTAAGTTGCACTTAAGATTGGGTGTTGGTGTGAGTACTATTTTGTATGTAACTAGTTCACCTAGTAGGACCTATTCACATGTTAATCTTTCTTAGGTCCTAAGAATATTTCTAGAAGTCTTATTTGGAATGATATCTTATCTTATGCCATTTAATTCTTGTATTTTAGGTCATTTAATTTTAGTTGTCTCATGTCATAGGATTAGTGCACTTATCATTATCTTGTCTAATCCTACCTCTCAATTTTTCCTATATAAGTAAGGTCTCATTTCTACATTGTAATTGTATTGAAAATTATATTTACTTGATAATATTTGATCTAATATTATTTTGCATCCATTATTCAAAAGTTATTCTCTTAATTTTCTCTCTTGTGGAAGGATATTTTGGTTGTAGGTGATCTTTGCTTCTTGAGTCCTTGAGTGACTCTAATAGGTCCTAATATAAATTATATAATTAAATATGAGGAAAAGAACATAATAATTTATATATTTTACAACATTGTTAGAAATGAAATAAAAATAAAGAAATGAATCTTTTTCAATCTTGTATGTAATCCATTAGCACTCCAAAATATTTTTTAGTTCCTAGTGGTGGTTGAGTTCTAACCAACCATGAGGTACTTATATGTACACTCTAGTGTGTGAGGAGATACTTGCAAGGGAAAACACACTTATGTAAAATAAGGGGAGTATGGCTCATACACATGAAAAAAAAATCAAATACAACACAATTATGAATACATAAAATCAAGGTGTCAACTACTCACTCACATACATGGTGATACTCAAGTATAAAATTGGATAAAAATTTGAATAATGAGAAGTATGAGATTCCTAGAGGTATGACAAGGAGTGTCATCATAATAGATCAAATTCAAGTCTACATGTATTGAATATGAATCTTACTCATAAGGTGTGGGTACTTAATGATATCTAATACTTTGAGAGAGACAAATTTCTTTTACAAGATTTATAGGTATGACATAGAATTAACATCTTGGTTCATTTTATTTATCTAATAAATTTTAAATATCACTTATGTAATAATATTTTACCAATTGTAACATAAAATCCATTTTGAATCTACCCAAAATTAGTAGCCACTACTTTCCTCCATTCTATACCTTATTGACTAAGTTCATCATGCCAAAACATTATTTGACTGTGGCACAAAAAATGATACAACAAAAAGTAATAATATTTTTGGATGTAGTCAAAAGATTCTAAATGGAAAAATATTATGATGTATTGTTATATCTCATTCCAAATCAATCATATGCATTCATAATTTAATTTTTTTGAAATATTTTTCAATGCTAAAACGATGAAAATTCCCAATTTCACCATTAATTTTGAAGGCATAAAACATTTAATTTTTCTATAAATCAATTTTATTTTTTTGAAAAATAAGAACACCCTTTTGTTCTAATTTGTGAAAAATATTATTCTTATCTAATTAAATACATATTTATAAATCCATAAATTTTTTACAGAAAATAAAATTTTAATTTTTTTTTAAAAATAATAATTTATATACAAGATATATCTAATAATTAACCTATAGTTGAAATCTATATGCATCCACTAGTATGGGAATTATGAGCATGCAATAATTTTAGAAATAAGAAAAAAAAAATGCATTCACCTTTTAGTTTCCTAACAATGCAAAATTCAAAAACTCAAGAGGTTTGGAGAGGCACAATGGATTTCGATTAATTCCTTGCCATATTTAATAATTTACAATGCAATTTCAAATTCCTATATTCAATTCCAATTTCTTTAATTTCTTTCCAATTTTCAAGTGAGGGTTTCATGGAGTATTTTTTGTCTTACAAATGAATAAAAGAATGGAAAATACAACCCTTTTTCTTTTTATTTCTTTTCTAATTTTCTATTTTACTATTCCCTTTTTCCTTTTCCATTTGTTTAGTTTCTTCTTTTATATTCTTTTACAAAAGAGCCATTTAGAAAATAAAATTAAAATTCCTAAGCCACCTTTTATTTATTTATTTTTGTATAAAATGCATAGTGAAAATTGGTCATGGCAAGCAAAATGTGAAAGCATAGTGAACATGGGTGTCAATTATTTTTGATCGAGGGTGTCTATGGTTTTTTACCAAAGCTCAGAAAAAACTGATGAAGAAATTTGCTCGAAGATAGGAGTATGAAAAATCCTTTATCATTACGTTATATAGTCATGAGTTACATTTGTGGACTCAAAATAGTTTCAATATATGTAAGATTAGGAAAAAACTATCAAGCATATTTTGATCAGTATCATGATAGTGAAGTAGCTATGTTTAAAAAGTAGATCAGGATACATGTTGAAAAATCCTTCTATAATGCAAATTTCATATTACATCAATATATATATAGGAAATAGCCTTTTGTTGAAAAAAAAAACCAAAATATTTCTCTTTTTCAAATTCAATTAAACATTGAAAAAGTTATAACTTGATGTTTCCCAAAAAATGAAATAATTTTAAATCATAATTAAATTAGTTACAATAAATTAAATATATTTTCAAATTCGTTTAAATATATTTTTTCCTTTTTTGAATTTTTTAATTTCCTAAATGTATCATAAATCACTAAAATGTAATTATTTATCCACTAAAATATTATTTAATGCAAAAAATAAATAATCACAACTAATATCATACATTTGTAGTTAAACACATAAAACATGTGGATTTTAAAATTGAGCTACTAATTCAAATATAGATCCACACAATGTTTCACAAGACGCATCTGACACTTAATTTGACTATGATAGAGGATTAAAAAACATCTATCCCAACCAAAATCTCAAATATATCCAGTATCAAGGAAATCACCTAGATCTACATATAATATTACACCTACACAGTCATGTCACACATCAAGCATGAATGCACCATACATAATAGTTAAAGAAATTCATAATCACTCAATTGGGTACAATTTTTCTTACATCACATAATAATCTCATCCATATTAACTTAATTTAATGTACATGTCATCCGAACAAGGAAATGTGATCTATCAAATTTAGACATTAAAGTATTAAAAACATCACACAATTTTTAACAAAATATAAAATCCAATATAGCATCACATTGAGAACACCTCAAAAACCAAAAGGAATAAGAAATAAATGATGAAATTAGTAGGATTAAATTTAAAACAATAAATGTATCTAGGTATAATTCTAGAGGCAATACACAAAACATACACATTACTTTATACTAATATAAGTTAGATAAAATTTTCTTGTATCCTTTATAAAAATGGGACACAAAATTAAAATTTCACCAATAAATATACTCTAATTATAATGGAGTCATTGAATGATAGAGAGAGTTCAACATTAAAATACCTTCTCAAGACTATATAAAATAACTTTCAAACTCTTATAGATTGTAACATGAACCATTTTTTTCAAGAATAAAATTAAGAACACTTAATGGAAAATTAGTTAAATGAACAAGATCACTAATAGATTAGGGAAAAAACATAGAAACATGTATGGAAAGAGAGAGATCTAATTCATTACCCTCACATCCATGGAATTTTTCTATTTATCACAATATTAAGACTACATAAATACATCAAGTTTTTATTTTAATTCTTATTTCACTTGTAACAAGAGAAGATGACAAAATTTAATGTGAATGGAGGTGATAAATTAATTGTATATAAAATATAACAAAAAATGGTGGAAATCATCTCATTTTGTGCATAGACTTCTACAAGAAACTAACTCTTGCACTAAGATCTAAAAAGTATCTAATTATAAAATATTACCCATGTTTTAAGATTAGATTTTTCATTGTGTATTCTATTATATCATAGGAACATTCCATTTCATTATTTAATTCCAAACAATAATCTTTAATAATATCCAATAATAAGATACTAGGTTATAATATGTGTACAACATGTCTTTGTATAGCTTCCATATTCATCCCAATCATCTCAAGCCTACTAACAACTAATGTATTCAATTCCTATATGTTCATATGCAACTTGGTCTCTAAAATTTCTTGATCACAACACTATATTTTAAAATAATTATGATTTCATTTAACTGACCACATCACCCTTATCAGCTTTGTAACATTAAATCAACAATTTCCCAAAATTATTCATTAAGGGAGAAAAACCATGACACAAAATAATAAATTGGAGACATGTATCAATTCTTCATTTATTTGCGAATATATGATACACCATAATTTTTCCTTGTACAAATCACTAGACACATAAGCGAAACATGTTCCATATATAACTCGATGAAAAATTATATTCTAAATGAGTCATGTACACCTCTAAATACATCAATGATTAAGTTTGGTATTAATAAGAATACTGAACAAGGATAAAATGTACATAAGAAATAAGAATACCACATGTTTTACCATTTTTACATTTTAATAGGAAATTCAATTTCCATTGAAAGTTTCCTAGGATTGCAACTTACCAAATTAAACAGTTCAAACAAGAAGGATATAAGCTAAATCATGATACAAAATAAATATTTCAATCTAATGACATGTGGGATGTGATCTATGAAATTTACATGTGTAATATAGAAATGTTAGGTGTTTCTTTGAATTGTTTTAAATACTTATAAATTTCCACTACTTTGTGTTAATAATTTTACATAATATAGATCAATTAAAGTTAGTTTAACTAGATTTCACTATCTTCATAAAATTACAAATTTTTTTAATATAATATAAAATTACAAGCAAAGATATATTGATGCATATGAGGGTATGAAGATATCAATCCTCAGAGATTCTTCTAGCTAATTGAACATAGCACTCGACATGCATCACTTTGAGTTTGGCAGGGATGAAATGGATAAATTTAAAAAAGAAATATCATTCCATCTCATTCATGAAGACACATGACTATCCTCAAGGCCTTCAAGTGAGCACTGTACCTTTGTTTCAAAGGGAAATTAGAGAAAATCACCAAGTTCCAAATATTAACATCACAATACACTCCCAAGCACTAGCAGCAAACCAGGTGTTCATGGTGCTTCAAGAGGAGAAACGAAAAAACTCAGTTCAATTTCCTCATAGGGGAAATCGGTGAACTCATGCTTGTAATTTTGTTTATACTGCCAATGTTTTAGGAAATGCTTAAGGTGGTAGGGATGAATGAATATGAGTATAAAGTTGTAGGTAGTAGTTAACTTGTATAGGCTATAAAATCAGAAACATGATGTATTTTTTGGGTTGCTGGGTAGTTAGAAATGTTTTTATGCTATTTAATCTAGCTAGCAAATCAAACTCTTTTTCCTTCTATAGAAAATCTGGTATAACTCTTATTATTATTATTATTATATAATATGTATGCTTCTAAGCCTTTTTCCAAAAAAATAAATCTAATAATTTTTATTTCCTTCCATTAAACTCTATCTCTTTGATTTTATTCTTTAAGTTAATCTAAAATCAATCTAAAAATGAAAGTTGAAATCTATTATAGAAATTCTTATATGAAGGATTGATAAATGATCACGTTGTTTAATTCATTAATAGAATAATTTTTGGAAGTTTGGAGATGTTGGAAGATTGAGTTGTTTGTGAGTTGTCAGGTTTTTTCATTGATGTCAACCCCTTGTATAAAGAGAGTGTTGGAATGTTACTGGTATTCATGATGTGTCTAGAAATGTTGATCTTTATGTGAACACATGTTGGTGTTGTCATTGATTCCCTACTTTAGTATAGTTGTAGAGGTTGTTGGCTTGACTTGTGTTTTGGGATATTGTTGTAGTTGGAAATTGTTGCAAAGTTATTAGTAATATTGGTTATGAAGTTAGTTCACTTTGTTTCCGACTATTTTTCATAAAAATTGAATAAACAAGAGTTCAATGTGACAGAGTCGTGTTCAATTTTTTTCTATACATTTCTTCATGATTGAAGATATGCTCATGTGGTTTGTAAATTATGATCAGTGGTGTTTAGAAGTGTCATATCTAGAGTTTTAGGTTCTATTTTATACTACAATAGAAGATGTGTTTGGAAGAATACCTATCTAGTGAAACAAGGTGTCTAGGAGAAATGAGATTGTTCCTCATTTCTCTACAATTAAGGTTTTGGTGTTTTATATTTGAGAATTTTCTTATATCATTTGTATCTACCTTCCCCTGAAGTTCTAGGGGCTAAGTTTCTTCAAAAATTTGTTTGTTGTGTTGGATGTATATGCTAGTATGTTTCATTGCATAGAATGAAGGTGTTTTTGAGTTTCAGGTGGTTACTGTAGTAGTGGTGAATATTCTGATGATGTGGAATATTCTAATGAGTTTTGGAATATTTTTGTGTGTTCCACGATATTTTTCTAGACCTAAAGAAGAGTGCTTGTTGTTGCTTTTTAGGCTTAGTGTAAGTTTGGCTAACTTTGTGTGCTAGCACTAATTATGGAAGATAATTGTTATTTGAGGAATTTTTTAGAAGCATGTTGGTTTAGATTTAGATCCATAGGGTTTGGTCAATAAGTGGGATAGGATGAAGTTTGAAGGAAATAAATATTCCTTCTAAAAAGAATCCAATGACCAGAGAAGTGAGAGAGTTTAAATAAAATCATTCCAAGGAGTTGAGATAGGTTAATGAGTCTCAAGATCCTATCCTATCCATACATGCAACATTGGAGTCAAACCAAAAGAGAGGTGTGGTCACTAGAGATCAAAGTGACCAAGAGGATGAGGAAGAGGGTGAGAATGAAAACCCTCAAGGAGGAGTCCAAGGTGATGATGAGTTGAACCCTAATGAATTGAGAATGGCTAAGTTGCTAAGGTTTGTCAAAGGAGACACTCCTAAGGTGAAGATGGAATTACCCATGTATGGTGGGAAGATGTATAATGAAGAGGTGCTAGGTTAGATTGATGCACTTGATAACTATTTTGAGTATGAGGAGGTAGTAAATGATCAAAAGATGAAATTTTCCAAAATAAAATTGAAATTCCATGCCTTAACTTGGTGGAATTATGTGTAGGAAGAGAGGGTGAAGAAAGTAAAATAAAAAAACAATTCATGGGATAGAATGGTGGCTAAAATAAAGAGTCATTTTCTACCCAATGATTATGCAATTCAGACATTTAGAAGGCTACAAAACCTCAAAAAAAAGGAGATGGATGTAATGGCCTATACTGAAGAGTTTCATAAGTTAAGTATAAGTGTTGGTCATGTTGAACATGAGGTAGAGAAAGTAGCAAGGTGCATGAATGGGTTGAGGTTCAATATACAAGATGAGCTAAGCCTTACCACCCCTAGAACAATGGAATAATGCTTCCAATTGGAAGTCAAGGTAGAAGAAAAGTTAAAAAGAAGGTAGTAGAAACAAAGTAGAGGTAGAGGAAAATTTGGAGGAAGAGAACAGTCCCAAAAACCACAAGGAGAGACAAGTGGTAATCAAGAACAAAGCTCAAAATCAAGGGGTAGTTTTAGAGGTAGGAGATCAAATATTAGAGGCAGATTTGGAGGACAAGGTAGAGGATAAAATAAATTCTTAGGAAGATGCTATCAATGCAATCAGTTTGGCCATCGAGCATGTAAATGTCTGGATAAGCAACCTTCTACTTCACATGGTGGTGAAAGGAGAACACAATTGGTGTAAGAAGAAGATAATGAGAGTGTAAAATATCCATCTCAACATGTTGCTCTAGAAATGGAGAATCTCTGATCATGAGAAGAACATTACTCAAAGTTCCTATGGTGAAGGAACCTCTACAAAGAAAATATTGGTTTAGAACCACCTACAAATCTCAAGGTAAGGTGTGTAAAGTTGTTGTTGATTTTGGTTCCACAAATAATCTAGTTTATTTAGAGATGGTAGAGAAATTGAAAGTGAAGAGAATCCCACACCCCACTCCTTACAAGGTCTCCTAGTTGAACAAGGGGCAACAGGTCCTAGTTAATGAGAAAAAATAGGTGGAATTCAACATAGGAGTTTATAAGGATAAAATAATATGTGACATCATCTCAATAGATGTTTGTCATCTAATTTTAGGGAGACCATGGAAGTATGATAGGAAAGCTAAACATGATGGGAAAAAGAATACCTATGTGATAGAAAGGATGGGGTTTCATTTACACTTATTCCATTGCAAGATGAGAATCTAGATACACAAGTTAGGTCTAGTGTAATGTTGGTTGGGGAAAAAGAGTTCTTGAAAACCATGAAAGAAGAAGGTGGAGAAGGTTATTCCATTGTAATTAGACCAAAATTTGTCATGACAGCAAAAAATCTTGATGATGTGCCTAAAGAGGTCCAAGCCTTGTTGAACAATTACAAAGACATTATGGTAGATGAGGCTCCCTAGTTCTTTGCCACCAATAAGGGATATGATCCAACATATAGACTTCATACCAGGGGAAAACCTACCCAACAAAGTTGCATATAAAATGACTCTAAAACATAATGAAGAGATTAGGAAACAAATTCAAGAGTTGCTACACAAAGGCCTAATAAGAGAGAGTCTTAGCCCATGTGTTTTCCCCACCATTTTGGCACCAAAAAAATGAGGAGATTGGATAATGTGCACTGAATCAAGTGTAATTAACAAGATCACTATAAGGTATAGGTTCCCCATACCAAGAATGGAAGATTTGATGGATTGTTTAGGAGGGGCTTGTTATTTTTCTAAGATTGACCTCAAATGTGGCTACCACCAAATTAGAATTAAAGAGGGGGATGAGTTGAAAACCTCCTTAAAAGAAAATGGGGGGTTATATGAATGGCTTGTTATGCCATTTGGGATTTCAAATTCACCAAGCACTTTTATGAGATTAATGAATGAAGTTCTAAAGCCTTTCATAGGTAAGTTTGTGGTTGTCTATTTGGATGATATTCTTGTTTTTAGTAAGACTAAAGAGGAAAACTTACAACATCTAGACATGGTTTTGAAGAGGTTGAATGAAGAAAGGATGATGATAAATTTGAAGAAGGGTATGTGTAGGATCATCATGGAAAAAATACGCCCTTAAGTGGTGATGAAAATTTAGAAAAATCAAAGTTAGACAACTTGAAGTAAAAATTTGAGTAAGTTATCCATATTATTTCAAAAATATGTAAGAATATAATTTGTAGAAAATTGAATGTAGTTTCTAAACTACTAGGTTTATTTAAAAAAAATATATCTATTTGGTGAAAATTTGAAATTTCAATGCAGTAGTACTTAAAATTTAGGGAAAAAATAAGTAGGTGGTTGTCTGACCACCCTAACCACAATAATATTTTTTATAAGATTTTAGATATAAGTAGAACACTCATGTCCTTATGTGATGCATATTTTTTTGTAATTTTTTTCCAAGTAAATAATTAATTATGAATTTTTTATTACAAATTTTTAAAATATAAAAACCTAGTATGTCTGAACACCTTAACTTGGTCAATACTTCATGAATTTTTTTTTTTTAATCCTATATTATGTGAAGCATAGAATGTGATGCATGTTCTAGATTCAAAAAATGTGATATTGTTTGAAAGCTATAGATTTTTTTCAATCAGCCTATCAATTAGGGATTTAGTCATAATTCAAATAGAAAATGAATAATAATTATTTATTTAATTCAAAGTAAAGAATAATTTATATTGGTGGAAAGCTGATAATTTCCTTTAAATTCCCTTTTCATTTCATCAATTTTGGGTAAAAAAAATGACGTCAACCACATACCCTACACATACCCATCATATTGCCACTTTTTGGCCCATCATGATCCTACACATACCGAGAAGTGTGAATTCATGAAGGAGGAGTTGGTTTATCTTGGGTTTGTGATCTCAAAAGGTTCTTTGAAGATGGAACCTAGCAAGGTTGAAGCAATTCTAAATTGGCCTACTCCAACATTAGTCAATGAGGTAAGAAGTTTCCATGTCCTAGGTAGCTTTTACAAAAAAATTATGAAGAACTTCAGTCATATCCACTCTCCAATCATTGACACAATAAAAGGGGATAAAAGGAAAGGGTTTATATGATCTGATGAGGTAGAAAAAATATTTCAATATCTCAAACAAAGGGTAGCACAACAACCTATCTTAGCATTACCAGAATTTAATAAAGTTTTCACAATTGAATGTGATGCAAGTGGGTATGCCATTGGGGCAGTCTTGAGCCAAGAGGGTAGACCTATTTCATTTTTCAGTGAGAAGCTTAATGAGGCAAAGAAAAGGTATTCATCCTATGATTTGGAGTTGTATGCCATGGTGCAATCCATAAAGAAGTGGAGACACTATCTCTTACCAAAATAATTTATTTCTTTTACTAGCAACCATGCTTTGCATTTCTTGAAAAACCAAGAAAAACTCAGCCACAAACATGTGAAGTGGGTGGAGTACCTACAAAGTTTCACCTTCACCATAAAGAAAAAAAAAGGGGCAGTCAAACAAGGTGGAAAATGCTTTGAGTAGAAGAGAATTGTTGGTTCAAGAAGTTCAGTTACAAAGTGTTGGAATTGATTATTTGAAAGGTATGTATGTAGAAGATGATGATTTCAAATATATTTATGCTTCTTTCAATTAGTTTAATGGCACTTTTCATGAAGACAATTCTAATTTCTTGATTCAAGAAGGGTTATTTTCTAAGGGTGCTCAACTTCATATTACAAAATGTTCTATGAGGACTAATCCAATTAAGGAAAAGCATTGTGGTAGCTTAGGGGTTCAATTTGGTGTTGAAAAAACCATGGAATAGGTAAGAAGGTATTATTATTGGCCAAATATGCAAAGTGATATAAAGAAATTTGTTGAAAAGTGTGTTTTTTGTCAAAAACCCAAGGATTTTAGTACAAATACAGGTCTTTATCAACCATTTCCAATCCAAAATAGGCCATGGGAGTCCATCAGCATTGATTTTGTGTTGGGGTTTCCCAAAAATCAAAGAGGATTTAATAGAGTGTTTGTTGTTATAGACTGGTTTAACAAAATGACACATTTCATACCATGTAAAAGTATAAACGATTCCTCATACATTGCAAGGTTTTTTTTCAAGGAGGTGGTTAGGATCCATGGATTACCATTGACAATTATTTTTGACATGGATAGTAAATTTGTGCATCACTTTTGGAGAACCCCTTAGAAGAAGTTGGGAACAAACATGACCTTTAGCTCTACCTATCATCCCCAAATAGATGGGAAAACTAAAGTTTTCAATAGAATCCTTGGAAATATCCTCAGATGCTTGACAAAAGAGCACTCAACACTATGGGATTTGATCCTTCCCCAAGCTGAGTTTGCATATAATGACTCTATGAACTGAAGTGTTGGAAAAATCCCATTTGATATTTTATATGGATTGTAGCCAAGGGGAGTGTTTGAATTCAAAGATTTGAGTGATTTGGAGAGGAGTGCTGAAGGATAAGAGTTTGTAGTGGAAATGAAAGATATACACCAACAAGTTAGAGAGAACCTTCAAAAGAGTGTTGATAAGTACAAACAACATGCAGACTTGAAAAGGAGAGAAGTTCATTTCAAAGTGGGGGACTTGGTCTTAGCTCATTTGAGGAAGGAATGACTACCTAAAGGAAAGTATTCAGATCTACAGATGAAGAAGATAGGGCCATGTTGAGTGGTCAACAAATTTGGAGCAAATGCCTACAAAATAGAACTCCCTCTTCGAGTTTCTATCTCTCCAATTTTTAATGTTTATGACCTATATCCTTTTAAAGGGGTTGTGATTGTAGGTACAATAGAAGTTCCAAAAGAATATCGGATCAAAGACTTACCACCAAGTCAACCATTGATGATTGAATGCATCTTGGATACCAAAGAATCCAAAAGAACAAGGCATAAGGTGTATAATGAGTAATGTGTTAAGGCCTTCCAATGGAGGATTCCACCTAGATGAGAGAGGAAGACATCAAGAAGCATGGAACCACAGTTCAATACTTGATCTCAAGTGGAACTTGAGATTTTGTTCTTCCTAGGAGTATGGTGTAGGGGCACCTAGTCTACATATTCTAAATAAGGGTTTAAAATGTGAGTCATTTATGATGTTGAGTCACTTTTTATGTAATAAGTTATATTTAGACCATGTGTGATTTTTTAAGTCACGTGGGGTCGGTTTGGAGAAAAGTTGTCATTTGTTGCAAAATGTTGTAAAAGTTGCATAGGCAACTTTACAATTTTGGTGTGTATGGAAGTTGAACAGTCAAATGTTTGAAAAATAGTTTGCAACCATTGGTTTTGGCTTGTAAAATTTTAAATATTCCTTGGGATGTTCAAGGAAAACTTCTAGAGATGATTTTGATGCTCAAACAATAAGAATAACTCTATTTTTTGTGTGTTCATATTGATTTCTTGTTGCTACAAGGGTTTGTATGATTTTGTATGGCCTAGACATGTCTTAAGTTTTATTAGGATTCATGGTGAACTAATTCAACCTCCTTTCTCAATTTATTTCATTTTTTTCATAATGTTTGAAGCGAGTTAGAGCTAAATTACTAAAAGTAGCCAAAAAACCCTAGTTTTGAGGGTTTGAGAGTAGAAATATGAATTAGGGAACCATTACACCAGTGGAAAATTCTAAAAATCAATGGAATGGAATTAGTTAGGGTACATTTAATTATTGTATGGTTTGCAAGATTAGGGGATGGATTTAGGGCCAAGTTTGATGCAACCCTAGCCTAATATATCTATGTATTAGGCTTAATTGAGTAGGTAGATGTAGGGTTTGATAGAAAGGTGATTTGGAAATGGTTACAATGTATGGGAAGTGTATATTTAAACCTCATGTGACATGATAGAATCCCTGGAATGAATAATTCAAGTTGGGAGATTGAATTTCATATTGTTGCTTTGTTGAGCTAGCCTAATTAGGCCTAATTGCAGTGTAGCACTCAATATTTGAGGGTGTTAGAAAAAAAACATATCCAAAAATTTGATATGTATCTAAGTGGATTAAAGGGTATCAAAAATGATTTTGATAATTTTGGTATTGGGCTGGGTCTAAAATTTTTGTGGGAAAACCTTGTTCTAAGTACTAAAAGAAGAATTGAAGGTTTTGGGAGAAAGGCACCAAGTTAGGGCCTTTGGTTTAAGAAGTTTTCCTAATTGTGATTTTTTGAAAACCTCCACCCTACTCTACATCATAAGCCTTCTTTTCACTTTTTGATCCCTGAATCCTTTTGGTATCGGTCTTTGACCTTCCACATCTTTCTTTCATTGAGTATTGGTCCTTTGGGTATCAATCTTTTTGCTTCCATCATTCCCATTGTCATTTTTATTGGTAAGAAATAAGTCTTCATACCTATCTCCAATTCCCAACAAGGTAAGGCATAAGCCATCTCGCAAATTTTTGATGCCTAAAACCTTTTGAACTTATCTCTTTCTTTCTTTGTTTCTTTGAGCATGGGGTATAAGTGATGCCCGATGCCTAAAGTTTGAAACCACAATGAACTTTTTTCTAATACTCTAATTATTTTCCTTTCTTCTTGAAGGAATTATAATGAAATCCCAAGGATCAAAGCATAAAATTTGGTAACTCTTTAGGGCTTGCACTACAACTTGAAACAATCTTTTTGAGCAAGACCACTGAAATCAATGACAATCATATTGCTAATAATATCCCTTTTAAAATACTTGTGATTCCTTTTTGACATCAATGAAAACTTAATGCCAACATGATCAGATCAAAGCACATAGGAAGGAGAAAAATCTAGTTTGAAATTGTCAAGGGTGATAATTTATGATGCTACAACAAGAATATAAATTTTTAGTATCCATACCTTGTTCTTAAGGATATTTTGTAAATATATCTTCTTTTAGCCTTAGCTAATGACATCTAGATTGTATATCAATCTTAGAGAATATTGTTGCTCCATGCATTTGATCAAAAATATCATCAATATGTCATGAAGTATATTTATTCTTTATTGTTGCTTTGTTAAACATATGATAATCTATAAATGCGTGCAATTTAGCATCCCTATTTTTGAAAATGCTTAATGTTGCTCCCTAGGGTGAAACATTGGCCCTAATCAATCCTTTAGACAATAGTTCTTGAAACGAAGCACTTAGTTCTATTAACTTCATAGTGGCCATTCAATATGGTGCTTTTGAGATTGGTTTTGAACTATGAATTATATCAATGGAGAAATCAAAATATCTTTTTGGGGGTAATCATGTAATTCATCTGGAAAAAAATCATAAAAATCTTAATGAAAAGGGTATTTTCCACAATAAGTCATTTTTGAACCCTAAGATCTTTTTCTTCAGTTCTTTGTATTTTTTGAGACTCATAATACATTAATTCATCTTGGAAAATAAACTCGTTGAGTTCTTCTAACTTCTCCATCTTGACTGCAAATATTTGTCACCCTTTTTTCTTGGCTCTTTTTAGTTACACAATAGATATTTTTCTTAGCTTTTCTTCTCTCAGAGTTCCTTGAAGGAAACCCTTGTTTCCTAAGTCATATAAACACTCTACTATTTTTCCAAAACAATCTTCCTTAGCCTTATGCCTCCACAACCAATTTATTTTGAATACAACATCATAGGAGCCTAAGGGTGCTACATATAGGTTCACCTCAATTAATAAACTTGGAACATTAACTCTGGCTTCAAATAGACACTACTCTACCTAAGCCTTTTTCTGGTTAGAATATTCTATTGACCAGGGTTTTTTCATATATCCAACTCTTCTAGGAAATTTAATTAAAACTCTTAGAGAAATAAAACTTATAGTTGCTCTTGTATCAATTAAAATTGAAATAAGAACACCAAATAATGTAATTTTTTGTTTCAATAGGATTAGTTTGGTATTCTACTTGCTAATTATCCATGGTTGCATGGATCCTCTATTATAATGCTTCTTTTAGGGTAGGTAATGGATTTCGATATTTCTGAGCTACCTCTTATTTAGGAATTGATTGGAATAATGATCACCTCCATAAAATAAACATCCTCCATGAGGCCCTCACATTTGAAAAGGTTTTATCAAATTATCTCCATTCCTCTTGGAGTTATTATTGTTGTTCTTATTCTCATTCTTGGGCTCATTTCAATTATCCCATAAACCCTTTATCATTTTTCTTCTTGGATTCTTTCTTATCATTCATCTTCTTCAAAGATTGGGAATACGTTGACCAATTGAACTTCTTATGATTCTTCTCATGGTAGGAAAAAATGGAATTCAACTTTTTCTCTTGCTCAATAACTTTCTAAAATACTTGACCCATTGTCATTGGACTATGAACATCAAATTCTCCACCTATCTAGGAATTTAGCCCCATGATGAATTTTATAATCTTTAATATTTCATCCTTTTAGTACTATGTTATGTACATCAAGAGATGTCTAAAATTTTCCCAATACTCAACCAAAGAAATGAATCCTTGTCACAAATTTTAAGAGTCCATAAGCTTCTAGTCAAATAAAAGTTGAGGTAACCATCTTTTCCTAAATATGACTAAAAATTAATCCCAATTTAATATTAAAGAGATTAACTTGAACTCCATCTTCTTATTCATCCACCAAGTGGATGCTTCTCTTACTAGATGGTAGGATCTTGAAACTACCTTAGTTACTTCAAAGTAATTTCTTATCTTGAAGTAATTTTCCATATATGTGATCCAAGCTTCTATTGCATCATCACTCAACATTCCATTAATCTTAAGTGGTATTACCTTTTTCATGTCTCTCAACAACTCAATAGTTAACTGATTTCTCTTTATATTGTTAGCTCTTGAATAAAAAAAAAAATCCTCCTCTCCCACTTTGACTGGTGTAATCATTCCTATTCTCATCCTCTCCTTCTTGGGATGCCTCATTTTCTCTTTTTGGCTTACTTTGGCCCCTAAATTCCTGCCCTAGGGTATTGATTATTTCCCTTGTTTCATTCAACATTGCCAAAATTTGGTCCAATTTAGTATTCATATTTTTAAAATGGTGGGATACCTCCCAACTTCCTCCTAGGTTAATTTGTTTTCACACCATGATTGTTTTCTACATAACACCTAAAGTTCATTTTGCAGGTTTAATTAGATCCTCTAATTTTAGAATTTCTCTTTAATCAATAATCAACATTCATAATACTGTCTTAATCCAATAGAAAAATTTGAAAAAATAATAAAAATTTATTATATTTATTCTATGGATTCATAATGCATCCTTGGTGAATACACAACTTTTTGACTATATGTAATTATAGGTCGTTATCGGATAATGGTATCTCTTCAGGTTCTTCTTCACCCTCAAAGTCTAAGAGGAAAAACTTGGAGGATGGTTGCAGACATAGGTACTCCTCCATCACCTCCTTTCCTATTTTTTGGTGCATCATGACCACAACCAAAAGGAAAATCTTGATGTTCATATGGTTTAACTAGATTAATTAAAGGGATGGGTACTATGGCTTTCTTTACTACAATGTTCTTTCTTTTCTAGCCAAATATGATTAAGTGCATTGGAAAGGATTTCTAAGTTAGTAAGCCATGCACCCCCTATGTAGTTGATATTCTCCAAGACTTTTACCTCTAGAGATTATTCATTTTTTCTCACTAGGCTAAGAAAGTTCTTGGGTACTAATTTCCTTATGTTTTTTCTTGTTCTTCTTCATGTCATTTTTTCACAATAACACTTCCAAAAATTAGCTAACTATTAATGTTTGAGAATAATTTTTGTAATGAGCTCATAGGTCTATGTGTTGAACTTGATAGCTTTGATACCGTATGTAACATATGCAACTCATTCTACACATTAATTACTTTGTGAATTACCATAGAAGTAATAAACACAATCTTAAAATAGGGCAGCAAAAAAAATCACTTTCATATATCATTTGTTGCACATGACCAAAATATGAATGAATAATACAAATTTTGAATTTTAAGTATATTAATTACAACTTGAGAAATAAGATAATATTTTATTTACAATTCATACATGAAATAATTTTTAAGTATAAAAGTTTACACTATATATTAAATGATACAAGGTCAAGTCTTCCATATCTAGAAATTTTCTTTCCTTTCATAAGCCTCAACATTTTCATATGCCAGAGGGAGAGCATCACCCAAGCACTTTATGTACAACCACAAAATGCCAATCTCTTGTACTCCTTCCAATTGGAAGTGGCCCCATCCTTCATGAAGAGTATAGAAAAAAGAGCCAACAAATACATGTCATTTGAGTTCTAGTATTGTGTCTTACATAACCAATCAAACATACAACTTTAGACATCTCTAATTAAGTATGACCAATCTGAGTTGATATACAATTTGGAACATGATGAACCAACTAATGAAATCAAATAATTTACATTACTTTGACCAAATATTTGAAATATATCAAACACTTCCTTAGGAATTTAATTCATAAGTTCACACAGCTCTAACTCAACTTGGAAATGACCTTACACTTAATGTTTAATACATGCCTAATTGGTTGACTATTTTCATACTTTTCTTAAATATTTAAAATGTATATGTATAAATCCATGGAAACATCTTCCTAACAATGAACACCCATTTTTTTACTCACAACATCTCAAAACTTGGATACTACCACTTCTTCATAAACTTTAGTAGTTAAATCTAAGATTAAAATAGTCTCATATTTTCATGGATAATACTTGTTATAATATTTTTAAACAATCAAAATTGACTCAAGACACCATGTCTTTCTAATAATTTCTTGTCAACTTAACAAATGAGTAAAATAAAATAATATTATTCACCAATAAGAAGATAACTTCTTTAAAATAATTATGACTTCTCTATGATTTTTCTCTTGGTTCTTCATACAAGAACACATTAATAGTGTTGGTAAAAGTTCAATATATATTACCAATTTATTTTATAAGAATAAACACATATCTATAGCATTTATAAATTTTCAAAAAATCTGAAATAAATTAGATTCTTTCAGTCATCATATCAAAATAAGCTTCACGATTATCACATAAACTTTATAAATATAAAATATAAAGTATCCCTTACACATTTATCATTTATATATGTCAAACTACATATTAAGTTTCTTGATAAAAATGGGATGAATTATTTAACTTATCATATCTGAGAAACATCTCTTCTCTATTGTCCAATACAATTTTGAAAGAGATTAAATAATTTTGTTCCTAAGTCTATAAAAATTAAACCATTTATTCTCTATTTCAATATATAATGTTCATCATATTTAACTATTATTTTATATATCATATCTAAAACAGTATACTAGAACTAAAAAATTACAAGAGAAAAATAAGTTATGAAAGCATTAATGTGCTAAATCTCTATTTCTATAGTTTTAGAAATTCCAATACATAGTTATAGTGCTTGATCAAAATTCTCCAAGAAATCTCATCTTACCAACATATAATATTTGATTTGCTTGTATATATTTTTAAATATTCACACAGTTGACAACCAAATATAAAATCCCTACTCAAACTAGATATATTTTTCTATATAGTGCATATAAATTGCATGATACTTTGCAACATAATTCTCAGTCTCTCACCAACCCATGCAGCTTCCCCTCATTCCTTGCAATTCTAGTCATAAACTTCAACCTCCTACATAAAATAATCCTCCACCATATTAATTTATTCTCTTCTCTAAGTATAACACTCTCCTTATCCACATGATATGAATAATGATTCAACAAAATGCATCAATAATCCCAATATAGTGTAATAATCTTGCTTTCTCTCTCATTTTTTGTGGTATTAACCACTTAATTTCTTTGTTATTAACTTTTTAAACTGTCTTGTAATGAAGACTATAATAATCATAATTTCTCTTAAGCATGTGATGCCTCTTCTCCATTTATTTATATTTATATCCATACTACAAATAGAAGTAACTACTTCTTAATGGCTTTATAAATCAGTTGAAACTACAACACCACCTTTATAGCCTCATTAATGGCATCGATGTATTTTAAAACTCCTAGTTTGTAGCATTTAATTAGAATTTTGATCTAACTTTGAAAAGCCAATTAATCTCATTTATATATATATATATTCTTGATGTTTGCAAGAAGAAAGGGCAAGTATAGTCCCAGAGTGTTGGCTATTTTTTTTAGAACTAAACTTAATCTCAGTCCTAACCTATGAGATTGCCACAACCCAAGTATCAGCTAGGGTGAGGATTGGCCAAGACTTAAGTAGAGTAATTACTACTTTACTTCTTCTCTTCGCGCTCTATGAGACCCAGGGAGGGTAATCCCCTATATAATCATAATAATTCACACTTGGTTAAGAGTATTTCCTTACACAAATGCTCAACTTCATGAAAATCACCATATCAAAAGCTCAGAAAACCTTAGATAGAAGCATTATTTATTTTCAATAAGTGGTTCTCCATACTTAGAGCTAGGACATTGTAATTTAAAGTATTTTTAATCATTCTTCATCTTAAATCCTAGGACCCATTCAATATTGGCTCAACCAACCATAAGATAAACTAACTAGATAATTGTTACTTTATCTAAGGCACAAAATGAATTACTACTAGTAATGAATCAGTAATACAATCTTGATTGAAACTTAGAAATTAGTGGACCATTAGAGTGTCACTTTGTAAAATCTAACTCACTGTATCTATAGAATATCACTTCTTTACTAAATCCTATATGCTCTTCTCACAAACCAATGAGATCATTTTAGCATTTAATCAATTCAATGAACTAAAGTGTAAAAAAAATTAATACATTCTATGCAAATGAAAAATGACAAATGAAGTTTTCATTAACAATATTCATTCATAACTTGGAAGAAAACACATAGGAGAGTAAAATTCTAAAACTAAAATTCTTCTTCATTTCTGATATTTCATTGTAAAACATATTTAAGATTTATACGCAGTATAAATTTCATCTTATACTTGATTCTGACATATCTACTAGAGTATCTATTTACATTCTACTCTGCTATTAGAGCTTAATATCTATTCTGACCTTAATCTAGACTCAAAATTCTGAACTCACCTCTTTTCAACCATGAAATCCCCTTTATATAAATAGGAAAGCAACAAGCACCCGAATGAATTACAATTTCAATTTCATTTGAGTTCATTTCAAAACCTAATTCCAACTAACTCCTCGAAGGACCCCCTAGGCAGTTTCATACAAAATCATTTCAGAACAAGGGAGGAAAAAATCATGTGTAGAATGTTAGCCATTATTTTCAAAACATTCATTGTTTGGAACAAAAAGGATTTGATTCATATCATCTGGAAGACTTCCACATCAGCAAGGGAAAGAAAAAGACAAACCATAGACACATGAAAATAAATACATCCTATGTAACAACCATGGTGTCATCAAAAACTAAAATAGGATGTGACCCTTATTCAAAGTCATTGGCATCCAAAAATTTTCAACCACTCCTGGTCCTTCTTGCAATTGGAGGTATTACCAGCACGTCATCATCAGATATATCATATGGCAACAAGGAATAGATGTACTGACCATAGTCTGAGTCTATCTCAGCTTCAACATCTGAAGGAGTGCTAGAAAGAACAATGAGAGAACTTTGCTTTCCCTGGCTGGTCTGCTGCTTTTTTCTTTCTTTCTAGCCTTCTTCATTGGCAACATCAGTTCCTTACCTCTGAGCTCAGCCACTTCCCTTGGAAGGGTCCTATTTCTCAAGCAGTAACTACTTTGCACAATTATTTTCTTTTTATGGCCTCTAGCCCTCCTTTTTCCCTTTGCAATTTGATGGGAAACCATAGTTTCCTGTTCAATTACCTCCTCATGGAATTTTGACATACTTAACTGACTAGACCTCCTAACAAGTGAAGTCGCCTCACTAGTTTTTCCCATCTTGTCAGAGTTAAAAAAATGATAATTAAAAGGTCTTTTGGTTCAATAGCCACAAGAAAAATACCCCAATCCTAGTGATAATGACCAATTCAAGCAATAAAAGTCCTAAGTAGAATAGAGAACTCAATTTCATACCAACCCAACTAGGAATTCTACCGCAAATAGACTAACAATCCTTCACACTTAGCCTAACATACACTGCAGACTGAAAAGATAATGAAAATAATCATGGATCATTATATATTAAATAGAGATTTTCAGTATGCAAAATGAATGATGCAGAACTCCTTGCATGAGTGAACTGGTAGCCTATCAGTCTGGCTCTGAATCTGGACCGTTCATCTTAGAGCAATTAGCGTTTCATCTAAGGTGGCCATGAGCATCATTTTTTTACTATTATCAACTTGCTACTTGAAAATAGTGATGCTATCTCAAATATTGACATGTTATTCCTTAACCCTGATTTAATCATATATGTCCTAACAATTTGGCATGCATCGCTAACCTAACCCATGCTCTTTATTAATATCGATAAAGTACATAAGGAAAATTTAGTGAGAAAATTTCTTTGCACGCTTCATCGCTTCATCATTGATCTTACCCTAATCCTAAGGTGCTCATTAGTGATGAAGTTACTTATGTGTTGACTTCCTATTCATTGGATCGTCCTGCTTTAAAGGTTTATCAATGGTCCTCCAATTATTTCTCTGATTCCCTTTTTGCTTTGAGCGAGATCTCCCAAGATGCTGCCACATCGCTCCTTTCATTAATGGTTAACAACTACCATTGATTTATTTTATCATCAGTCAACTCTATCAATGATGAGAACATCTATGTGATGGCCTTTAACCCTTGATTCTATGGCCTAACTTTTGGTCACATCTATCCCTTCATTGTGCATCACCAATTCAAAATTTATCCCTAGGATCACATCAGTGATGAGAGACATTATGAAAATACTAGATCTTGAACATATGCACCTGCATAGAACAAATGGCGCCAAAGAAATCACCCATAAGATCATATCAAAATTAGCAAAAGAAAAACCATCTTAGAAGGCACCAATTGCTTATCGCTAATTTAGAACTTAAGTTCTGAGATAAATTTGTGATAAGCGATAAGGCCTTCGTTCATCATTGATTCTCCTCATATATTGTGCAAGCAATTAGTGATGAACAATTTACATTATTTATAGGGTTCATTGCATATCGCTAATGTGAGAAATACCTTTTACAACATATTAGCGATCAAATTATGTGACAACATATCACTCATCGCTATTATAAATTTGAGGAATCGAATGCCATTAGCGATGAGCAATATCAAAGGTAAGTACCGCTCATCACTCATCACTAATTGATAGTGTAAACCTATGAATAAATCAATGATGAGTGATATAGTTACAAGGGCCATCATGACTTATGTAAAAATTTTAGGCACATGCTCATAAGTTGTTCTAAAAGTGGGGACTACTCTAGGCTAATAGGAGAATAATAGGCCAACAATTTTGGAATCATGTAGAACAAAAGACGTAATGATCAAAAATATCATTTCCCTAACTTTAAATAGAAACAGGTGTTTTAGACCTACACACAAGAAAGACCGGTTGCATGGTGACAGTCACAGGATGATGTAAACATGAGAATTCCTTCCCTTTATGTGACCGACAATAGACACTATACAACCAACAAAAAAATATAACACCAAGCAACTAAAAATAAAAAAAACCCTAACCTCATATAAGAACCCTACAATAGATGTAACAAAGATTTTTAGGTTAAAATTATTAGGGTTTTAACATGAGCACGCTGAAATTTGTTAAAATTTCTAAAGTGTCATTAGTGTCTCTTTCTAGAGATATCTATTCCTTATTGAACAGAGCAAGAATTCAGATCTTCTGGGAGAAGCAAACCAAGTTCCTACTCCATTGGGAAGCAGAGTCAAAAAAATTGTCTTGGGCCCCAACTACTTTGGTTTGGCAAGTCAAACCATACTTGATGGCCCAAGGCCACCAAAAAATGTAGGCCTACTCTTACCTCTGTCATAAACAAAGTTCTCATCACACTTCACTAAATCCAATCTGAAGACATCATTGCAATATGTTTGATTATCATGTGGTAATGACTCATAATTTTTGTTATTCAAGATATTGTAAATTTGAAAACAACTTCTCTTTATGTTTTTCTCATTACCACACTTTAACAAAAATTCATTCAACTGCAAAAACTAGCACTCATACTTTGCCATATAGCTAGGATCATTAGGCTCAAGTTGATTGATAGTTAGCATGTCACAAGTGAAACAATCATGAGAACTAATTGAAATATTATGTTCAACATGCAAACTATTTTCAAGTGTGTGTAGAGAAACATACTCATACATTGGAAAACATTGTAACTGTGCCTCAACATGTTGGTGTAGAGAATCACCAAAAATCTCTACCCTATCTTTATCTTTACTTACTCTGACATCTTCCGAACACAACATATCAACATCTTCGAAATCTAAAGCTTGTTCAAAAGTGAGTAGTTCTGGTTCCAAAAGATAATATGATTTCTCCTTTAAATCAACCTATATGTCCACATAAAAAACATCATAACTAGGCTCATCTCAATCAGGAAACAAACACCTGTCCAAATTTGCACTGATATTTTCATATTTTGGCTTATCAAATACATAATCTTCATAGTTATATGTTGCTCCCAACTCATCAACACAATTTTTTGAATTTTCACCACCCTACTTACATTTATGCTCATCATTCAATGCATCATTAAAATTAAATAGTCATTTTTTCATCACCCAAATTATCACCATGGATACATTCCTTTTCATAACTAGAAGGAATATTAGATAACCATTTTTCATATCTTTTGTAATAAAGATCATTATCACTGCCAAAATCAATATGAGTATTACACAATAGCTGAGGGTTACTCATATGTGCATATTTATGATATTCAATAGTTAACAAACTTGAAATTTGTTCACTATTCAATAGACCATAATCCTGGCTGATTCTTTCAAAAATTTCTTCCTCTTGTCCTCTAGTAGAAAAACATTCCTTACCAGGATTTAACTCAAGACATACCAAGACCTTACCACTATCAAAATTTAGAAACCTTATAGATTGGCTTTCACCATTGATTTGACCATTTATATCTTCTTGAAAATAAAGAGAAACATTTTCACTATTAGGAACATCAATGGTTAACATGATAATGCTCTTAATATCTTCCTTTTCAAGCATGTACTTGTCTGTATTTAAAATTGAAGACATCTGATCATTTGTATCCAAAAAATTGCTATTTTCATCAACATATTTACCCACAACTGAAGACAGTAAACTTTGCATATATTCATTCCCTATTTTTTCCATATTTTCTAAGCATGTTGAAGCCATTTTCATATTCAAAATTTCAACGTCTTTAATTAGTGCACTAGATCCCTCCTCAAAAGCTTCAAAGTACATATGAATGCAATCTGCTGTACTAGGCCTGAAACTTTTTGGGATTAGTGCAAGAGCAATAGCAATGTTTTGACTGAAAACAATGTTTGATTCTTCATCTTGTTTCTTAAGCTGCTCTAACTTTGTGACAAGATCAGAAGGTTCTCTTAAAAATTATTCTCTATAAGCATCCACTAGTTTATCCCAACAAGGAAAGGACTTCTAAGGAAATCTTAAGTACCAATCCTTAGCTTTAGCTTCAAGGAATCTAACAAAAAATCTCATCCATATATCTTGATCTCCAAATGAATGTTTCACCATGAAATTATAGAATTTTTGGATATGTGTATCTCCTTCACATATATTATATTCATTAAATCTGGGCATCTGCTTATAAACTCAAGATGACATACTTTTAACCTTTTAATCAATCCATGATAAGTCTAGTTGGTCATATAATGAATCAAAGGAATTGAAAAAAGGTGTAACAACTTGACTAGGATATCTGGTACATGACTATCTCTTAACTAGGCTTGTATAGCAATCAGGTGCCTTTTGCTTAACTCTCTAACTCCCCTTTTGAATACAACTTTCCATTTTGGCCTAATCCTAGGTCTATTCACACTTAGGTTCCTGTACTTTGAGGTTTCAATAGTTTGAGGATTATCAAACTTCTAAAGCTTCTTGACAATATGCATCCAAGTTTCTAATGGCATGGTTATTTCTCTTTGATAATCCATGTATGTATGCAAATATAGGGTTTAACTAATCATGCACAGTCACAACTATGACAATACAAAGGATGATGGTAACTTGGGACTTTAACATGTGATAATGCAAATGGATAGTAATTCTTAAGATATACAACTTCATTCTAACCATCCATATTAACCAGTTTGTGAATTCTTAGACAAACACTTTAAATGGAACTATAATAGCATTCAATATGATAGGTTCAACAAATGAAACTATGCAGAACTATGTACCTTCACACTTCAAGTTACTACAACTTTGAATAGATTTTTTTTAGGTCACAATAACAGACAACAACCCTTCATGTGTAAAAATTGTAGAGCAAAGTCGCCACCACTTCAACAAGAGGAAAACCTTTGAAGCAAGGATATCTTTATTTGAGTTTTTCCAGTAGAGTCACCAAAGGGCCACATAAAGCAACTTGCAGATTTGAAACTTCTTTAATACTTGAACTAGATGTTCATTTTTGTCTTGACTCTTTAAAATGGTATTTGACATATTTGTATCAAGGATACAAAAGTGTCCCCAGCAAAGTCACCATTTCTGTTGGTTATTTTTATTAGAACCAAACTTAATCTCAGTCCTAATCTATAAGCTTGCCATGACCCAATTATCAGCTAGGGTGAGGATTGGCCAACACTTAAGTAGAGTAATTACTACTTTACTTCTTCTCTTCGGGCTTTGTGAGACGTAGGGAGGGTAATCCCCTATATACTCATAATAATTCATGCTTGGTTAGGAGTATTTCCTTACACATATGCTCAACTTGATGAAAATCACCTTATCAAAAGCTCGAAAAACCTTATCTAGAAGTGATATTTATTTTCAAGAAGTGCTTCTCCATACTTAGAGCTGAGACATTGTAATTTAAATTACTTTGAATCATTCTTCATCTTAAATCCTAGGCCCCATTCAATACTAGCTTAACTAACCATAAGATAAACTAACTAGATAATGATTGCTTTATCTAAGGTAGAAAATGAAATACTAGTGGTAATGAATTGGTAATACAATCTTGATTGAAACTCAAAAATTAGTAGACCATTAGAGGGTGCTACCACAATAGTGGTTTACACTTTCTGGGAGATCCTGATTTTTGTTGAAATCACATATTTTTAGAAAATAAAAAGATTTAAGCCTTGAAATGTTCCATTTAAAGGATTCCAATTGAATAGGGTTTTATCAAACCACCTTAGACCAAACCCCCTTGGATAGAACCCTACTAGTTTTAAACCATACCTATAACGGAGTCTCCTTTACACCTATCAAAATGCTGATAAAAAACCACTTTTGATTTAACTATTGGGGGATCAAATGAATTCATTTAAAATTTATTTTTTGTAAGTATGTAGTACTTATTATAAGCTTCCAAAAAATTATAATTATAATTAAATTAAATTTTATTATTATATTTATTTTTTATTTCTTGTGAATGTAGGTTTTTCACCGAAAATCAAGCTCTCTATTCTACACATGTGGAAAAATAGGAGATTATAAAAAATTAAAAATATGAGTGCACCAGATATTGAGTCCTTGATCCAACAAAATAAATAAATTGAATTTTGATACATACAAAAAAAATTATGCATTATACGGTCGTGCTATGTCTAAATTGTAATTGGTTTGACTTTGAAACTTGATTAAAGAAAAAATATTCAATAAAAAGCTATCTAACCAAGTGGAAGCACTAGATATTGAGTTAAAATCTAAATTCAAAAGAATTATAATTTTATCCTTCATGAAAAAAAAGTTATGTGTTATGTGAGTCACTTTTTAAAAATGTTGTTTTATGAAAAAAACTAGTTTTTGAGGGAGATGGAAAAAGAAGTGTAATCTAATTCCAAAAATTTTGAAAAAAATATATTTAGAATATACAAAAAAAAATGTCATGAAAATCTAGTTTGCATCATCTTCAAATTCCTCATGGTTTAGCTACTATAGGTGCTTGAAAGTTAAGATTTAGTTAAAAAAAATATTTCAGTGTCTAGTTTTCTCACAAACCAATGAGCTCATTTCAGCATTTAATCAATTCATTGAACTCAAGCATAAAACAAATTCATACATTTTTTGCAAATGACAAAAAACAAATGAAGTTTTCATTAACAATCTTCATTCATAACTTGAACGAAAAAACATAGGAGAGTAAAATTCTGAAACTAAAGTTCTTCTTCATTTCTGATATTTCATTGTAAAACATATTTAAGATTTATATGCAGTATAGGTTTCATCTTAGACTTGCTTCTGACATATCTACTAGAGTATCTATTTACATTCTATTCTGCTATTAGAGCTTAGTATCTATTGTGACCTTAATCTAGACTCAAAATTCTAAACTCTCCTCTTTTCAGCCATGAAATCCCCTTTATATAAATAGGGAGCAACAAGCACCAGGCTGAATTACAATTTCAATTTCATTTGATTTCATTTCAAAAACTAATTCCAACTAACTCATCGAAGGACTCCCTAGGTCATTTCATATGTAATCATTTCATAACAGGGGAGGCAAAAAACACGTGTAGAATGTTAGTCGTCATTGTCACAACATTCATTGTTTGGAACAAAAAGGATTCAGTTCATATCATCTGGAAGACCCCCACATCAGCAAAGGAAAGAAAAATACAAACCATGGACACATGAAAACAAAAACCTCCTATGTAATGATCATGGTATCAACAAAAACTAAAATAGGATGTGATACTTATTCAGAGTTGTCAGCATCCAAAAATTCCCAACCACTCTTGGTCCTTGCTGCAATTGGAGGTAATACCAGCACGTCATCATCAAAGCTATCAGATGGCACTAGGTAATGGATGTACTGACCATATTCTGAGTCTATCTCAACTTCAACATCTGAAGGAGTGTTGGAAAGCACAATGAGCGAACTTTGCTTTCCCTGGCTAGTCCAATATCTTTTTTCTTTCTTTTTGTCCTTCTTCACTTGCAACATTAGTTCCTTTCCTCTAAGCTCAGCCACTTCCCCTGGAAGGGTCCTGTTTCTCAAGCGGTAAGTACTCTGCATAGTTTTCTTCTTTTTATGGCCTCTATCACTCCTTTTTCCCTTTGCAATTTCATGGGAAATCATGGTTTCCTATTCAGTTACCTCCTCATGGAATTTTGACATACTTAACTGACTAGAACACCTAATAGGTGGAGTTGCCTTGCCTGTTTTTCTCATCTTGTTAGATTTAATAGAATGATAATTAAAAGGTCTTTTGGTTCAATACCCACAAGAAAAACACCCAAATATGAGTGATAATGACCAATTCAAGTAATAAAAGTCCTAAGTAGACCAAAGAACTCAATTTCATACCAACCCAACCAGGACGAGAAAATTCTACCACAAATAGACTAACAACCCTTCACACTTAGCCTAACATACACTACAGACTGAAAATATAATGAGAATAATCATCGATCATTCCGCATTAAATAGAGTTTTTGAGTATGGAGAATTAATGATGTAGAACTCCTTGCATGATTGAACTGGTTGCCTATCAATTTGGCTCTGAATCTAGACCATTCATCTGAGAGCAATTAAATTTTTGTCTAAGGTGGCCATGAGCATCATTTTTCGACTATTATCAACTTGCTTCTTGAAAACAATAATGCTATCTCAAATATTGACATGTTATTCCTTAACCCTCATTTAATCATATATGTCCTAACAATTTGGCATGTATCGCCAACCTAACCTGTGCTCTTCATTAATATCGGTGAAGTACATAAGGCCAGTTTAGAGAGAAACTTTCTTTGCACCCTTCAATGCTTCATCACTGATCTTACCCTAATCATGAGGTTCTGATTAGCAATTAAGTGACTTATGCAATGACTTCCTATTCATTGGATTGTCCTACTTTAAAGCTTTATCAATGGTCTTCTAGTTATTTTGTTGATTCCTTTTTTGCTTTGCATGAGATCCCCCAAGATGCTGCCACATTGCTTCATTCATTAATGGTTAATGCCTACCGTTGATTTATTTTATCATCACTTAGCTCCATCAATGATGAAAAAATCTCTATGATGACCTTGAAAAATTGATTCTATGGCCTAACTTCCAGTCACATCTGTCCCTTTATCATACATCACCAATTCAAACTTTATTCCTAGGATCACATCAATGATGAGAGACATTGTTAAAACACCAGATCTTGGACACGTGCACCTGCATAGAACAAATGGCGCCCAATATATTGCCCATAAGATCATGTCAAAATTAGCGAAAGAAAAACCCTCTTAGAAGGCACCGATCGCTTATCACTAATTTAGAACTTAAGTTCTGAGATAAATCCACAATAAGTGATAAGGCCTTCGTTCATCATTGATTCTCCTCATATATTGTGGAAGCAATTAGCGATGAATGGTTTACATTATTTATAGGGTTCATTGCATATGGCTAATGTGAGAACTACCTTTTACAACATATTAGTGATCACATGGTACGACAGCATATCACTCATTGCTATTACAAATTTGAGGAATCGAATGCCATTAGTGATGAGCGATATCAAAGGAAAGTACTGCTCATTAGTCATCACTAATTCATAGTGTAAACCTATGAATAAATCAGTGATGAGGGATATATTTGCAAGGGCCATCGTGACTTAAGTGAAATTTTTAGGCATGTTCTCATAAGTTGTTCTAAAAGAGGGAACTACTCTAGTCCGATAGGAGAACAATAGGCCTACAACTTTGGAATCATGCGGAACAAAGGATGTAATGATCAAAAAGATCATTTCCCTAACCTTATAGAAATGGGCGTTTCAGACCTACACATGAGAAAGACCGGTCGCATGGTGATAGTCAAATGATGATGTAAACGTGAGAATTCCCTCCCCTTTTGTGACCAACAATAGACACTATACATCCAACAAAAAAATACAATGCCAAGGAACTACAAAAAAACAAAACCCTAAACCTCATATAAGAACCCTACAATAGATATAACAAATATTTTTAGGTTAAAATTCTTAGGGTTTTAACATGAGCACGCTAAAATTTGGAAAATTTTTGAAAGTTCCAACATAGAGATCTATACCCTAGGGCCTTATGTGTATTTAGTTTATGCCCCAAAGAATATAGTAAGAGAAACAAGAAATTATAGTAAGGAATTCAGAAGAATAGATAAATATTACTATAACAAGAAATGAACAATTTATTCATCCATAACATATATGTAGATAATTCCCTATATATCCTTGTATTATATCATACCCATATACAAAAGGTATGTCTTAGTCTCTACTCATATATATATATTCCTTATACATATTCCTATATTTATATATCTCTCTCTTTCATATATTATTTGCATTGCATATATATGTGCATCCCATTAAAGGACATCTCCTAGTTACAACTAATACTTGTTCCATCCTCCATGGACCTTTTGTGGTAGCCTACGGTAAGATCAACTTCATCTCTTGACTTGCGAATATCATCCCCCATTTTAAAATGATGTCTTTTCCTCAAGAAATTATCTTAGTTAGGAAGGAGATTCTTGTATATATCTTTGAGGTGCTTGAATGTGTTGGCATATTATGTTTTTTCTTTCTATAGAGTGAAAATGTGGCTCTAAATTTATACTATTATTGTCTCTACATTAGCTAATCTATTATAGATTTGAATGGTTTTAGCCATTTCTTGATCTTCCCCTATTATCCATAACATGTGGTTAATATAATTGCTAACAATCTCCTTCATCTACTTAATCTTCTCCTTTATCTTATCCCTTTGTGTGTGGAGTTGTTATAGTTTGGAGTGAAGGGTGTCTACCTAGGCTCTGAAGGTTTCATCCCTATCATGGAGAGGATTGTCAATCTGTGTCACTTGTGTAATCTTGTTCTCCAATTAGGCCATCTTATCCTTAGGCCCTTTGTTGTAGTAAACCATTGTAAACAAAAATGGCAGATAACCCTTGGTTCTTGAATTTTGTCACTTAGCCCTTTTATATTCTCCTCCAATTTGGAGTGTGTGGAAGTGAATTTCTTTGTATAATCCTATATTATTTTCTTTATAAACTAATCTTGGGCCTCTTTCCTTATGTTATCCTTGGTGGTTGCCAAATCTCCTTTTAGGTTATCCATCAACTACATAAGTTGTTGTGGCATGGATAATGAAGTGTCTCATAGAAGGTGAGGAATAACTTTATGCAATATATCTACCACATATTGTAGTTGTTCCACTATATTTACATTGTCATTTAGAAATTCATCCCTTCCAATAATGTGGATAATGTCTACAAATTGAATCTTCTACAATGTGGAAATCTTGAATAAGTCCACTTGAGATCCTACCATTGATACTTGTAGTAGCTATAGTGATGGCACTTTTGGATTTGTTGTTGTTCCATCAAAAAATTACTAATGGTATAGATTGTGGAGGTGGGGTTGTTGTCTCTATGGTGGTGGTGGCTTGCCTCTTCTCCTTTTCTTCACCAATTGTATTAATCTTGAGTGGATGAGGCCCTTTTACCTCTTCCCCAATATTCTTTACTTATTCTTTGGTAGTCTTCATCATTTCTTCATAGATATTTTGAGTGACATCCTTGGTTTCTTTGCAGATTGTCTCTATATTCCCTAGATCTTCCTACATCAGTCTATCTACTCTTTATTTTATACAGAGCTCTTGGGATTGCTCCTGGGCTAGTGCATTTTTTTCTCCTCAATGATATTTGAGCTATGTGGAGATGGTTTTCTCCCTTATTTCCTCTTCCTTAGTGCCTTTTCCCTTTTCTCCTTTATTGTAGTAACAATTTCCTCTGGGAAGTCTTCATTGCTTCTTCTAGCCCATTATTGGATTGATTCAGATACTAGAGGATACATTTTATTATTCTACCTTTATCTCCTAATTTAATTCTTCATATGTTACTAATATATGAATAGCATCTCATGGTGGAGGAGGGCATTGGTGTTCACCTAGAAGTCAATTGGTAGTTGAGCTTGTTTAGGGATCACTTGAGGGGGAGGTGGAAAAGTCTATTGGTCTATTGTACCTCTCTTTAGAGGTTGCTTGACCTCTTCTTCTCCCTCACTTATCTCTTCTACTCTTCCTCTATTGTATCCTTCTATATTTGCCTCTTGGCCATCTTTTTATACCTCACTTATCTAACCCTCTTTTGTAGGGTGAATTCTAGTGGCTTCCCTAGTGTTGATACTATCTATGTGGAGGTTGTGGAGACTTCTTACTTGCTCAATGAGATGTTGTGAAGTCTCTCTAATCTTATTATAAAGGAGAGATCTAACTCCACTATGGTAGAAAATAATTGAGCGAGCCCTCTTCTAATATGCTGCATTGCTTGTGGAGTTTTTGTTTGTTCTTCTCCAAGTTTTCTTGTGCCTCTTTTTTGATCCTCTTATCCATCACCTCTTTGTATGTTTCAAACCTATCTACATTAGGAACCTTGGGCTGGCTAAGTAGTGTCATAGAATAAGCATCTACTTTTTGTGTGGTGACTTCATATGGTAGTTGTGGTATCCAAGCTATGTGTGGCTCTACCACCTCTATATATGTGTAGTCTTTATCCATCATGAATATTATTGTGTTGGTGTATTGGGAATGGATGCATGGGGAATACTTTCACTTTCTTGCATTTTCTCCTAGAATATTTTGAAGTACCCCCAATATGCCACTTTGTATTCTTTTGTGTTCGAGAATTGATAAATATGGTGTTTTATTTGGGACCATTGTTTGGTTAAATTTCCATTCTTTTCCTTTTAAATTGATAAAATTATTTAAGGAAATAGAATATTAGACATGTGTAAGTAATGTATAGTACAAAAATGGTACTTGGAGGTTTTTATCCTCTAAATATTCTACATTAGTTGCTCCCACATGACCTCACAAAAGTTGAATTATTTTCCCTCCACCACGATTTGGTATGCCATGTGGATTACAATAGCTATGGTGGAGTATTCTCAGTTGGAATAATATATTTTACATGCAATACCCACTGTAGCATATCAGACTCCATCTTTTTTTATTGTCTAAGTTAGGTTCATACTTTGAACATCTGGGGTTTCTCTGGTCAACTATTATACCTTGTTATTTTCTATGGCTTTGTTAGTGATGATGCAACCTACAATTCTTATCCCTATTAATATGTGGATGGATTCCTTTGTAATTTGGTAGGGTCTATCTAGGTATATGAATTCATCACGCACCTAGTTCAGTAGAATTCTTACAGATGCCTCTCTATCATAACTTTCTAGATGTCCAAATATTTCTAGCCAATCTCCATATATTTTGGCTTAGAAATCTTCTCATCATCTTCCATGAGTGTTAGGATAAGCTCCTCTAGCTTAATACGATCAATCTTTGCATTTTTCTTATGAATATATATCTAGACATCCTCCAAGTATAGCACATTGTGTGGAATATGCTAGAATACCTCATCCTTATCTATTTTTGGGGGCTTATATTGGTACTTTTGATATGTGAGTCGAAGCTTCTTAGAAATATTGATTGATTTTGGGGTGGCCATTATCTTAAAGTAAAATTTTGTAGAGTGCAGAGAGATGCTAGGGTTTGATCTTAGCTAATTTGGTAAATGAAACTAGAATGTGTAGAAGGAAAGTAAGTATTTAAGGTTGATATGGAGTATTAAATATATGAGTTGGTTGTAGTGTATATAATGCTACTTCCCATTGCATAGGATTTTCTAGCCGTTCTATTTTTTGATGTGATAGGTTGCTTTTTGGGTTTTTTTTTTATATTTTTTCTATGGCTTGAACTATAGTATATAATATACATTAATATGTGATTCTTGTATTTTATGTTTTTAGTTTACTAGAAAGTGGTAGTTTTTAAGGCGTGTACCATTTACATATTCAATTAGGACTGTTCCCCTTCATTTATCTAAGTTTTATTGCTTTGGAACCATTGGTGTCATGGATATAGTATGACTCTAACCATATTATGTTTAATTTTCCTTGTTTCTTTAACTTACTTCCATAAAGTATACCATATCCCCTATTTTGAACATTTTCAATATTAGGTTTTTAGTATGCCATGCTTTTAGCCTCTAGCACTCAAGTTGGTGGTTATGCATTGTGATTTATCTATGCTCATCTAAGCTATCCAAATATTCTACTTTGTTTGAGGGATTGGTCATCTTCCAACCACAACGTTAGTATAGTACATAGGTTGGGGACTATAAATTTTAAAGGGACTATGAGATCATTTGCATAAACTAGTTGAAATTGAGTGAATTTGTTAGTCTTTTTATATGATATGTGGTATGCCCAGAGTATAGTAGGTATTTTTATATCCCAATCTATCCAATTCCCAACACATATTTTAGTAAGTACTTTTCATATTATCTTGTTCAATACTTCACTTGTTCCATTAGCATTTGAGTGACAAGGGGAGCTTCTATTGTGTGTTCTCATAAAAATTTGTAGTAATTCCTTGATCATTTTATTACAAAGTGTTTTACTTGGTCACTCACTAAGCTAAGTGGACATCCATATATTATGATTATGTTCTCATATAAAAATCTTGATGTAATGTTTGTGGTACAATCCTTTTTAGGTACAAACTCCATCCATTTTGTAAGGTATTCTACTTCAGTTATAATGAACCTTTCCTTGGAAAGTTTTATCAGTGAGTCAATAGGTCCAATAAAGTCTATGGATCATTTTTTAAATGGATTTTTTGCTAGTACTAATCTTAATGAAATTTTATCTTTTGTGTTAAGTTTCCCTACTCTTTGGAAAATATCACACCCTTTTGTGTATTCCCTAGCATCTTTATGAAGATTTGGCTACCTTAAACCTACAATTTTTACCCTTGTAGCTATAGTTTCTCTAAAGTTATGGCCCCTTGAAAATCCCTCGTGTGATAATTTTAAAATTGATTTCCTCTCATGTTTATAAACCACTCATCTCAAGATATCATCTTGACCTAAATGATGTAATTCTCCTTCAACTAAGATGTATGGGGCAACCCTCCATACAAGTGATTATTTTTCTTACGGTGAGATATATTTTGGAAATTGCTCTATGGATAGTAAAATGGTGGTCTCCTCCAACTCCTCCAATACCAATTTAATGTGAAATAGGTGTGCACCAGGGAGATATTCTCCTTGTGTATGATTCTTTTCTAATCTCAATCTGGGATTGGTAATTTGGTCCCTAGTTGTTTCTCCCTAGTTTTACCATAATTTTGAAATTAAATTTTTGAAATATTAATAACCATCTACATATGCATCCATGTTTTACTAGTTTATTGAGTAGATATTTAAGAGGTTCACGGTTAATGAAGAAGGTGAATGGATTTGATAGTAGGTAATTTATATAATTTTTCAAGTCCATAGGCCATTGCTAGTGCCTCTCTATGGTAGTATAATTCTTCCCCACGGTAGATGGTTTCCTACTAGCCAATACAATAGGGTGGCATTTATTCCCTTTAGGTTGAGTAAGCACTTATCCTATAACAATAATAGAAGCATCTACATGCACATGGAAACGATTGCTCTAGTCTAAAAATATGAGGATTGGTTCTTCTAAAATCATCTTCTTTAATGTATCAAATTCCTTTTGAGATTCTTCATTCTAATGAATATTCTTATGGGTTTTCTTCTTCAATATATCCTCTAATTGTGCAAAAATTCTAGTATATCACTTTATAAACTTTCTATGGTACCCTATATATCCCAAAAATTTCTTGACTTCTAGTGTATTTTAGGTGGTTGTAAGTTTAGTATTAAGGAAAATTTCATAGGGTCCACCATTAATCCCTCTTTACATGTAATATGGCCTAATAAGGTCCCAAAGGGTATCACAAAGGTACTTTATTCAAATTTAGTGAAATTTTCATACCCATACATCTATTTAACATCATTCATAGTACCTATACATGATCTTTCACTAGCCCATAAACAATCCAATCATCCAAGTAAACTTGTAGAAAATCATGTCTAAATTTTTTTAAGTTGTTGATTGTTATTCTACTAAATATTGCAGGGACATTTTTCAAACCAAAATTTGTCATAGTGTACATATATGACCCCCATTTTATGGGAAAATTGGTTTTAGGTTGATTTTCCTCCTTTATATTAACTTGGTGGTATTTGGAGAACCATTAGTAAAAGAATATATCTCCATTCTTAACACTTAATCTAAAATTTCCTTAGTAAATGAGTTTATAAAGGGATCATGTCTGTGATCTTTGTATAATTCCTAAAATCTACACATATCCTTATCTCTCTAGTTTTCTTAGTTTGTATCACCATATGATTTATCCAATCACCATCCTCTATCGGTTTAATGATTCTAGCAACTAGCATTTTTCTAGCTCTATTTTGACCTTTTTCTTCATATTTAGGTTTAGTCTGTAAGTCCATTTTTGGACCATTTTAACTCCTTCCTTTAGTATAATTTTCATCACTCCTACCTCTTCTATGATTCCATTCATTCCTGTGAAGGTTCTAGGGAATAAATCTTGGAATTCCAAGAGGGCTTCTATTGTTTGGGATACTACCTTTTCATTCTAGTAGTCCCCTATTCTTTCCATTTTAGCAACTTCTTATGCTATAATATTTCCCTTCTTTATTTTGATAGGGTCATTATAGTATTCTTCTTAGGTTCTATGGATTCTTCTACTTCACTTTCTCCTTTGTTGATTTCTATACCTATATTAGATCTTTCTTCATCATTTTGTCTTGAACAATAGTATTTTTCTACATTCATTGATTCCCAATCTATCCAATTAATGTACTCATATATACCTTCCTCATTGGGTGGTGGGGAAGGAGGTTACGATGCCACTATTTTTAGATCTTCTTTTAGATTGAATGTGATCTCCTTCATTCATAGTAATGCAATATGTATTTGAGGATTTTCACTACAAAAATAAAAGGTATGGAGAAAATATATTGTTACTTCCTCCCATGTTTTAGTTTCTCCATGTCTCTCCTAGTCAATTTACCAAGTTTTAGCCACTGGGTTTAGTGTCTAGTGGAATATTTGGATGTATATTCTATCATCATACTTATATTCTTCTTCCCATAAGTGTGTATGCATGTCAAACTGATGTTGCAATAAGATATCTCCCTCATATGTGGGTATGTCCTCATATTTTTCTACTTTCAGTAGGAATCTTGATTTTCTCAAGGTTTTTAAATTTTCCAACTTAATAATATCGTGCTTATGTATGCTATACTAGCATATGGTAGTGTAGGTAAGGTTATGTAGTAGGCTATCGATTTTATGGGTTTCATTTGGAAAACTTTATTCCATTTGTGATAGGTATGCTAGTAAGTCTCCTACTCTAAATTATTTAGGTAACTTGAATTTTAAAATTTAATGTGAAATGTGGTTAACTTGATGAGATACTTTTTCTTCCTATTGAATTTTAAAATTTAATGTGAAATGTGGTTAACTTGATGAGATACTTTTTCTTCCTTCTCCCCATGCTCTGTATTCACACCAATATCATGCAATATGTTTTCCATGGATGGTTCTTCTACTAGTGTCTTTCTTAACATAAATATCCTTTCAGAGACAAATATCCTATGTGAATATTCTTCTATTTCATCTTGTAGCCATGCTTCTAATGTATTTTCACTATCTTTTCTTCCATCAATTTCATCTATCTCTAATTCCCCTTCCAAATTGGGTTCTTTCCAAATTTCAATTGTTGGGAGCTTACTTATGGTGTTAAACCTTTTTTCATCATCAAAATATTCCTCTACATTTACCTCGTCTACATAGGTTTCATCTTGATTCTTTCCTAAAGGGATGTGTACTATTCTTCTATCATCTGTGAATGAAATTTCATCATTCCTTGCATCTATTACACTTTGCACAAGTCTAAAAATCATTTTAATCCCATAAGTTCATCAAAGGGATAAAATATTTATTTAATTGTGACTACCTCAAAATCTATAATTCATGTAGCATAGGAAAAAGTATGTCATTTTCATACTTAATTTAAAACAAATTAATAATAAAATGAGCTTAATTATGTCTTAATTTAGTGTTGTAATATGTTTTCATATGTACATTAAGTTTAGGTCCCTTTTTAAATAAACTAGACTTAATTGTTCCTTATTTTTGGTGTTGTAATGTGTACCTTTACACTTTCACACTCATCTAGGGCTTTATTAATTAATTGAGGTTAATTTTCCATAATTGGCCCCTTTAACTCAAATTCAAGCCTAATTAAATTCAATTTTTGAGGGATAAAACCCTACATTCATAAATTCCATTATACAACACAACTTTGGAAGATGTGTGTCCTCGATAAGTGACCTAGGACCCATTTGCCATAGGGAGAACGGGTCCTCACTTAGACCTACAACCCTAATTTAAACTATGTTTAACACTGAGAAATGTGTATCCTAGGTAAGTGGTTTAGGACCCATTCATCCTATGGTGAGTGGGTCATCACTTGGACCTAGGACCCCCCTTTAAAATATGTTTTTGGTGGTATTTCAATGATTTCAAATCTACAATTCAATGTCAGCTTGTGATATTTGAATTTTGGGAATTAATGTTAAGATCCATATAAAAATAAGGTTATTTCACTATGTTTCACCTAAGCACCTAGAAAGATTTAATGAGCACTTGTTATTTTCACAAGAGAATTATATAAGCATTCAAGATCAATTTCAAGGAATTTCAAGAGCAGATTTATTGAAGATTATTGAAGAAATCGAGATTCCCTTAATCATGTCAAAGATGTATTGCATATGTTATTTGAGCTAATTTGGTGATGTGTTCAAGATCTATTCAAGAATATCAAAGGCATTGTTTCTAATCAAGTTTGATGGTCAACATCTACATTCATCAAGGCCACTTCATGCTAGTTTGTAGATTTGTTATCCAAGGTTTCAAATAAGGTTTGGTGAGTTGTTAAATAGATTTATTCATTCATCATTGCTTCTTTCATATTTAATTTCATTTCAAGGTTTAATTACCAAAATGGGGTTTGACCACAAAAAAACCCCATTCACCTAACTAACAATATATTTCTATGTTTGATATGTGATTTAAAATTTTAGGTTGAAGATCATTTGAAGAGAAAAATTGAAGAAAGTTGCAAAGTTGTCAAAGTTACAAGAAAATTTCTCATATCATGAAATCTCTACAGATTTTATTTTTGGTTGTTCGATAGTGAACACATAGAATTTAGGAGTGTAGACCAGGTAGAAGAGTACCCAAAAAGTATTTTTTAGAGATTTAGCTAGGACCCATTTACCATAGGGAGAATGAGTTCTTAGTGAGCTTCAAAATGTGAATTTTGGTGAAATGTACACATTGTTTTCCCTTTTCCAGATCTTCCTTTTGATTACTATTTCAATCAAATTTAATTGTCGTTCTTCATTTTCATTTTATAGCTTATAACATTTTGAATAAAATAAGGGTAAGATAGGCCTTGGGGGTGAACTCATTCATATCCACACATATCCTTTTCCATTGTTTCATTTTGGTGAACCTGAGTTTGATCTTTGCATTTTCTGATTTTGGAGTCCTCTTTCATCTTAGATTTAGATCTTGCATTCATTTTCATCTCTTTGCATTGAATTGAGTATTATTTAGGGTATCTAGTTTGCATTTAACTTTTCATTTCATTGAAGGGTTTTAGGATTGCATATTTTTCATTATTTAAATATGAAAAATACAAAAAAAATCAGTAATCTTGCATATCATTTACATAGCACATTCATTTGCATTTGAAAATTGAAACAAGAATTGTCATATAAAACTAGGTTTTCTAGGTTGTCATTTCGTCACATTTTTCATTTGCATTCAATCCTCATTTCACAAAAAATTAAAACTAAAACTTGTTGTATCAAACTAAAATTTGGAAAACAATAAAGATCACTCAAAAATCTATAAAAAAATGTTTCAAAACCCTCACCTAGTACCCATTCACCCTATGGTGAATGAGTCCCTGATTAGGCTCATAATATAATTTTTTGAGAATTAAAACATTCATTTCTACATCCCTCTTTGCTATTTTTAGATTTCTATTTCTATTTACAAATTTTTTGTTTCATCAATTTGATCATATTTAGCTTCATTTGAAAAAATTAGTGCATTGTGTGATTTCAAAATTGCATTTACAAGACATAATTGTTTAGGTTTTTGTATAGTTTAATAAAAAAATTACCTTGTTTAGAATTTGAAAATTGCATTTACATATTGCATTCTAGGTCATTGCGTTTCACTTTACCCTCTTTCTATCTTGGGTTTGTACACTAAGTTTGTGAAATATTGTATGATCTTTACAACTTGGTGTCCTATTATAAATACTATTGCAAGACATACTTTGAGAATCATGTCATCCCACGATACACAATTTGATGTGGATCTTATGTATTCTAACTCTCTTTCTAATATTGTTGATAATAAACCTCCTATGGATCATAACATGCATACCTAATTTCCAATTATTTCCTTACCTACAACTAATGTGCATGATTTTTTTCATATCCCGCAAGAAGAGATAAGAAGGATAGGTGAGGGCTTAGAAAAAATTCAAAATCTTATGAGTCCTGATGTGGCTACTACACTAGCTAACCTAAGAAAGATGCTTAAAATTGAAAATGGAATAAAAAATTTTATGGCATCACTTACCTCCTTAACAAGAACTTACAAAATCAAGAACTATAACATTTATGAATCGATCAACTTTATTGAATCTAAACCTCATATGGGCCAAACTGAATTGGCCCCTAATATTTCTTTCTCACAAAAAGATATAATCAAACATGCACCTAATGGTCCTCTTTACATAGCTAGAGGAATCAATGAAAAGCCTACTAATAGGATATTAATTGATCCCATATATGTAGAGAACATTATTAGTTAAGAATTCCTATTTTTGCATGAACTCTATCAAGATACATATGACAAATCGAAAGCATGGATCAAAACGCATAATGGTTTTGCTTTCCCTATAATTGGCTCATTAAATCTCCCTCTAAAGGTTGGAATGAAAATATTAAATGTCTCATTCACCATCATCCTATTGTTAGACCAATTGAGTGTGAAGTCAGGCTATCCATGGCTTCACTCCATGAATGCCATCCCATCGATTGTGCATAAATTTTTAAAGTCTCCCTTTGGAAATAGGATATTCATTGTGGACCATAGTGGCTTTAATCTTGTGTCTTCCTATGGTAACTTTTCATTGGATTTCTTTTGGCTTGAGCCTATTGAACCTATTAGACCCCATAAAGACTTCCTTTTTAGATCATATGGGTATGTGCAGGATCATGATGGGCCAAAAAGTGGCAATATGATGGGTATATATTGGGTATGTGGCTAATTACCTTTTTTTTACCCAAAATTGATGAAACGAAAAGGGTTTTTAAAGGAGATTCTTATCTTTCCACCAATATAAATTATGTTTTATTTTGAATTTAATAAGTAATTATTATTTATTTTCTATTTGAATTACAACTAAAGTCTTGATTGATAGGTTGATTGAAAAACATCCATAGCTTTCAAACAATATCACATTTTTTTAATCTAAAACATGCGTCACATTCTATGCTTCACATAATATAGGATTAAAAAAAAAATAAATTTCATTAAGTTTTGACCAAATTAAGGTGGTCAGACATATGACTTTTTATATTTCTTGAAAGTTGTAATAAAAAATTCATAATTAATTATTTACTTGGAAAAAAATTACAAAAAAATATGCATCACATCGAGACATGAGTCCTCTACCTTTATCTAAAATATTATAAAAATATATTATAATTTTGTTGTGGTTAGGGTGGTCAGACAAACACCTACTTCTTATTTTTTCCCTAAAATTTAAGTACTACTGCATGAAATTTTAAAATTTTACGAAATAGATTTTCTTTTTTTTTTAAATAAACCTAGTAGTTTAGAAACTACATTCAATTTTCTATAGATTATATTATTACACATTTTTTAAATAATATAGATAACTTTTTCAAATTTTTATGTGAAATTTCCTAACGCTATTTTTTCTAAATTTTTTGCCACTTAAGGGCTTTTTTTTTCCATGATGATCCTGCACATGCCCATATCAAAAGTTTAAGGCAAAGCACATAGCAGAATTATCCCTTAGAAATATGCCTCAACCTATGATTGAACCACCTATCCTTGATGAAACCATGGTTGAACCAAAATCCCTTCCAAATATCCTATATCAACCTATGACAAATCATCCTGCCATTTCCTATAAGAGAATGTGAGACAATCAAAACAATCCTCTTGTGCCTACTAAAAATCAAACAAGTTTACAAAGCTAAAGAAAAAGTGGTTGAGAAACCTCCCTTGGTTCCTTTCATTCCTCCCTTAAGGGAAGAAAATAAACCTATGGTTGATGTAGCATCCTGCTATGCAACCCCAAATGTTAAGAGCCAAAAGAGGACAAGATAAAAAAAAATTAAAACAAGAAGAATAACTTACACATAAAGCAATTGACGATATGATAAATTGAAAAAATACAACAAGAATGGTCGACTGCACAAACAAGAGGGGAGGACTGATCTACCCCCCAGAGAAAATCGGAATAGGAGAAAATAGGAGAGCTCCATAAATATTGCTCTGAAACTTCCTGCTCCGTAACTTTCTACATCGGTCCTCTAGAAATTTCTACGCCGGTGCTCCATAAATTTTCTGTGTCGGTGCTCTAGAAATTTTGAAGTACAACACAAAACAACAAGTAGAAAGCTATGATGCAATGAAACTTTCTAGTCCAATGCTATGAAACTTTAGCAGCAACAACACAAATCAATAACAAGTTGCATTACGCCAGAACTTTTGCAACTTGTTGCAAGAAGGTAGGATATACAACCATAAATCTAATTTTTGCATGATACTTAGGAAAGAAAGACCGTAAAAGAATCACCATAGTACACATGAGTCTGATACCAACACCAGAACCTATAGGACAAAAATAAAACTTCACATTTCTTCTCATTAAATTATATGATTACTTTCATTCTCTCAAGAGAGTACAATGTGCATAAATAAATAAGTATGAGTACAATAGCAATGCCATGAATAAGATACATCATTTGATTATATAAATTACATAATAGGGGATGCCTCTAACTGGTGCTCCAATAACTTGTACACCAGTCCCCAATAGTGGTGGCAATGCCTCCCTACCATGGGGAATTACAAGAAACCACCCCACCATGCTCGAAGATAGTCACAAGGCCCAAACATAAGTAACATGAAAAATGTAAAGTAAGGCCAACACTCACATCAATAATGGAAAAGACACGAAATACAATGCATACAACCAATGTCACAACAAGAGATGCTCATCCAAAATCATGTTGGGCACTACTCACGACTACCAAAGTGGTAGGTACTAGAGTGCATATTATATGGAGTGTCATCATGCAACCAAGGTGCTAGGTACTAGAATGTAGATTAGATGGAGTGTCATCATGCATGCTCAAATGGATGACACCGCAAAAAACCAATTACACCTCTCATAGGGATGAGGAGACTCAATCATGCTGAAATCCATGCCTCATAGATGAATAACTCAATGCCCCACAGATGGATGGGCCTCCTCAAGTGCATCCTTAGCCTTTACAAGTTCTCATGGCCATGCAAGAGGACTCATTATCTTATTAGTGTTTTACCCCATTATTTTTATTTAGTTATCACTTGTTTACTCTAACTCTGGTACTAGTTCCCCTGATAGCCACTTGCAGGCCTCAGGCTCGTAGAGAGCCACTCCATATGACAATTGTATTTACCTAGACCTAAGCTCATCTCATTTAACCAAATGAATAATCCAAAGAAAATATGAAATAGAGGAAAAGCCACAAATTTCCATCATAGAAACCATTTAAAATAGCCAAGACAATATTGTTCTAAAAAGATCATTAAACAACTAAAATCCATAATGAAATGGAGGCATAAAAATTACATAAAAATTGAAAGTTCCATGACCAAAATTCTAAGCTTGATCCAGTTCATATTTTGACATTTCTAGTTAGAATCCACCTTCTATTTCTGAAAAACGTCATTTTGCCAAGATAGGCAAGAAAAAACATTAAAAAAAAATGAAAGTGCCCATAATTAAATTCTGACAAAGACCCAGTTGAGATATGGGAATTTCTACATGTAATCTTCCTTTATTTTTCATTTTTAACAAGTGGTTAATGAGAAATAAAGAAAAAATTCATTTTAACAAATTGGGCAAAAGAGAAAGAAAATGAAAGAGCCCATAAATCAGATTTTTCCATCGACCCATTTTAGATTTTCCCCAGAAATGCACAAAAATATGCCATACAAAAATACTATAGAGAAGCAAAAAGAATCCAAAAAAACCATTATCCAAACCCCAAGCCTTCACAAAAATAAATAGAGGAGTTCCTTCACATATTCACAAAATAAAAGTAACCTAGTATCGAAATGAGATTCAAGGCATAAATGTAATATAAGTGAATGCATAGATCACCAGTCATACAATATTGAAGAATAAAAAGGAAAAATACCTCAATTATACCCCAAAACAAAAATTAAAAAATGATCAATATGGAAGGCATGGCTAGGTTCCAAAATAGGATAGCAAGGAAGAAATGGTACGTTGAATTCAATATCCCAATACCCACAAATTTCTTCTCAGAAAAACTACCACAAATCTCGCCAACTCTGTCACCTAATTCATGGGGTTCCTTCTCCATCCAAACAACAAATTTCTTCTCCTCTGAAAAGATAACTCATTCAAACAAATCTTCCTTTCCTTTTTATATTTTCTCACAACAATAAGAATGAAAATAAAGAATTTGATTAAACAAGCTATTAAAGCTCCCAAAAATAATTAATTAAAGTAACTAAATATACAACATTAAAATACACAAAGCTCCCCCGAAAAGGATTTAAATAAGACTAGAAGATCTTGCAAAAAGGATTAATAAATCATTCAAACAAAATATTTAGAACCTCATGAAAATAACAATTCAAATCCCTAATCGATTAAACACCATAAAATTCCATATTTAAAATCATGTGAAGATGTCAATGAAACCACATCAAAACATCAACAACCAATTAAATATATAAACACATAAAAGATTAACAAAAACCAAGAAAAAATACCTCAATGAGACATACTAGTAAACCACTTATGACTGAAAGGTGCTTCAGACATTACCGTTAGGTAACTGGATGGTAAGACAATAACACGGAAACACTGCACTAATAGGGTATAGTGAGCTAGGGTAGGGGACATTTGGCCTATGACTACCTCCAGTAACCATCATCAGGGAATGAGAGTACACTCAGGCCTATGAATCTAGGTGGAGTTGATGCTCAATACATGCATCATTCAAATCAAACATCAAAGTACATGTGCATATATCATATATCATATATTTTAAGCAACATCAATCATCAGGAAAAAGGGTCATGATATCATAAGCCTCTTGAGTACGAGTGTTATGACATCATCCCTTTCCTATCCATAATCATACATAAGCAAAGACAAGAGTATATAAAAATATAAGCATGCAATCCAACATAATAACTAAACATGTAAACATGAAATTCAGTGTAAACAATAATCATGTCAACAACATAACAACATATAAACATATAAGCATGTAAACATGTAATCCAGCATAACAGTCATAGAATTACACCTCTCAGGTGTCAATACAAAATAATGAAAGGAAAAATAGTGCAAATACAAAATATACAGTTATCAGAATCCATCAATGAAAGGGAACAAAAAAATACAAACATGGGGGTTGTTACATCCTCCACCTAGGACCAAGCTTACTCCTGGAAGCCTACAAAAAGATATGGATAAAGGTCTCTCATCCTCACCGCATCTTCCCAAGATGTTGAGAACTCACCATCAGGATCCGACTAGACCCTTAGCTACTCTATGTCTCGACCCCTGAGGGAGTCAAATCAAGAACATGGGTCACATCGGGAATATACTGTCCAAAAATAGAAACATGGAAAACATTGTGGATGCATGATATACTCGGTGGCAATGCAAGGTGATGGGTGACTAGTCCAATCCTCTCAAGGATCTCAAAAGGTCCAACAAAATGAGGTGCCAACTTCGAGCCTTTCCCATAATGAATGGGGCTCTTCCACGGATGAACTCTCATAAACAAACGATCACCCACTGAGATGTGGTGGTCTGACCTATGGGCATCGACATATTTCCTTTGTCAATCCTAAGTTGTAGCAAACTACACTCTAATCCACACTACCTACTACTCCATATCCTGAAGCATCTCTAGAGCCAAAAGAACTTAGTCCTCTAAGCAATCCCAACTCAATGAAGTCTGACATGACCTACCATACAAGGCCTAGAAGGGGGGCATACCAAGAGAACTATGGTACCCATTATTATAAGAAAATTCAACTAGGTACAAGTAGACCTCCCATCGAGACTATTGATCCATAATGTACATCTATAGCATATCCTCTAAAACCTGATTAACCCACTCTGTCTATCCATTAGTCTCAAGATGGTATGAAAAGTTAAAATTAAGCTGAGCTCCCAAAGCATACTGAACAAAAGTCATCCACAAGGCTGAAGTGAACACTGGATCATGATCGGAAATGATCTACAAGGAATACCATACAGAGGCACAATATTCTCCTTGAAAACTTGAGCTACAAACACTGCAGTGTACGAAGACCTCATGGGTGAGAAGTGTGCCACCTTTGATAACTTGTCAACTGTAACCATAATAGCATCATGAAGAAATGAAGACATAGGCAGCCCCACAATAAAATCAAGATATATTGTATCCCACTTTCACCTAGGGATGGAATGAGGCTGCAATAGTCCTACTGGGTGTTGATGTTCTTCCTTCACCCACTGGCACTCAAGACACCAAGCCACAAAATCGGCAATATCACACCACAACCCTACCCAATGATACAACTATCAAATTTCAGCATGCATCTTCGTGACACCTAGATGAGCCAAATAGGGTGCATGGTGGGCCTCTGAAAAAACCAAGGAACAAAGATCACCAAAATCTGGAACATAAATATAACCAAGATGCCACAAAATTCCATCAGGCTCGAGAGAGAAACCTACAAACCTACCCTGAAGGAATCTCCCAAACTCAATTTCACTTTTACCTCCTAATACCAAGTATCACTAGGAAGTCACTCCAAAATATGGCTCTACAAATCCACTCCAACGGAGAAAACTAAGATCTCATGTCTCCTCCTGCTCAAGGAATCCACAAAAACATTTTCCTTACCCTAGATATAGCGAACCTAAAAGTCATACTCACAGAGGAAATCCATCCAACGATGCTACCAAGCATTTAGATTCGACTAATTGAAGATATACTGCAAAATCCAATGATCACTATGCAACTCAAACCGATGTCCCAAGAGGAAATGTATCCAATGCACAAGTGCATGGACGACAACCGCTAACTCCAAATCATGGGTGGTTAGTTCAACTCATGATCCTTGAGCTTATGGGACTCATATGCAATCACTCATCCCTATTGCATAATAACTTCCCCCACACCCTCCAATGAAGCATCAATGCACACTACAAAATTTCCTCTAGGATCTAGCACTACCAGGATAGGAACACTAGTCAAATTGTCCTTAAGAGCTTAAAAATATAACTCACATTGATCTAACCACACAAACTTCTTCCCTTTCAACTAAAGAGAGGTGATGGGATAGGCTACCTGAGAGAAATCTCTCACAAATCGATGATAGTAACCTGCCAATCCCATGAAACTGTGAGCCTTAGCCACATTCATTGGTGCTAGCCAATCCACAATGGCCTGAATTTTAGAAGGATCCACAAAGATACCATCCCCTAAGATGATGTGGCCCAAATATCTCACCTTAGTTTGGAAGAAATCACACTTCCCCAAATTATTGAACAGTTGATTATCTCACAAGCACTGCAACACTTGTCACAAATGGAATTCATGCTCCTCCATAGTCCTTGAATAAATCAAAACATCATCAAGGAACATGAGAAAAAATTAGTCAAGATAGGTGCGGAACACCCCATTCATCAAGCTCATGAAAACTGATGGAGCATTGGTCAATCTAAAAGGGACAACCGTGAACTCATAATGTCCATAGTGTGTATGAAATGTAGTCCAATAAATGTCTACCTTGTGAATTCAAAGCTGATGGTATCTTGACTTCAAATATATCTTGGAGAACACCTTGGCTCCCCTCATCTGATCAAAAAAATCATCTATCCAAGGAAATGAGTAATGATTCTTCACCGTCACTTTGTTCAATTGGCAATAATCAATGCACAAGTGAAGAGATCCATCCTTCTTCTTCATGAAGATGATAGGTTCTCCCAAAGGGGATACACTAAGATGAATGAAAACCTTCTCTAGTAACTCCTCTAACTACAACCGCAACTCACTCCACTCTTGAGTAGTCATATGATATGGTGCTCAAGAGATAGGCTCCGCTCCAGGGATGAGATCAATATAGAAGTCTATGTCATGCTTACGTGGCATACCTGGGATAGAAATAAAAAAGAAATCCACAAACTCCTCAAGAAGAGGATGGCCATCAAGAGATACCTCCTAAATCCCACCCTCAACAAGATCACTAATCGAAATAGAGAACATCTGACAACCTTGTCGCATGGTATGCTTCAGCTGCATGGCTGAAATCACATAGATAGAAATGGGTCACTAGACCCCAACTAACTCAACATCGTCTCCATCATCATCTACACACTGAACCAAATTACACCGAAAATCTATACTAGTTGGTGTGTCTCCAACCAATCCATTCCTAATACAACACCATAGGATCCGAAAGGCAACACACAAAGATCCATTATGGTAGTGAAGGTGCCCAAATCCAACACACAACCACGAACAAGGGAGTCTACAACCACCTTGTGTTGGATGCTATGATTTCTTTGCTGATATGTGGTTGTCATTGATGTCAACACTATGAGCATTTGATGTATTGAAGGTTGTATATGTTGAGGATATTGATAAAATTTTTAAAGAAAATGTTCTAGGTTCCTAGTGGAACTGTGAAGGTCATGAAGGTGTCTTGTTCTATACATTAAAGATCAAATAGTGTGGAATAAAGGGTTTTTTGCTAAGTGTATCTAGTTCATCCACTAGAAGTTTCAAATTTCCGCGTGAAGATTTGTTCAAGTTACGAAGATCTATGTTTTGACAGTATTTTTATGGGTTTTGTCAGTGTTCTTGATTAAAGTTGATATATTTCTAGTAATTTTAGTTATTGTGGATGTTTCTCTATTGTTTCTTGTTTGTCATGGATGTTTCTAGATCATGATCTATCTTTGTTGCATGTCTAGATTGATCCATGTGCTCGTGGTTGAATATTTTTCTTGGTATGTTCAATTTTCATGTTCTTGGCCGACGTGATGGTCGTGGCATGTTGTAGATCCTTAAAAATTTAATTTTTAATGTTTGGAGCACTTAAGGATATTGTTTTGGGTCGCATCATGGTATTAGCCAAGGGTGTTTGATCCACATTGAAAATTTATTTGTAAAATTGGGCCAACATTGAAAATATGTTTTATATTTCTGGCCAACTTAGTTTTTGATGCAATTCCATGTTGTGGATATATAAGAGTGATTTTTTGAGAAAAGTTAGTGTGTGCATAAGAGCTAATGTAAGTCAGAGAAAGTGTAGATGTGTGAATAGTGTCCAAATCATTCGATTACAAAGAAGAGTGAGAAGAAGTTTGAGCAAAGTGTCAAGAAGTTTTTTTGTGCTTAAATAGAATTGTAATCAAGCTTTTGAAGAAGCTATTTTCTCAGTTCACAATCCAGATGGTTTTAATCCAAATCTTTCTTGGGAAGTGAGCCCTCTTGTATTTGAGCAGTGAGCTCTACACAGTGTGCCTAAATGCATGTGCATTCCCATTATTTTTCATAATACTTTTAATAGGGTATAATATTGGGGACTGACATCCACCATGGTTTTTCCCCTAACAAGGTTTCCACGTAAAATATCTTGGTGTTCTCTATGTTTTTGATGTGTTGATTGTTCATGGTTTATTGTTCTTTCATCAGATCTGAGATTAAGTAAAGTATAGTTTTAAAAAGTTTGAATAATCTATGACAACTGATTCACCCCCCTCTTAGTTGTATGTTATTTTTTTTCCAACAATTTGTATCAGAGCAGGTTCCTTTGAAGAAGTTTAAAAGCTTGAGGTGATCGGAGATGGCATCATACAAGGACAGTCCTAGATTTGATAGAACAAAATACTCATTGTGGAAAGCTAGGATGGAGTATCATTTGAAGTGTATTGGTGAACCCTTATGGAAAATTACAAAGAACAAATATATTATTCCTGTGAGTGGTCCTTCCACTACTAATGAGATTAAAGAGGCTGATAATAATGTCTGAGCCATGGAATCTTTGTTGAGTGCTCTAACATATTTGGAAATGAAAAATGTGTTAGGTCTGAAGACAACTCATGAGATGTGGATGAAGCTAGAAACTTTGTATGAAGGATATGTACATGTGAAGATGGATAAGCTACAGAGTTTGAAAGGCAAGTATGAAAATCCAAAGATGGGTGAAGATGAAAATATGTCTTCTTTTATGTAGAGAGTAAATGAACTAGTGAAGGGTATTATATGTGTTGGTGGTATCTTGGATGAGGAAGAAATTGTGGCTAAAGTGGTCTGATCATTTCCTCCCTCCTACAAAGAAAAGGCTCATGATATTGAAGAAACTAGATCTTTGACAAATGTGACAAGAGATACACTGATTGGTGAACTTGTTTCATTTGAGTTGAGTGAATTTGATGATTCTATTCCTAAGACTAAAACTCCATTCAAGGATACTATATCTTGAAGAAACAAGAAAAGATATGATGTAGGGGAGAGTTCCAGAAAGACATTAAAGTATGAGGAAGAAATGAAACAACTTGAAGATGAAGAAAGAGAGGTAGAAGAGTTGGAAGCACTGATTGTAAAGAAAGAAGGTAGAGGCCAAGGAAAGTATAAAGGAAATATGCTTATCAAATGTTTTTCTTGTAGTAAAATAGGTCATTTTGCATCAAGATGTCCTGAAAGAGTTCCTAGATCTAAGCCTTAGAAATCTAGATTCCAAAAAAATTGCTACTTTCCTAAAGGAGTGACTAATGATGAGTCTGATAAAGATAATGGAAATGAAGATTGGTTTTTCATTGCTATCAAGGGAAATAGTCCTATGGATACTGAATTTACTAAAGTTGAGAAAGCTCATGCATCCCAAATTGAAGAAAAGAATTAGCGGGTCATTGAAAACGGATGCTCACATCATATGACTAGTGACAAAAGAAAATTTGTAAGTCTAGAGAAGTATGACAGCACGGGGTTGTAAGATTTGCAGATAACAATTCTTATGTGATTCATGGCAGAGGATCTATTTTACTTAGTGGTAAGCATAACACTGATGATGTTATTTATGTTGAACACTTGAAGCACAACTTGTTGAGTGTTGGAAAGATATTTGATAAGGGTTATGATCTTCAATTCAAGGATTGAAGATGCAGGATATATGGAAGTTCTAGAAATATAATTGCTTCAGGTTAACAGACAAAAGGTAATGTTTTTCACCTAAATGATACTAGTGAGAGATCTTTAATTACTCAAATAGATGAAAGCTAGTTATGACATAAAATATTGTGTCATGTGAATTTTGATAACATTGTCAAAATAAGTTCCACTCAAGCAGTAAGAGATCTACCTAAGCTAGTGAAGCTTGCTAGCACAATTTGCAAGGAGTATCAGATGGGAAAACAAACTAGAGGTTCTTTTCAGAGCAAACAACATCATTCAAATAGATTACTGGAGCTTGTGCATACTAATCTATGTGGTCCTTCTAGAGTCAGAAGTCTCCATGATGAAAGGTACTTTATGTTGCTTATTGATGATTATTCTAGAATGATATGGGTTAATTTATTAAGAGAAAAATGTGAAGCATTAGAAAAGTTCAAAAGTTTCAAAGCTATGGAAGAGAATGAGAAAGGTCTAAAAATAAAATTCTTAAGGTCAGAAAGAGGTGGTGAGCTCACCTCCAGGGAGTTTAATTCTTTCTATGAAGAGCATGGAATCAGAAGACAGTTATCTTCTCCTCGAACCCCTCAACAGAATGGAGTTGTAGAGAGAAAGAATAGAAAAATTGTGGATGCTGCTAGAAAAATGATGATTAAAGGAAATGTACCTCACATCTACTAGAGTGAAGTTGTAAGCACTACTGTGTACACTTTGAACAGGGTAAATGTAAATGGTAATTCTGGTAAGACTCCTTTTGAACTATGGTTTGGTTATAAGGATACTTTTAAATACTTCAAGATCTTTGGAAGAAAGTGTTACATCAAGAGAGATGATGATATAGGAAAGTTTGATGCAAGAAGTGATGAAGGAATTTTTTTAGGCTACTCTACTAAAAGAAAGGCCTACCAGTGTTATAACAGAAGACTGAGAAAAATGGTTGAGAGTACAAATTTTAGAGTTGATGAGGATTCCACTAAATCATCTAGATATTATGGATATGGTTTAGATGAAGACAATTCAAACAAAGGGAAAAATGTTCATACACAAAATCAACTTCAAATTATGCCATATGTTTTGATAAGACAACTTTCATTTGTTCTGGTAAATCAAGGTAGTTAGGAAGTAGACAAAAGTGAAAGTGTAGAAGAAAGAACAGAAGAATCATAAGTTTGAGAAAATCCTAAAACTCTAAGGTATGTAAAGCTAAATCATTCTGAAAATCAAATTATAGGCTACAAGAATAAAGGTGTGGAAACTAGAAGAAAGATTGCAGAAGAGTATTGCCTAATTTCCAAGATTGAACCTTAAGATGTCAATGAAGCTTGCAATGATGAACATTGGATGGAACATATGAAGGAAGAATTAATGTAGATTGAAAAGAATAATACATGGATACTTGTTCCTAGACCTAAAGATAAAAATGTGATTGGTACAAAATGGGTCTTTTTGAATAAACTGAATGAACAAGGTGAAGTGGTCCAGAATAAAGCAAGACTGGTATGTAAAGGGTATTCACAAATGGAAGGTATTAATTTTGAAGAAACATTTGCCCCTATTTCTAGAATTGAAGTTGTAAGGTTATTTATTGCTTATGTTGCATATAAGAACTACAAAGTCTATCAAATGGATGTGAATTCAACTTTTCTAAATGGTGAGTTAGAGGAAGAAGTATATATTCAACAAACAGATGGATTTCAACTGACTAACAAAGAAGACATGGTTTGTCGATTGAAGAAAGCTCTATATGGACTCAAGAAAGCCCCCAGAGCCCGATATGCTAGATTGGACAAATACTTATTAAAGCTTGGATTCAATAAAGGTACTGCTGACAACAACTTATATTTCAAATTGGATCATGACAAAGAATTAATTATTGAGGTATTTTTTGATGATATTATTTTTGGAGGAGATGATAATCTATGTATGAATTTTGTTGATGAAATGAAGAATGAATCTGAGATGAGTATGATTAGAGAGATGAAGTTCTTTCTGGGATTGCAAGTTACTCAATTAGACAAGGGGATCTTCATATTTCAGTCCAAATATGTGAGAGAACTATTGAAGAAGTTTGGCATGGATGACTCAAAACATGTTGGTATTCCCATGGTAATTGGATGCAAGTTGACACAAAATGATGATTCTCCTAAGGAAAATCAAACAAGATATAGATCAATGATTGGTGGATTTCTCTATTTAAATCAGAACAAACCAAACATTATGAATTTTGTATGCATGGTTGCTAGAATTTAGGTTTACTCAAAAGAGTCTCATGTGACTGTTGTTAACAAAATCTTTAGGTATCTGAAAGGAATAGTTGATTTTGGACTTTGATATCCTAAGGATGATGATCTTACTTTGAATGCATATACAGATGCAGATTGGGCAAGATATTTAAATGATAGGAAGAGTACTAGTGGTGGTTCCTTCTTCCTAGGGAAGAAATTGGTGTCTTGGTTGAGCAAAAAGAAAAATTCCATTTCTCTATCTACTACTGAGGAAGAGTATATTGCTGCTGCAAACAACTGTACTCAAGTGATGTGGATGAAACAAATGTTGAAAGATATCAAAGTAGTATATGATGAACCTATTTCCATATACTGTGACAACTCAAGTGAAATAAAAATATCAAAGAATCCAGTGCTACACTCTAAGACCAAGCACATATCAATCAAGTTTTACATTTTGAGGGAAAAAGTAAGTGAGAAAGAAGTCAGATTGTATTATGTACCTACCAAAGAGCGAATTGCAGACATTTTCACTAAGCCATTTCTAAAGGATACTTTTGAGTATCTCAAAGGGATGCTAGGGCTGATTACCCCTCCTAATATAAACTAAAGATTCATTTGCTTGCATCAATCCATGTGCTTCATAGATATCTCCTGATCCAAATTGATGTTTTTGTGGCTGCTACTTAGGGGGAATTGTCAGATGTGAAGATATGTGATTCAAAGCTTGGATGTGGGAAGATAATGCTTATCTTTTCCATTGATGTCAAAGGGGGAGGAGTTTCATGTGAAAAATTGTTGCCTACCTGGAGTAAAGAGTCATGTGGGGAGAAGATCATGTAGAAGAGGTCAAGGAAGAAGAGTCAGAATCTAAGGAGGAGTAAGTACTGATTGAGAGTTGGGTTGATGGTTTTTTTCACATCATGTGTTTCCATCAATGCCAAAGGGGGAGATTGTTGGATGTTGTGATTGTATTATTGATATGTCATTATCATTGATGTCAACACTATTAGCATTTGATGTATTGAAGGTTGTATATGTCGAGTATATTGAGAAAATTGTTAAAGAAATTGTTCCAGGTTCCTAGTGGAACTGTGAAGTTCATGAAGGTGTCTTGTTCTATACATTGAAGATCAACTATTATGGACTAAAGGGTTTTCTATTGAGTGTATCTAGTACATCCATCAAAAGTTTCAAAGGTCTGCATGAAGATTTGTTCAAGTTACGAAGATCTATGTTGTAAAAATATTTTTGTGGGTTTAGTTTGTGTCCTTGATTAAAGTTATATAATTCTAGAAATTCTAGTTGTTGTGGATGTTTCTTTGTTGTTTCTTGTTTCTCATGTATGTTTCTAGATCCTTCTCTATCTTTGTTGTAGTCCTCTTTTATCTGTGTGCTCGTGGTTGAAGATTTTTCTCGATATGTTTGGTTTTCATGTTCTTGGCCAACATGATGGTTGTGGCATGTTTCAGATCCTTAAAGATTTAATTTTGAATGTTTAGCATGCTTGAGGATATTTTTTTCGGTCACATCATGGTATCAGCCAATGGTGTTTGATCCACATTGAAAATTTATTTGTAAAATTGGGTCGACATTGAAAATATATTTTATATTTCTAGCCAACTAATTTGTTGATGTAATTCCATGTTGTGGATATATAAGAGTGATTGTTTGAGTGAATTTAGTGTGTGCATAAGATTGAATGTATGCCAGAGAAAGTGAAGATGTGCGAAGAGTGTCCAAATCATTCGTTTGCAGAGTAGAGTGAGAAGAAGTTTGAGCAAAGTGTGAAGGACCTTTTTTTGCTTAACTAGAACTATAATCAGGCTTTTGAAGAAGTTCATTTCTTAGTTTACAATCCAAATGGTTTTAATCTAAATATTTCTTGGGTAGTGAACCATCTTGTATTTGAGAAATGAGCTCTAGGTAGTGTGCCTAAATGCATGTGCATTCCCATTATTTTCCATTCTACTTTTAACAGGGTATAATATTGTGGACTAACATCCACCTTGGTTTTTCCCCTAACAAGGTTTCCATGTAAAAAATATTGGTGCTCTCTATCTTTTTAATGTGTTGATTGTTCATGGTTTATTGTTCTTTCACCATATCTAAGATTAAGTTAAGTATAGCTTGAAATTTTTTGAATAATTAGTGACAACTGATTCACCCCCCCTCTCTATTGTCTATCCTTGTTTTGCCAACACCTTGGCTCCAGTAGCTAACTCAACCTTCCAACCAACATCTTTCCTTTCCACCACGAGTCCACAATGCTCTATGAGAGAAAGAGAAATAAAAGAATCTAAAGTGCTTGAATAAAAAATGTAGATGTGGTTATCACACATAACGTACCTGAATACTCAACCATGATGCTTAGATGCTTTGCCTAATAGCTATACACCTTCACAAAAAATATATGAGGTCTACCAGCATCACCTACTGTAGGCTCCAAAGTAGCCTATCTCTGAATAACTCTAGCCACTGATCACTGAGGACACTGAACAACTATATGACCATGCTACCCACAACAAAAACAACCACCTCTGCCAAAACCTTGTCCCAAAAATGGTGCATGTGAGTGGTGGGTTCCTTCACCCCTAGAAATTTGTTGTGTACTCTAAGAACTCTACGCTGGACTTCTCTACTGCCTACTCCGAGAATGATGACATGGACGATCCCTAGAAAATAGAGTACCAATACTTTTCCCTCTTTTAAGACTGAGTAGACCTATGCCTATGTCATTGACCAGATCTAGAAGGTGTAGACTAAGATCTAGAGGATCCAGCTCCTTGAGACTGTGTAACTTGAGCAATTGATCTTGAAGGAGGGGCACTACCAATTTGAACACCTGCCTAATGACCAAATCCCGTAACTAGATTCTCCTCTATCAACCTCTCATTCTTTACGGCAATCTCTAAGGTCTTCAGCTCAAACACATGAACACCACCACTAATATGGGCATTCAAGCCCCTAATGAAATGTTGCACTAACATCGACTCATCATAAAAAATTCTATCATATTGCTTAATCTCAAAGAATTGGTGCTCGTACTAATCTACCATCATAGTCAACTAATGAATCTCATGGAACTCATCAGCATGCCTCTATCGGTAGTAGTCAAAAAGAGATCATCCACAAAAACTCTCTAAGAATAGTGCCCAAGAAACAAAATTAATTTCTAGGTGAAGCTTCTACTCCTCCACTCTCCACCATGTAGATGCAAAGCCTCTGAGATGCATAATGGCACATCAAGCTCTAATATTGCTACTATAAATATGCATAGAAAAGTATCGATCGAGATCGATCAACCAAGTCAATACCTCGATACCTCAACCAGAACCATAAAAAGTATGGGGATGGCTCTAAGGAGATCCCTCATGTAACTTGCAGCAATACTATCTCCATCCACCCTATCCCTCACAACATCAGCTCTCGAATGACCTGGACTATGACTCAGCTCTAGCATCCTGACCATCCTAACAAGAAGGGTATGACTCCCCCTCATGAGATACCTCCTGATGAGGTCTTTATTGATCCATAATCTTCTATAAAAGATAAAAATATTTAGCACCCTTGAGCCATTCGACTTGGTTCTTAGCATGTTGTTCCCCCTATTGTTCACCTTGATTACCCTGATCGACATTAAGCTAGGTGCTATGATGAAGAATAAAGGCTCTACCTCTAACTTTTCCTCTGGCTCTACCCCTAGGAGTAATTTTGAAGAAAAAAAAGAACACATCAAAATAAATTATCACAAGGATGACCTATTCACCAAACTACGGCATGAAAGCATAACAAGACTATAAAATAATATAACAAGCTCACACCACACACACTAAACACAACATAACATAGAAGGATCAACTATGCCAGAGCTCCCAATGTGTGAACATGGGCTTGATACTAGATGTAACATCCCAACACACAACCCTAAAGGTTAAGAGATAAAAGAGGACAAAATAATTTTTTTAATAAACAAGAAGAATAACTTACACATAAAGTAGTTGTCGATACAATAAATTGACAACATACAAGACCAAGAATGGTCAAGTGCACAACCAAGAGGGGAGGACTGATTTACCCTCTAGAGAAAATCCAAATAGGAGCAAATAGGAGAGCTCTAAAACTTCTTGCTCCTAAAATTTCTATGCTGGTGCTCCAGAAATTTATGTGCCAGTGCTCCAAAAATTTTCTATGTCGGTACTCCAAAACTTCTTGCCCTGGTGCTCTAGAAATTTTCTGTGCCAGTGCTCCAAATTTTTTTTTTACTGATGCTCTAGAAATTTTCTGCGTTAGTGCTCCAAAATTTTCATAGTAGAACATAGAACAACAAGCAGAAAGCTTCAATGTGCCAGAACTTACCACTCCAATGCTCCGAAACTTTAGCATCAACAATAGTGATCAATAACAACAAATTGTGTTACATCAGAAATTTTGTAGCTTGTTGCAAGAAGGAAGGATACACAACCATAACTCTGATTTTTGCATGATACTTAGGAAAGAAATACCGTAAAAGAATCACCATAGTACACACGAGCCCAATACCAACATTGGAACCCGTAATCCAAACATAAAACATCACATTTCTTCTCAATGAATTATATGATTAATTTCTCTCTCTCAAGAGAGTACAATGTGCATAAAGGAATAAGTATGAGTGCATTAACATTTCCATGAATAAGATACATCATTTGATTTAAAATAAATTACATAAGATGGGATGTCTCCAACTAGTGCTCCAATAACCTGTACATTGGTCCCTGATGGTAGTGGCAATGCCTCCTTACCATGTGGACTCAAAAGAGACCATCCCACCATACTCAAAGATAGTCAAAAGGCCCAAACATAAGTAAAATTACATGGGTAAAGTAAGGCCAACACTCACATTAGTCACAAAGAAAATATGAAATACAATGCATACAACCAATGTCGCAAAAAGAGATGCTCATCCAAAATCATGTTGGGTACTACTCACGACTACCAAGGTGCTAGGTACTAGAGTGCAAATCAAATGGAGTGTCATCATGCGTGCTCAAATGGATGGCACCACATGGAACAAAGTACACCTCTCATAGGGATGAGGAGACTCAACCATGCATGAATCCATGCCCAGTAGATGGATAACTCAACACCCCACAGACAAATGGACCTTCTCGAGTGCATCCTTAGTCTTTGCAAGCACTGAAGGCCATGCACGAGGACTCATTATCTTATTAGTGTTTTACCCCATTATTTTTATTTATTTATCACTTGTTTACTCTAAATCTACTACTAGTTCTCTTGGAAGCCACTTGTAGGCTCGGGGCCCATAGAGAGCCACTCCATATGACACTTCTATTTACCTAGACCTAAGTTCATCTCGTTCAACCAAATGAGGAATCCAAAGAAAATATGAAATAGAGGAAAAGCCAAAAAATTCCATCATAGAAACTATTTAAAACAGCCAAAGACAATATTATTGTAAAAAAACATTAAGCAACTGAAATCCATAATGAAATAAAGGCATAAAAATAACATAAAAATTCAAAGTTCCCATACTAAAATTCTAAGCTTGACCTAGTTCATATTTTGACATTTCTAGTTGGAATCCACCTTCAATTTTTGAGTTTAGAACCAAAAATCAAGTGTTGTTCTAAAAAACATCATTTTTCCAAGCTAGGCAAGAAAAAACATTAAAAAAAATGAAATTTCCCAGAATTCAAATTTGACAAAGACCTAGTTGAGATATGGGCATTTCTACATGGAATTTTCCTTTATTTTGCATTTTTAACAAGTGGTTAATGAGTAGCAAATAAAAAACATGTTTAAACAAATTTGGCAAAAGAGAAATAAAATGAAAGGGCCCATAAATCAGCTCCATCAAACCATTTCAAATTTTCTCTAGAAATGCACAAAAATATGCCATACAAAAATATGATAGAGCAGAAAAAATAATCCAAAACAACCATTATCCAAACCCTAAGCCTTCACAAAAAAGATAATAGAGGAATTCCTCCAAATATTCACAAAATAAAAGTAATCAAGAACTGAAATGAGATTCAAGGCATAAATGTAATATAAGTGAGTGCACAAATCACCAGTCATACAAGATTGAAGAATAACAAAGAAAAATACCTCAATTCTACCCCAAAATAGAAATGAAAGTGTAGACATCCAAATTTGATCGCTCCCATATGATCAAATTCGCCTCTTTATTCATCCATTTTGTCAATACTAATTTATTTAATTAATATTACACTTCCTATGTAAGGTCTTTAAAGTATTTAATTTAACAATTAAATGATTTACCTTACCACCTTTTTCCTCTCTAAATTAAATAAATACATCAATTTATTTAATTTAGTCATTTAACCTTTTTGAATAAAATCAATTTAAAATTCTTCATTTTTCTCTATCTTTGACACATCCTCCATAATCCCTTTCTAACCTAGATTAATTTAATTAATTCATGATTAGGATGTACATCCTCTTAATCAAGATTAATGTCACATCCTCCTACATTTTCCACTTGCCTCTAATCTTTTATTAATTTTCTTAATCAAGTGTTTGCACAACCTTAATCAAATTCATTAGCCACATTTAGCATCCCTTTTTAGTCAACCCTTCAATTTACCTTTCTTAGCATTGACCCTCTTTCCCATGTGAATTTTTAATTCACATTTATTCACCCTAGGTTCCCCTCTTCCCCATGGGAATTTTTAATTCACATTTTATTCTTCCTAAAATCCCTTTTTCCCATGCATCTTCTAGAATCTTTGACTTGTCACATCAAGTTACATGTGACAAACTCCCACCTTTTAGAAGACCCTCTCTTATCCACTAGATTCTCCAAAGCATGTGAATTTTTAATTCACATTTATTCCTCCAAGGTACATGTCCTTACACATCACTTGTCCTTATTCTACCTCACTTACACATCATCTTATCCTAAGCCACTTCACCCTCCAAATGTCAAGATGTGAGGGCTTGTGAGTCCTCAACTCACCATAGCCCTTCATCTTCACCTTGGTGGCTCAATCTCAATCCTTGAATTCTCTAGAGAGAATTCAAATTTCTCTATAAATACCCCCTCTTCTAAGGAATTTAGAACACTTAGTCATTTTAGCATCCTTATGCTATCATTTTTAGAACTCAATTCACAAGTATTTTCACTCATTAAGCCAAGCCATTTTAGCCATTCGAACTTGCATATAGTCATATTGTCAATCTTGCATCTAGCCATCCAAGGAGCACACAAGGATCTTAAACATCAAGGGCCAACCAAGGGATTCATGAACATGAAGAAGGTATAAGCAATTGCATTATTTCATCTATTTTCTTTGTGTTAATAATTCCTTAGGCTAATCTTTGCTGTGTTTTTTGTGTTTTTCCTTATTGCATAATAGTTATTTTGCATCTTTAGAATAGGATAAACATTTAGGATCACATTTCTAGCACGCTCGGTGGGACCCACAAATGGGTTCCTCTATTTTACATTTGTTTTTGTTGAGATTGTTTGCAGGAACAGGTTGCAAAGGGGTGACTACACCCTCCTATACACTATAGAGGGGCGATTACGCCCTCCTATACACTACAAAGGGGTGACTATGCCCTCCTGGTCACTATAGAGGGGCAACTACGCCCTCCTGTACACTGCATAAGTGCAACTGTTCCCTCTAGTTCACTACAGAAGTGTAACTGTGTACTTTGGTTCACTATAGAAGTGCAACTATGCCCTCCTGGTCACTACAAAAGTGCAACTGCACCCTCTAGTTCACTGTAGAAGAGTGACTGTGCCCTCTGGTTCACTGTAGAAGTGCAATTGCGCCCTCCATTAGACTGCAGAAGGGAAATTACGCCCTAGTTTCATATTTTGTTTCTAACAAGTTTGTTGTAGAAGGGAAGATACACCCTCTTCCATATTTTGTTTCTAACGATTTTTTTGCAGCAGGGCAGATACACCCTCTTCCATATTTTGTTTCTAAAAAAATTGCTACAGCGGGGCAGATACACCCTCTTCCATAGTCTATTTCTAACAAATTTGCTGCAGAGGGGAAACTACGCCCTGTATCCATTGTCTGATTCTAACAAGTTTGTTGCAGAGGGGCAGATACGCCCTCTTCCACAGTCTATTTCTAAAAAGTTTGCTGCAGAGGGGCGGATATGCCCTCTTCCATATTCTGTTTCTAACAAATTTGCTGCAGAGGGGTGACTATGCCCTCCTGGTCATTGTAATGGGGTGAATTTTCCCTCCTGGTTACTATAGTGGGGCAAATTTTCCCTCTTGGTTACTGCAAAGGGGCGGATGCGCCCCAAAACAACACATTTAAGAGGTAAAACAGTTGTTTTAGCTTATTTTTTGCTCCAATTTTTTGTTCTTTTTCAATTCTAAGCCTCTAACATTGTTTGTTGCAAGGATATTGGTGTTTTTGCTAACATTTTGTAGCATATTCTTCTGTAATTGGTGAAGAAAGAAGGATTAAACAATTAACATTTTCTTGCAGGGCCTTCTATTTGAATAGATTTCCAAAGCTATCCTTGTTGTTTTTCGTTAATCTAGGAACAGAGTTTAATTAAAGGAAGTAATATCCATTGTTTGTTGTGTCTATCTTTTTGTGTTACCCAAAGGGGGCATTATTTTGTTTTCACCTTCCCCTTGCACTTCATGTGAGCCTAGGGAGTAGTTGGAAACAATTAGTGCCTTCTTTCTAGTGGGACTTGTTTGGGGATTTCATCACCCCAAGGGACAATCCCAACCACATGTACTAGTGGGGTATATAAAGGGGAGAGAGTGAAAGTTGTACCTCAATCTAGTCACGTCGTAATTGGTAGAGCGTCGAAGCTAGGGTGATACCTAGATAGACATGAAGAGTTGGTCTAAGCCCTTCAATATCTCGCTGGGGTTCCCAACTCACACTTGTGACAGGCTAGTGTTTATGGTCTGGGCCTCATCTATCGAGAGTATATCGAGGAATCCCCAGAAGCTTTGTGCATCCTAGATTAAGACCTTTGTTGGCCATACCCTTAACTCTAGTGATAGGATTCCGCTTACTTAAAGTGTCTTCTTGTGAGAAAACAATATCCCAAGTTACCTAGGGTAATCTTTGAACTTGGTTTAGAATCCCTTCCATCATCCTATCTGATCCATTATTTGATCATCTCAATGATTGATCTTATCCAATCACATCCTATCACATCCCTATCCAATCACCTCTGACCCAATCGATCTGCTTCCATCTAAAGGTAGATTCGGTGTCATAATCATCCTTTGATCATCAACTCCAATGATCACAATCAATCCCATCACATCATCTAATCATCCTAATATGAGGTTTAATCCAATCCCAATTTGAGCTTAACCTAAATCCTAATCTGAGCTTTAATCCATCTACATCCAAGATCCCTCCTTCAATATTCTTCTAATCCATTCTTTTATCCTTTCATCATCTTTCTAATCCACATCAATCTAATCCAACATCATGAATCCTTCACCAATTCAACCAAAAATAGTAATCAAGGGAAACCTTAATTACATTGATGATGATAACAAAATCCTTGTCAATCAAGAGGAATATGACATGGATCCCCCTGATACTATCATTGCTAGTAAATTTTTCCCAACCACTTTGAAAAACCCAATCCCCTCTCTGAGCTATCTTGTTATATCCACACCTAATAATGCTCCTTATGCTACCTTTGACAAGGGACATTCATTATCTTCATCACCCACATCTCCATCATATCCTCCCTCTACATCATCTTCTTATCCAACATCTGCTTCTTATCCCATTCTAGTATCCCAACATCCCTATTATAATCCCTTGTCCACACTTGCATACCCCAATCCTTCATCCACATATGCTCACTATCCTAATCTTCCATACCAATTTACCTATTCTAATCCTCCTTATTAGTCTAGCCATCCTAATCCTACATTCACTCCTTATCCTAATCCAACATCCACATTTTCTTATCCTAATCCAGCATCCACATTTTCTTATCCTTACCCTACATCCACACCATCCACATCCTCCTATCCTAATCCACCATCCCAATGTCCCTATCTTAATTCCTCATCTACGTCCTCCAACACCAATCCACAATCCATGTCCTATCAACACACACCATCCCCATATCCCTACCTTAACCCTCCATCCAATACTAATCCTCCATCTACTCCATGTCCTACATCCAATCCCATTCCCCCATCTAATCCCAATCCTCCACCAATCCCCAATCCTTCATCCACTCCTACGTCACCATCTACACCTAGAGTATGCAAGTTTCTCACTCCAGAAGTTCTCCAAGGACTCATGACAAAGAAGACACCCCTAGTTCCATCACTTGAAGTCGTGGGACCATGCCATCCCAATCCACCATCCAAGGTTACTAGTGATGAGACCCCTCTCTATCCCCCACCTATCATTGATGCTACTACCCCTATCACCACTCAAACTATCGAAACCACCACATCCTCTGAATCCACTAAGCCCCCATCTCCTACTCTGAGATCTACCAAGCCCATCAAAGATAACCAAATCTGATCCACTCCTCCTACACCTAGATCCTCCAAACCCATCACAAATCCCCAAATCCAATCCACTCTTCCCATTCCTAGTAATGACACACAAGTCCCATCCATTCCTTACATTCCTCATATCACCAATATCCCTTCCCTTGAAATTCATGAATCCTCCATCCTTCCAACTCCCCCACTTGAAGAGTCCCTTCAAGATGCCATTATCATACCACACACAAGATGAATCATTCCAAGAGCCTGATCCAAAGCATGCTAGCATATCCCTTTTTTCACATCAAGATCCTGTAGACCCATCTAGCCCATCTCAAGATCATAATCTCCCATCTATTTCATCCCATGATCTGCTTCTCTCTCATGAGCCCTTATCTCCATATCCATCGCATGAGCCCTTATCACCCACTACCACAAATCCAAATCCTATCATACCTCCTAATCCCTCTCTTGATCCCTTACCAAACCCCTATCCCAATCAAGAATCTACTATCCCCTCATCTCCATCTCATGATCCTCCATCATCACTTAAACCTACTATCCCCACATCGATTGTATATCCCCTTGGTACTCTCACATTCTTCCATGGTGGTATCCTTATAGAAGAAAAGAAAAGAATATATGCCACCCATCATCCTCCACCTAATAATGGACTCACATCGTTCTTCTAGAATAACAAAATTCCTATCATGGATCAAATGCTCAAGAACATGAACTATCAAGGAAAAGGTTTAGGCCTTCATGAGAAAGGTATTTTAGATCCCATCCAGGTCAAAGAACAACTTTGCATGCAAGGTCTTGGACCTAGTTCCCAAGACTCACAATCTAACGATGTTGGTACAACCTCTATACATCCTCAATGAGCCCCTTCTTCCAAAAGAAATATAGGCTCTTCCCATCACTCCACCAGATCATATGCTACCATCCCTCCTCCTCCATCATATCACCTCAAAACAACCATTCATATTCCTCCTTCATCTGTTCCATCCATTTTGGGTCCTTCCATCCCTCCATCCACCATCTCCCATCCTTCATCTACTCCATCCATCTTGGGTCCTTATGTCCCTCCACCCACTATGTCTGTTTTGGGCCCTTATATCCCAAAATCACCTCCTCCATCTTGTCCTATTCATCCTTTCATCCATCCACCACCTATCCATGTCACCCATCATAAACATCCCACTCTCATGTCCCCTAATCAGGATCATAAAGATACTAGGGGAGAGCTATCATGTACCACTTCCCATTGTTTACGATTTTCATCGTAACCACAAATTTATATAGCGGTTTGGAAGAGCTTGGCTTATACTCATTACTGCTTGGGTCATTCCCTTGGGGTGAGTACTTTTTTCCACCAAGGTAGGCCCTCTAAAGGTGAACAATAACAAGTAAGTACATCCATAGTTTGATCATCTTTGCTCGAATGAACAAAGAGAGAACACACACTATTCCTTTTCTCACACTAGCAATGATTTGTTCAATTTTAAAAAACCAAATTTGAAATGTTGAGGCAATCTTTTAGACAACCTAATGTCACTAAAATGCTTTTGATTCTCAAGATCACTGTGAAGTGCAAGAGAAGTGCATATGCATTTTGATGACAAGAGTTTCAAAAGAAGATTACAAAACAAAGAAAACACCAATTATTTTACTCCTCAAAGGCAATAAATCAGTTATTTTTATAGCACCAAAACCAAATATTGAAGTTGATTGTTCAATTTTAATCCAAACTCCAAATTCTAGTAAGTATCTAAGGTTCAGTTTTAACCAACTTGACAAAGCTTTAGTTGTAGGATAATTTTAAGTGCAAATTGAATATAGTTAGTCCTAGGAAATGAAATGGAGAAATTGAAGCCCAAGATTATCACAAAGAGCATTAAAAATGATTTTATGTCTTAAAATTTTGATCCTCCCTTGCTTCTTACAAATGTGACACTGAATATCAAATGTGGCATTGAAAAACAAATGCAGCCCTCTGGTGAGTACAAAAGCAGTGCTCTACAGAAACAGAGAGGGTGAATGCAACTTAATTACATAGGTGGCACTCTACAGTGAGAATTTAGCATAGAAGACAAAGAGTGTGAATGTGGTGATAAATCAGAAGCGACACGATAGAGAAATGCATATGTGGTGCAATGTAGAAAAAGTGGTGTTGAATGGAAAAATGGATAAATCAAATGAAATTTAACATGTTAAGTTGATCATCCCTCCTTCTAGATCCAAAATGTGAACACAAAACCTGCATAAACTAAGAAGAGACCAACAATAAAGTGTCAAACATGTTAGAAAGCTAATGTAGTGTTCCCTATAAAATTCTCTAACCAAAATTACTAGAAAACATGAAATAACAAGAAATTAAACTAAATAAAGAATGTAATCTAGTAAAATCAGCTAAACCTCCATCCCATAGGGGGAGTGCTGCTCCTTTGATGTGGAAAGAATCCTTTTCCCAATCCCTTCGATAAGATTGATGAAGTGTAGATGATCTAAGTATAAAATTGACTATAATCTAGCTAAATTGCTTGAAAATGAAGTAAAGCTATGGAGTGAAATGCCTATAATGATAATGCTCTAAGTTGTGGATCCATATTGTGAAAATGATGCCTCTATTTATAGAAGCCAAGGGTTGAAGAATGGAGGAAATTGGTGAATGTGGGATAAATTGAGAGCCAACGAGAATGTGTCAAGTGTCACAATTCCATTGGAGGAAGGTGGAGCACATTTTAGGATTAATGTGTGAGTTGAGGAAGAAGGAAGAGAAGTAAATGTTGTTAGTTGAGAATTTGAAATTGGTGTAAGAGGAATTGAATGAGATTTGAGAGGATGTATGTGGAAAGAGATAAGATTGATGAAGTGTAGATGATCTAAGTATAAAATTGACTATAATCTAGCTAAATTGCTTGAAAATGAAGTAAAGCTATGCCTATAATGATAATGCTCTAAGTTGTGGATCCATATTGTTTTCTATTTATAGAAGCCAAGGGTTGAAGAATGGAGGAAATTGGTGAATGTGGGATAAATTGAGAGCCTGTTGTGTCACAATTCCATTGGAGGAAATTGAAATGTGTGAGAGGTAAATGTTGAGAGGAATATTCCTTGGTGAGGGAAAATAGATGAATTAAATAATTAATTGAAATTATTTTTATGTGCAACCTAGTTAGTTGACCATGGTTGATTTAACTCTTGAAGAGTTAAAAGCTGGAGGATTTGATAATTATGATTAGAATGGTGATTTAGGTTTAATTAATCCAAAATTAATTAATTGGAGTGAATTAGGAGATGTGACATTTGATTTTATTGATTTTTTATCAAATGAGAGGATTAAGAGAGGATTTAATTAAATGAGATGAATAATTAGTTAGAAGAAGGGTGAATTAATCAATAAATTTAATTATTTGATTAAGAGCTGAAGTTGTTGATTTTAATTAAAAAATGTTGATTATTCAATTAATTGATCAATTTGAAGTGATTTAGGAAGAAATAGTGTTAGTTAATCAGAATCAGATGCATAGTATCAATCAAGACTTTTTTGATGCCTACATTTTGTCCCTCTTTGAAGTGAAGTGCCTGCTACATCGATTCAAAGAATAACATTGCCATGATCAAAATTTAAAAAAATTCTATTTTTTTAGATGGCTCATTATTTCCCCAGTGGAAGAAATTACACTGCTACAGTAGGTCTAGGTGGCATATTTTCTAATGAGAAATCTTGGAGGAAAATTTTCAAATCATTCAAAGTTGTCAAAGTTGTCATCAAGTCTTGGAGAACATTGGAGAACACCTATAGGTTGATTTTTTGGGTTTGAGATCTAGAAACTTGAAGAAGTGGATTAAGCAAAAATAATCTAACTTAGCTAGAATGAATCTTACTAGATCATATGTTTGACCAAAATTGATTTTTAGTTAGAAATACTTAATTTCAGTTGTCTTGATAAGTTGGCTGAAAGTGTGACACAACTTTGTGCTTTTACCCCTTATTAGTTTGCATTCAACCCCTAGAATAGTCCTCTTGCAAGATATCTTTTACCTTTGTATTGGGATCTCAAGTGTTTGTTCTTGAGTGAAATTTAGTGAAGATTGTAATTCTAGGTCCTAAACCCTATAAGAAGTAAACAATTTTCCACCTTTCATTTTGGTGAACCTACATTTAGAACATCATAATTCTAATTTGGAGTGCATTATCATCCTAGATCTTTCTTGCATTAACATTGCATTAGTGTTTGCATTAGTTAACTTGCATTCTAGGGTTTTCAAATTTTTCATTAGTGAAAGTTAATATAGTTTACATTTTTTAATCTCATTTAATTGAAATTCATAAAAAATATGCATTTACACTTATGATCTATAGTATCCAACATAGAAAGAATAAAATGCAATTAAATTTTTTTGAAAATTTTGAAAAAAATCCCTACTAGGACTCATTCGCCACCTTGGGTGAATCAATCCCTATGCATATTATGAATTGCATTTTTTGACATTTAAAGCTCTGCTTCTGAGTTCCTGTTTGCTCTTGTTACCTTTTTGTTCTAGTTTTGAGGCTTTTTTTTTCATCTAATTCATTGCATCTAGTCTAAATTAGTTCATCTTGTGCATTGCTTAAAATCCAAATTGCATCTACAACATTTCATTTCACATTGCTAAATAGTTTAGAATCTAAAATTTGCATCATGGATATGTGCTCTGGTAAGCTTTGGATTTCCTTTAAATCCTTAGTGCATGTGTCAAGTTGTGCTTTTGGAAATGACCCTAACAAAATTGAACTTACTCATGCCCGGTCAACTCCTAATGCATGTCCTCATCATGATGTTGAAATCATTGGAGAAGACGATGACAACATGAATACATTCCTAAATGGTTGTCTTAACAACCTTGAAGCTAATGCATCCTTTTATCTATTCATGAAACAACCAATGTACCATACAATACCACCTCTTGAGATGTTTAATTACTTACATCCTAAAACTGAAATAAAATATGAACCTAAGTTCTCTACAATAGGTGAACCTAATTACTCTAAAAAAGTAAACACTCAACCATTTTATGTTAACAAAGTGATAGAAACTACTATCAACCTAGAAGAGACATATGTAAAAGTCTTTAAAATCTTTAGTAAACAAGGATGTGATACAACAAGTAAACATGAAATTCATCAACTATTGGAACAAATACCAACTGAGGAAATCAAAGGGTTAGGATATCAAGATCCCCCTCTCAACATAAGTGCTCCTAAAGAATACCTAAGGATTTGTAGTGATGGTATAGTTGTCTTAGATCCTTTTCCTGATATGAATGTCCTTCTTCCTCAATTACAAGGATGATAGGATCACCTCACGTCCTCCTCCTCAACCTTCAACTCAATAAATTGTTGAATCTAGCAAGTGAAAGAGGCCCTACAAGCTACCAAAACTATAGTTCCCTTGTATATTGCTTGAATGTGAAAGGAAACTACAACTACTTCTAAACAAATACCTAATAACATTGCAACCAATAAAAGAAAAGATAATACTATATCCTAAAGATGTGAATGTTCCACATTGTCAATACCACAAAACTCTTGGACATAGTACTAATGAGTTTCATACATTGAAATTAGTATTGAACAACTTTCACTTCGATGGCAATGATTTCCATCGAGTCATTGCATAACATACCCTTTCCACCCCTTGTCATGTAGTAGTTGTAGAGTTTTGCATTCTCACTATTACATGATCTCCCCCATCACCCACCTTGGCTCATTCTTGTATTGCACTCAATGGGGGAAAGAAGTAGATAAATTTTTCCTAGTAATGCACTTGTCATTGTCCATTTAGCTAGTTGTCTTATTTTGGTATACCATGAACATGATTGGGATGTAGATGACCTACTTTACATTGTCTTGCATATTCCTTACTAGTCTTTTGCATCTTTCTTTTTCATTTGTGTGATTGCATGTGTGTAATTTGATCCCTCGTGATGTTCTATTTGATGTTCTCTCTTTGTGACATTCCTCTATTTGTACCTCCATTCTTCTCTATGTTGTCAATCTTTTATTTTTCAGTTTTTATCTTTTCATTTGTCTTGCATTTTCCTTTTGGGAATAATGCAAGGTGTCAAGATGTTTATGTATCTTCCATGTTGACCCAAAAGGTCTTTCCTTTTCTTTTTATTCTTTTTCTTCGTCTTGAACTTTCCTCTTGGGGATGATGCAAGGCATCAAGACATTCATGTCCCTTCAATGTTGACCCAAAAGGTTTTTCTTTATTTTCGCTCTCTTTGTGTCATTCTTCTAGTTCTATGTGTATTTGGGGAATGATGATAGTTTCAAGATCTCTAAAAAAATTGTAGGAAGAACATAGTGACCCCAAATCCATGGATCCCTTATGTGTTTGGATTTTCATTTTTGGGGGCAACCCCTTTCCTCTTTCTTGTGCATAACATAGATTTACTTGGAAACATGACTTGGAATAGGGATTTCCAGGTTATCTCTCATGTCTTCTTTTCTTGCATTTATCATTTTCTACTTTAAATTAATTTCTCACAACATGGTGTTTAGCAATTTCTTTAAAGTGGGGCATACATTGGCATTATTCTTTTGCATTTTTTTTTCTTTTTCATGGTTCATGGAGTAGACTTCTTATTTCATATGATGCATCTTTCACTTTGTGGATGACATTGGGTATGGTGTCCTTCAAGAGAATGATCTCTCTTAGCATATTACATTCCTCTTAGTGGCTTGATGTGACACACTACATCCCCTAAGTTGTCAATTTTCTATTCTTTGATTGGTCCTCTCTTGGAGACATTAGGCACAATGTTTCCTAAGTTAGAGACCTTGCATGAACTAAGAAAGACTCCTTTGAACACTCCTTATTTTTCATTTTGCATTTGTGGTTATATGGCCACCTTGCATAATACACCCTTCATTCCTATAGAGCCATCTTGTTTATTCATGAGCTCCAAGCATACAAAGCTTTGCTTTACTCGTGAAGCTCAAAAACCATTTTTGTGTGGTTCCTTATTAAAGTTATCAGGGGGTATAACTTTGGTATGGTTTGATGGGAAGCCCGACTGAGGCATGAATTTCCCTTAGCGACTCATGTGTGAGTGTGAGTGCATACCTGCCATGTGTGTATGTGTCTCACCTCTTTCAAATTCTCACCAAGTGGATAGCCATGAGTTTCATTTCCTCATAGTGAACTTGCATTTCTTAGACAAACAACCTAGATCTAATCCACATCGCAATGGAAAAATGGTCAAAGCTTGATCCAACTCCTTTATCTTTTTACCTTTTCTATTTTTGTCTTTGAAAATGTATGATTATGATTTTTTCTTGCTCTTTATATAATTTTGATGTGTGTTCCTTTGTACCTATGTTGGTTTGTCATGGGATCTTGATCCTGGGGGCTTGATCACCCCTCTTGATCATTGTCATCCCATCTTACTAGAAGTGGTGCACTTGGATCCCTCTTGATGCATTTTTGTCTACTTTAGTGTGATTTTCAAGCAAGTTCATCCTCTCACTAAAGTGGGGGCTATATGTAGTGTCAAAAACTGTCATCAGGGACATTTTCAAACTTTTTTGGGACCTTGTTGTAGAATTGAGAATAATGTTCCCTTGATTTAGTGTTGTAATATGGTTGACACATTCACATTAGGTCTTGGGCCCTTGTAAACTAAGTCTAAGGTTTTATCAATTAACTAAACCTAATACACCTCTTTTTAAAATAAATCTTAATCATCCCTCATTTTAAACTATTGTAACACACTTTCACAATTTTCTAGACTTTTCATTAATAATTTGGATTTCTTATGCTTTAACTGGCCTTATTTTACATGCACAAGCTTCATTTATTGCATATTTTTGAGGATAATCCAAACATAAATCATTTCCCAATCATAATTTAGGTGTTTCAGGCTTGAATGGCCTAGATCTAGTGATCTAGGACTCATTTTCCACCTTAGGCGAATGATTCCCATCTATATTTTTGGGTCCTAAACCTGGTTTCACACATTCCTAAGCATTTTAAAATTTGGTCCCAAAAATTATTCCTAATGGGACTCATTCACCACCTTGGGAGAATGAGTCCGATCTGGCCCAAAATAAAAATTAATTCATTTTTTTGTTGGGATTTTATTGTCCTAGATTTGATGTCATCTTGTAGTGTTGTAATTTTGAGAATTCTTGCATAATTAAGTATAAATACAATTTTATTTCCCTCATTTTTCACCTAGCAAGGTGAATGAGCATTCTAATAGCAAGTTGGAGTTTACAAGAAATTCAAGGGAATATTATGAAGCTTTTTAGAGAAACATTCAAGCATCAATCATCACGTCAAAGACTTCATGCATCATGTTTGTTTTTGAGCTAAGAATTGTGATGTAGGATTTTGTGATTCAAGCAAGCATTTCATTCAATATCAATCACCTTCAAGCAAGAGGAAATATCTACATAAATTGAATCCATCTCATACATGCTAGAAACCTCTTATTGCTAGGGTTTGGTGAGTTGCAACATCACATTTTGTTCATTCATCATTCTGCATTCATATTTCATTCTATTTCAAGGTTTGATTACCAACAAGGGGTTTGACCAAGGAAAACCCCTATCCACTAGCCCAACAATATTTTTCCCTCTCCTTTGTGTGTGATTTGTAGGTCTAGGTGTTCGATTTCCTAAGGAGAAAGCTTGGAGGAAAGTTGTCAAAGCATTCAAAGTTATCAAAGTTGTCATCAAGTCTTGGAGAACACCTATAGGTTGATTTTCAAGGTTTTGAATCTTGAAACTTGAAGAAGAAAATTAAGCAGACAAAGAAGAACAAGATCAGATTTTTAAGCTTCAAAAACCATAACTACAAAGATTCACTAGTTCTGGAAAATAAGTCCCAATTTCAATCAAAATTCAGATTTTTGCAGATCTAGATACCCATTTGGCAGATTCTTGTTCTTGCATAGAAACTCAAAATTTGGACTGATTCACCCAACTTGATGAATGAGTCCTAGTCAACATTAAAGTCAATTTTTTTAGTGTTTTAGACCTCATTTCAATCATTTCTAGATTACCAAGTGCACATATTCTTTTCTATAGTTTTTTGTTTTGTTTCATTTGCATTTCTAGGTCATTTCATTGCATTCAATTATGGTTTAGTCTTGTATCTTGCATATCATTTATCTTTCCAAGTCTAAAATGGGTGGTGAAACCCTTATTAGTTTGTATTCAGCCCCTAGAAGAGCCCTCTTGCAAGATCTCTTTCTACTTTGCATTGAGATCTCAAGGGTTTGTTCTTGAGTGAAAGTTAGTGAAGATTTTCATTCTAGGTCCTAAACCCTAGAAGATGTAAATAATTTTTGACCTTTCAGGTTATAACACACCTCATGATGAACTAGAGTATTTTTTTCTTTCATTTGCTTGTGTTATGTTTTTATGACTTATTTTCTTGTGAATAAATGCATAAGGAAATTTTTTCTAATACCTATAATTGTAAACATCTTCTTAGTTTTTTACTCTAAATTCTTTTTAATCTGTAAATTTTATTTTATTTTAAGTTTCCATTTGAAGTTATCAGCAGATTGGAAATTCAAAAATTATCAACTTATGAACTAAATAAAGTTTTACTAATTCAAGTTGTTGATTTATACATTATTATTTATTTGGACTTCAAGAAATGAAGACAAGGATTATAAGGTGAAAATTAGATGATAGAGATCATAATTCTAAAATTCTAGTGACAGATTATGAGCACTTTCATAGAGAAAAGTGGCCAAGAATAATGAATAGTTATCATGTCTTGGTTTGAAAAATAGGCATGTTATAAATCCACTAAGTAGTATATTATTTATAGCACAATTTCTAAGAGAGATTATTGAAAAAAAACAGAGCAAAGGAATAGCAAGTCTGTAGATGATATATTCAACATTAAAGGATGTGTTTGAAGTGAAATATGCAGTTACTAGTACTAATCTAGCTACTCATTCCAAACCTGATGTGGTCAGGGAGCATAAAGTTTTGATTAATAAAATTCATGAAGAGAGACTGTTTACATCTACTTTGCCTTAGAGTGTACCTGTTGCATCTAGAACTTTTGATGGAACTAGTAGATCAACAAAAAATACTAGTAGTGGTTTAATAGAAGATGTATCTCCTTTTGTCAAAAGAAAAATATTGACTCAAGATTTATACAAATCTACAAAGAGGAATGCAAAAGAAAAAAAAATAGAAGGCAAGAAGCCATTCTTGGTTGAGGTATTGAGAGATGGTGTAAATGTTGGAAAGTGGGCCTTTCAGTTAGGTGTAAGATTTAGGGTCCATTTGGATATTTGGAAAACAAGTTTTGTAGATGTGTGAACCCCAATCCTAGTACCTGCAAAACAACATGAGTAAACAAGTTAAACAAGGAATTGCAAGCTAAAATAAGGATTCCCCATGAAATCCATTTACACCATTCAAATTAGGAAGAAAATAGTGAAAACCATAATGAAAATGACAAAACAAAGATTAAATCCTAATTAGAAAAGAAAACACATGATCCCATGGGGGAATTGGTGCCAATTTGATGTGAAAATTGGCCCTTTCCCAATTCCTAAGATGCAAGATTTTTATGTTGAAGATGATTGATCCACTTTGAGGATGATGTTGAAGAGTGCTTCAAGTTAAAATCTGCAAACCCTAACTATGATTCAAGAATGATTGGTGAAATTTGATGGATATTTGAGCATGGTAACTTTGCATAATTTGTGGATGATAAAATGAAGATATGAGCTCTTTATTTATAGAGTTCCAAGATGGATGAATGTCCAAATTTGCACAATGTGGGACTACTATTCATCCAATAGCATGATGCCACTTTTCAATCTATGAATGGATGAAGGATGTGCAAGATTTGTGGATTGTGCCAATAAATGCAAATATTTGAAATTCAAATTTGTTGAAATGACTTGCAAGAGGGAAGGGAAAATGCAATAAATTCCACTTGTCTCAAGGAAAAGGACATGTAAAATGAAGTTATTGCCTTGTTGGATGTACATGTTGACTTGGAATTTTTGAATTCAAATTAAGAGAATATTCCAAAAGATACCCTGTGAGGAAAATAAAGATTTAATAAATGAATTAAATCTATTTTTATGTGCAACTTGCTTTATCTAGAGGATAGGACATGAGATGAGATTAAATTAATCAAGGGTTAATTAATTTAATGAGAGAAGTTAGATGATGTGACCTATTTGACTCAAATTTATGGATTTATTTAAATCAAATAAGAGAGGAATATGGTAAAAAATTAATTAAATGAGGATTTTGATTTATTTAGTTAAAAGAGATGGTGTTAGATTAAATCAAATAAGGTTTCAATTTATTTAATTTAATGGATAGAATTTGGAGATTTAATCAAATAAAATTAATTATTTAATTAAATAAGGATAATTAGATCAGATGAATTGATTTAATTAACAAGAGGGAATGACTTAATTAGACAAAATGATTTATTTAATTAAGGGATGAAAGTTGATGAATTTAATCAGATAAGGATATTTGATTAAATGGTTAAACCGAGGGATGATTCAGGAAGAAAAGATGTTAGTAGTCGAGATCAGATGCACAATGTAAATCAGTATATTTTATGTGTCTACATTTTGCCCCTCTTTAAAGCAATGCACTCGTTGCGTTGGTTCAAAGACTAAACGATCTTGTTCAAAGCCAAAAAAAATTGTTATTTAAAAAACCTACCCCACTATCACATGGCAAGAGGAAACATGCCATTATAATGCCCCCTTGAGAGATTAGATGGAAATTTTAATTTTTGGGTGATCTTGCTAAAAAATGAGGACAAAGTACCTGACAGACCTGTCTGAAGAGGCTCCAAGAGGCTAAAAACATGTCTAAACGCAATAAAATGATGTAAAACAGGCCTCAACTGAACATAAACAAGCTTGGGGGTCCAAAACCCTAGCAGGACAGCCAAACAGGGTGAAAAAATGCTAATTTTCATGCTTAAATGTGGTCTGAGGGGTCACTTTCAAGTCATTTTCAAAACACCTCCAATAGTGACCTCGATTTTTGAGCTCAGACCTTCTGATGATATGGCACAACGACAACTTCTTCTACACATTTTGGATCGATTTTGAACGTACCAGTGGCCACCTGGCATCAGAGCACTAGTAAATGGTCTTTACCTTAGCTTCATCTTTCATTTATTACTTTAATTAATGCTTTAAAGAGTCGATTCACTTGCAGCGGCGCTATATAGCACTAGTCAGAAGTCAAATAGTGCCGCTCGGTGTGATATAGAACTACCACGATGTATTTTGGAGTTTAGAAACTCTGACGTTGAGCTCAAGACTGGCGAGGTAGTTTGGAAAGTGCGACATGGTAGTCTTAATTTAGCTCAAAGTGCACCGCTGGGAGGGAAATTACACCGCATTGGTGTGATTTTTCTCTTTTCATCCCTAGCATCGGAGTTTGATTAAAATCAAACTGTGACACCATCATGGGTTGCACCGTTGGGGAAGTTTTTTGGAGCACTCGATCAGAAATTTTTCAAAAATTTTAACACGTTGACCTTCCTTGATGTAGGACACGGTGAGGGAGCTCTACTCTCAGGAGCATAGGTCGCAAGACCTAGCTGGCTACTTGTGGGATTTGAGTGACAGGGACCAAGATCAACTCTGGATTGCGGGGTTGTGGCACATTGCATACGCAACGCCCATGCACACACATCTAGGGATGTTGTCAGCATTGGCCGAGAGGTGGCACAGCAAGACGTCCTCATTTCATCTTCCTACTAGTGAGGCCACCGTCACTATAGAGGACATTTGGTGTATTTTATGATTTCCTATTCATGGTCACTGGGTGATTTTTCACATTGACGAGGGATGCAAGGCCTGCTTCTGAGTCCTTACTACTGACAAGATTGTCTTCTGTGAGGGGCAGATGGAGCTTGAGTGACACAGGATCCTAGCACCCCCTACCGCTGGGTGATTGCAGCTATCATTTTAGGTCTTGTTTCCCCTGACAGGCAAGGGTGATATTTCAGTCCCGACTGGGGATCCTGTTGGGAGAAGATGGTTCAAGACAGGTTGGTTCGTTTTTCTTGGGGGCTTGTACTTCTAGCTTCACTTTATAGAGACCTCCATGAGTACATTTATATGGATGACAAAGTGTTGGGAGCAGGGGTGACCCTACTTCATGTCTGGGTGTGGGAGCACATTTTAGTGCTACGTGCATGTGTTGTTTCAGTTCCGATAGGGCTAGATGATCCTCTCATGGCATGATATAGAGGCGGTGTATCATTTACTCATACTGGCGAGCACGTGATCTCCTATTGGAGGAGAGTCTTGGATGAGATGCAGGTTTTCACCTGGCAACCCTACCTTGGTCAGCCCAGATGGACCAATGATGTCGACCAGATATTCTACTATCATCAAGACCAATACATACAAGGGTAGGAGCATACTATGGTTGAGAGGTACCTACCTAGGCACATGCAACATTAGTTCAGGGAGCCGCAAGATCATCCTGATGACAATTATGTAGCTGTCTTTGCCTGCACCATGACACATATTTCATGGGGGTGATATATTCCTATGTCAGAGGTAGTAGACAGTTTCTGATAGGTGGTAGCCCAACCATGGGCTTATCATTAGGGGTTAGCAGATCCAGGCACCACCCAGGCCTATAGGGATTGGTTCTAACCTCCTCTTTGGTTGACAATTCTAGGTGTAGTCCTTGATGTGCAGAGAGTCAAAGACAGAGGGTGAGGTCGAGGATGAAGAGCTGAGATTCGATAGGACCCACCACTAGTGCCCCCAGTCTAGCTAGTGCATGGAGATGTGCACATGCAAAACCAACAATAGGAGGCACCACGAGATGAGGATTAACCTCAGGTGTAGCCAACAGGTCAAGTGGATGCACAAGACACTTTGATTACACAGTTGCAAGCCTAGGTTCAGGCCGTGACATCTAAGAGGGATCAGGCGAGGGTTGAGAGAGAGTAAATCAGGGCTAAGAGGGATCAGGCTATGTAGCAGAGACAGGCCGCGAAGCTACAGGCAACTACCGAGCTAGGACATAAACAGCAGATAGAGAGCATGAACACCTCCTCCTCCTAGGGTACAGTGTCAGTTCGGTCCTATAGGGATGCCATCCAAGAGGCAGAGTATTACTAACGGTCCTATCACGAGGCCGTACCTAGAGTAGAGTGGGTCCCAGAGTACTTAGAGCGGGCCAGCCACAAACTAGCAAAGGATCATGGTGACAGGGGTGAGGGAAACATTCACAAGGACCGAGCATGATCAAGATGTTATGATACTTTTTGTGCCTTATAGGCTCATTTTTGATAGACCGATGGGCCTTTTGTATTGATTGACACATATGTACAGTGATCAAATTTATTATTGTACTATGACAGTTACGTGATGATATATATATGATCCGATGATGATCTTGATGTGATGCACTGTGTTCTCTTTATGTATGATTTCACTTCTATATGATGTGGATTCTTTTATTTCTAATGATGTATGCATTATGATTATGACTAACAGATCTATAGTATGTTAACCTTTGATATGCAAATGTGATGATCTATTTATGATAATGCAAATGTGATGGTCTAATATGTGAAATGATATGTAAATTGTTCTTTATGAAATATTTATGAATAGATGCATATATGCTTTGTTTGTGATGGACTATTTATGTTTATGTGGAATGATTTGTGCAATGAATGATTCATGATGTTATTTATGAGATGACATGGATGAGGAAATATGAATGCGATGGTCATGATATGATGCAAATGAAATTCTATTAATCCATAATGAGATGGTTTTATGAGATGCTTAGAATAACAAGTATTAAATGATGATGTAATGTATATGATGCAAATAAGATGCAATGATATGTTAATGCAAAGTGATATGATGATTCGTAATGTAATGTGAACGTAATGTGGTGAGATGATGCCATGATGTTATGCAAGTATGTATGCAAATGAATTAAATGCTTATATACCTATTGTTTATGATTATGCAAAAATGATTATGGAATTCTTTTGTAGATGCTATGTGATGATTTATATGATGATGGAAATGCGATGCAAGGGATGAATGCAATGGATGCTTATGATAATATGTTTATATAATAATGGATATACGATGTGTATATTTCCTATATGATATGTTTATGCAAAATGCTAATGATTTACAAATGTAGGATTAATGATGATAATGGTGATGATGATCAACTTTCATAGTACCTTGTTAGTGTGGTTAGCAAGGAAAGAAGCAGTCATTTCAACAAGACACAAGATGATGCAAATGCAAATGATGATGATAATGATTACTTGCCGAGGAATCATGATTTTCAAAGGGCCAAATTTTCTTATGTTTGATAACGCATGTGGTATGATGCATCAAGGTATAGAAAACCAGGATGGCGTTGTACCCAATGTGATGGAATTTTACTTGACAAACAGATAGGAGTATTCTTGCTCACACCTGACATACAGAAACCTTGCTAGGATGCACTTAAGAAGTTTCAAACATCTCAGACCAAAACACATAAAGGTAAACCTATCGATGCAATAGTCAACAAGTTTCCCTAGACCTCTTCCATACATACCTAACAAAGCAAGTATTCACTGAGGCTATATTACAAGAATTTCCAACAAACATAGCAGACAAAAGATAATGATCGTTTCCCCATTCCTATTTCTCTAAATCCTCTATTTTTGGGATATCATCGAGAAGTCCTTAGAATGAGAGCAATAAGATAAGTCAAAAGATAAAGACAAAGTAAACAAACAAGATGCTGCTCTTCAATACCACTAACCAAAAGGGAATGTGTTTTTAGGGATAAGAATTGAAACTATTGCCAAAATATAATGCCCATTGTAGGAAGGATGCATCCTAGGACATGTTAGTGGATGGTGGCACGTCATTTCGTTTATCCAAAGTGCTCATTCTGATAAATAATGCCCATTGTAGGAAGGATTCATCCTTAGACATGATGTTATTAGATGATTGATATGGGACTAATTCGGATGATGAGTTACCGATACAAAGAGTTGACCATCTTGCTTATGTATTGACTTAGACCTAAGACTTGACGTTTTGAGTTTTCCCTTTTAAGCTGCTAGACTTGTTTCCAACTATTTCACCAAAGGTTGAGGATGACAATCAATTTATTATGGATGGTGTTATTGCAGGTGCAAGGGAGATGAGACAGATGGATTTTTTCAAATATTTGGATGTTTTTGATCATTTTGAGATGTTTTGAGGTTGTTTTTGGTATTTTCAAGGTTTTATAAATGTTTTGATTTTTGATTTTCCAATGTTTTGGGATTTTTCGAGAGTTTGACCAAGAGACTAGCCTAAAGACCTATCCTATGGGTCTTGAGGGCTGATCAACATATGAGTCTTGCCTGCGTTATACACATAGAGACCATATAGTTCGACTGGCGACTTGACCGATTTACAGATAAAGATATACATGATGAAATGTTAGTTTATTATGACAAACTCCTAAAGGACTGACCTAAGTGTCTCGAGGGATGATCAAAGATCAACCTTGTCTACATTCAAGATTAGAGATGACATAGTTCAACAAGATGATTATGATTTGACTTTTTGAATGAAATTTTGACTTGTTTTTGGGATTTTGATATGTTTTGATTTTTTTGGATTTTCTGATTTTCTGATGTTTTTGGATTTTTTGAGTTTCTAATGTTTTTGGATTTTTTGATATTTAGGATTTTAAGAATATACACAAATCCAATTTGATGAGAACATGCCCCCAGCATGATGCAATAAACTACTCCAATAAAGGCAGGACAAATTGACCTTAAGGATGCACTGAGTAGTACTAGGAGGGATCATGATACGAAAATAGGACCAAGCTATGGTGCAGATGCAAGTGGATGAGCGATGGATGGAGATCTGGATGCATTGGATGATGGATGGATGATGTAGAACAAGCCACAAAGATTCTGGTGGATGGAAAGTGCTTATTTACACAAGGTGCCTGTTTTCTAGGTTTTCACCAAGGTACTTGTCCAAAGTGCCACCGAAGTAGTTTTCACTAGAGGACAATTTTTTCTTTTTACTGTTTTCAATCCTCTCCGATTTTTTTGGATTTTTTGCTTTTTTGATTTTTTTTGTTGTCACCAAGATGCCTGTTTGCTAGGTTTTTACTGAAGTAACCACTTTTTCAAGACATTTTCTAAATTTTTGGATTTTTTCAGTTCTAGAACTTGAAAGATTTAGGCATAAAACCTTTTGAGATGAGAGCTATTCATGGGCTCTTGCAGAGGTTCCCCTTCAGGTGTTGATAACTAATATGCCCCTTATTTGTAACTTGCTGTGATGACGAATGGTCCCAGCCAATTGGGTTCAAATTTTCCTTTGTTGTTTGGGTTTGGGACATTCTTCTGATTTTCTTTTAAGACTAGTTCTCTGACTTGGAATGTCCTGCTTCTGATTTTCTTATTATAGCTCCTTTTGAGTCTATTCTGATAGACTTGCAAATGATTCAAAAGCATCTATATGTCTCTCATCCAATAGCTCTAGCTCATTTAGTCTTGATACCCAATACTCTTCATCCGTGATGTGGTTTTGCAGTGATATCCTAAGGGATGGGAGCTCGATCTCAATGGGGAGTATGATTTCTGATCCATAGACCAAGGAGAAGGGAGTGGCATTGGTGGGTGTGCGGATGCTGGTTCAATAGGCCTAGAGAGCGGGATTAAGCTATAAATTTCATTCACGACCTATGTCATTGACTATTTTCTTGAGGATTTTCAGAATGGTTTTGTTTGCAGCTTCTACTTGGCCATTACCCTGGGGATAGTATGGGGTGGAGAAGTGATGTTGGATTTTGAATTTCTCGCACAAGTCGTAGACATCTTGATTTTTGAATGGTGTCCCATTATCTGAGATAATGGCTTGTGGAACACCATAGCAGCAAATGAGATAATTTAGGATGAACTGAGAAATCTACTTCCCAATTATATACATCATGGGTATGGCCTCCACCCACTTTGTAAAGTACTTTGTTACGGTTATGATGAATTTTTGGCCGTTAGATGAGATGGGTGTGATTTTCCCAATGAGATCGAATCCCCACTATGAAAAGGGCCATGGTGTGATGATGGGATTAAGCTCTTGAGCTGCATGGATGAGGTCCCCATGTTGCTGACATTGTAGACACTTTCTAGCATGATCATGTGATTCTCTTTCCACTGTGGGCCAATAATACCCCATCCTCAGCAATTTCTTGGCTATGGTCATTCCACTCGAGTGCGAACCACAGATATCATTGTATACTTCAGTTAGAGTGGTTAATGTCTCCTCAACATTTAGGCAGTGCAATAGGGTTCCTTCTATGCTCCTATGATATAGGGTATCACCTAGGATGACAAATATGGATGCATTTTTGATAAAGGTTCATTTTAGGTTTGATGGTAAGTCGATGGGTATGACTCCTATTCGAAGGTATGTGTAAATGTCATGGTACCAAGGATCACCAGGACCAATGATTTTGCACACATATTCTAATTTTGGTACCTCGAATGTAGGAACGAGATGTTGTTCTATCAGGAATTCATATTTTGGAACATTATTGGGGATGTCCAGTAGGGATCCAATTGTTGCCATGGCATCTATTGCTCTGTTGTTGGTTCTAGGAATCTGCTCAAATGTTATTTCAATGAAGAATTCTTTGAGAGTCTCCACCAATTTCTTGTATGGAGTGAGCTTGTCGTCCTTGGTCTAGTATTCATTATTTACTTGATTTATAATCAATTGAGAATCCCCATATACCCTGAGAGCTATGATATTCCACTGCACTGCTATTCTGAGACCTATGGTCAAAGCCTCGTATTCTGTAATGTTATTAGTGCAAGGAAATTCCAGTTTGTATGACCTTGGTATGAAATCCCCTTGTGGGGTGATGAAGAAGACACCAACTCCTGATCCATGATGTGTCTATGAGACATCGAGTATAGTTTCTAGTGGTCAGCTATGTTGAGGTTGAAAATAGATTCATCTAGAAACTCTGAGACAAGAGGGTTCTTAGAATATATAGGTGCTTCTGCCAATTGATCTGCGATGACTTTTCCTTTGATTGATTTTTGTTCCACATATTTGACGTCATATTCTGATAGTATCATTACCCGTTTTTCCATTCTTCCTATGAGCATTTCCTTTGATAGTAGATACTTGAGAGGGTCAATTTTTGCGATGAGCTTTATCTTGTGTGCCAACATGTAATGTATGAATTTCTGAGATGCAAACACTACTATGAGACATGCTTTCTCAATGAATGAATAGTTTAGCTCATGCCTATCCATTGTCCTACTAATGTAATAAATGGCCCTTTCTATCCCATTTTCATCATGCTAAGCCAAGAGAGCTACAAGGGCTACTGTTGTCGCTGACATGTATAGAATCAATAGATTTCTTGGGATGGGTGGCATTAAGACTGGTGGTGTTAGTAGATATTCTTTGAATTTGTTAAATGTCTCTTCACACTTGGTATCCCACTTGTACGCTACCTCCTTGTGGAGTAGGTGAGAATATGGATTCTTTTTATCTTCCAGTTGTGCTATGAATTGTCGGATGGATTATAGTTTTCCTTGGAGACCTCTTAGTTGTTTTAATGTTTTCGGTGCCTCCATCTTGAGGATTTCTTTTACTTTCGTTGGATCCACCTCAATGCCTCTCATTGATACTATATATCCTAGCAATTTACTTGATTGTATGCCAAAGACACACTTCTTTGGGTTTAGTCTGACTTTGTACTCCTCTAGTTTGTCAAAAATAGCACTTAGGGTTGCTATGTGATCTTTTCTCTTTTTGGATTTAGCTAGGATGTCATCGACATAGTCTTTGACTATCTTGTGGCTCATGTCATGGAATATCAATTTCATGGCCCTTTGGTATGTTTCTCCTACATTATTTAGGCCAAATGACATCATGTTCTAGCAGTAAGTCCCCCATGGACAAGTAAAAGTTGTCTTATGTTGATCCTCTTTTGCTATCATGATTCGATTGTATCCTGAAAATCCATCCATTAGTGATAGCATCTCATGTCCTACTATCATATCTACTATCATGTCAATATTTGGAAGTGGGAAGTCATCTTTTGGACATGATTTTTTCAAATCTCTGAAGTCTATATAGATTCTAATGGCTCCATCAGGCTTTGAAACAGGTACCAAGTTTGATACCCATTCTGGATAATCTATTGGCCATATGAATCCTGCATTTAAAAGCTTTTTTAGCTCCATTTTGACCAATAGGGTGGTTTGAGGATGCATCTTTCGAAGCTTTTGTTTGATAGGCTTTGCTTCTGGATACACTGCTAAGTGATGAACCACAGTCTTTGGATCAAGTCTTGGCATGTCAGCATAACTCCATGCGAATTTTATTTTCCTTTCCCTTAGGAATACTGCTAGGAGCTCTTGCTCTTCTAATAATAGTGATTCCACATAGAATGTGATATGCGGGGTCTCCTTTTTTCCTAGGTTGACAGGATTTCATTTTTCTGCCAAGACTGCTAACTTTTCCTGATGAATAGCTCTTAAAGGAAGATTGAATCCCCCATCCACGATTACCTCAGAGAGGTTTTCACCATTGGATGCGTCCTTTCTTTTTACTCTTTTCTTGTTAGAGAGTACCACAGTGTGATTTTCACTCAAGGACTTGGATATTATTCTTAATTTCTCACTTTTGTGACTAAAGGATTCAACCGTTTCCCTAAAATAGGCATGTGTGTCCAACTCCATTATAAACCCTACTTTGTGATCCCCATCTGGAATGTTGTCCCACAATCCCATGAATTTTGAGAGCGCCTCATCATTTTTGAATGTATCAAGAATTGGTGGTCCTCATTGCTCGTAGTTGATGAGTTGGGGATATACTAGGTAAATCTCATGATTTTGATGGTCTGTTTCAAAGGAGAGGGTGCTAATCATGCAAAAGGCAGTATCCTCAAATAACCTAGGTAGACTAGTCATGGTATCCTCATCATTGCTACTATTATAAATGTCAGTTATAAATTTATGTATGTCTCTACCTATGGATATTGGTAAGCGTACTTCTGCTATGGTTAGCTGAGGAGGAATATTAACCATTCTAACTGAAGGACTTCAATCATGTATGGTTATACTTGAAGGGGTACATCCAAGGCCAAGATTTTTTTATTGGTCACATTTCTGGCATGATAGGTATTATGAGCCCATTATCATTTTTCCCAAGTCCTTGATTTTTGTTGTAGCCCATTGCGAGCATCATTTGTAGGCCTTTGCTTGTGTCATCCATGGGTAAATCTGCTACTGGCATTTCATCGTGATATAGCATGTGAGATGGATCTGCTTCAATAACCTCCTGGCCAAGGTCTCCCCAACTTGTAAATTTGGGATAGTCTTCAGGTGATGTTTGTGATGTGGAAGCTTGGTTTTCTTGTGGACATCCCCATGATGTAGGAGATTGTGGTAACTCTCCTACAACAAAAGCTTTGTTAGGGAGCTAGTAGCTTCCACAACCATCATCCTAGATGATGAGCTTGATGTCAAAGATGGTGGGAATGGTGGGAGTGGCAGGTGTCTCTTTCGTGGAAGTGGATGCAAGAGTGGTGGGGTCGATGTATGGTGTGGATGGGCCCTCATCATTTTTTTGTACTTGGGGGATTTTTTAATATTTTGCTTCAAGATTTTTGCAATAGGAGAAAGGTTCAGGATCTCCATGGATGGTAACTTCTTGTGTGTTATGTGTAAATTTCACACATTGGTGGAAAGTTGATGCTATTTCTTTCATCGCATGGATCCATGGACATCCTAAGAGGATATTATATGGAAAGTCAAGGTCCAAGACCTGACAAGTGGTTTCCATGAGAGCTGACCCTACTTGAATAGGGAGTTTGATTGTGCCCTGAGACACTCTTTCTTGGTCATCATATGCTCTTATCATGATGCCCTTTCCTTTGTCGATGGAATCTTCTAATATTTTCAATTGCTTGATGAGACTTAGGGAACATATGTTCAAGCTCGCACCTCCATCCACCAAGACCCTTTTTATTTTTCTCTTATGTACTATGGATTTCCAGTGAAGTGCACGGTTGTGAGATGGTTGGGTGGGGAAATCCTGATCAAAGAATGTAAGAAGATTAGGTGTAATGATATTTCTGACCATAGCTTGGAATTGCTCCACATCAAGATCTACAGGGATAGTGGATGATGCTAACACTTCCTCAAGGATCTTTTTATGGGCAGATGAGATTTTTAACAAGTCCATGATGGAGATGTGTGCTGGTGTTCTCTTGAGTTGATCTAAGACATTATAGCCATTAGGAATAGATCTAGATGTAGGGACTCTGTTTGGTTGGATGATCCTACAATGGTTACTTTGCCGCCTCTTGTGGTGACTCCACAATCTTTGGCATAGGCACCCTTGATAGTAATGACCAAGCAGTCTTCATTTAGAGAGGTGATGACTATTTCATACATATGATTTACTTTTGAGTGGATGCCTTTCCCTTTATCATTGTTATTCCCTTTGTTTCTATGATTTGACATCGGATTCGTGTATATTTTAAGATCTTGATTTCCTATTGGTTGTTCCACATTTATGATTCTTTTATCAATGAGATCTTGAATGATGTTTTTCAATCTCATGCAATTGTTTGTGGTATGGCCTTTTATTTTATGGAATTCACAAAGTTGATTCTCATTAGACCAAGGAGATTTCACATCTAGTTCTTGGTAATTTTCAAAGGTAGGAGCCTTGATGAGTTTTTCATTGATTAATCTTTTCATTATGTCTTCCAGTGGTTCCCCCAAAGTGGTGCATTTTCATTTGGGATAAATCTTGTGCTGAGGTGGTCCTCTTTGGTCATTGAGGTTATTGATTTTTGGATTGTTGTTTGCTTGGTGTGTTGTGTGATGAGTGTTTTGATGTTGTGTTTGGTTTTGAGGTGCGGGTGTATGTTGGCGAGGAGCACTAATGACTACCTTGGCATCGATGACACCATCATTAGTAATGTTTTTGTTCCTTGCCCACGTGCATGGTTTATCATTGTAATTGGATGGTGGGTGGTTGTTTTGTTGTTCGTGGTATGATGTTGATTCCTAGGGTTGAGTCAGAAGGGCTCTTTCGATGCTAAGCACCTTGGGGATCAACTAATCATATGTGGTGATGCCCTGAGCCTTGAGATGAAATTCCAAATGGCCTTCAAGGTTGGCTATGATGGTGCAAACTTGGTGTTCTTCTGGCATGGTCCACTTGCTCTGATTGGCCTTAGATCACCATCATTGTAGGAATGAGGCGAATGATTCTCCCTTTCCTTGTTTCAGAGCCAAGAGTTCTTCTAAACTAACATCCATTGTGATGTTGCATGCATATTTTTTAATGAATGCATCTATAATTTCTTGGAATGTTCTAATTCCTGAAGGTAAGCGAGAGAACCATTCCATAGCGTGGCCCACCAAGCTCCTAGGAAATAGCCTCATCAAATAAGTATCGTCATATGCAACCTCCATGCAATGAACCTAGAATTCCCTAATGTGATCTTTAGGGTTTCTCGTCCCTCAATATTTGTCAAATTTTGGGATCTCGAATCCCTTGGGGAATGGTTTCATTATTAAGCTCCTATCAAATGGATAGGGACACAAGTTGCTTGGTGTTTTGGTTATTCGCCCTGCTTGAAGGTTGAGCACTTGTTGTGAGAGCAACCTAAGTTGTATCGTCACATCATTTTGGGGATCAGGGGGTGGGATGAAAGTGTTTTGGGGTGTTTCAATCATGGGTTGGATGGGTGGGTTGGTTAGTGTGTTGTTCAATGGTATCTATATGTTTTTCTGAGTGAAGTAGGCTTCCACTTGCTTTTGTATGAACAACGCCTATTGTTTATCTTGTTGTTGCTGCACTAAGATTTGTGCTTGTTGTTGTTCCAACAATGCTTATTGTTGGGCTGCAACTTCTACTGCTTCTTGTTGCTCTTGGTATTGCTTTAATGCTTGCTGAGATGACTGCAATTGTGTTGCTTGTCTTTGTGCATGAAGTTGTGCTTGATATTGGGCTTGTTGTGCTTGGTATTGAGCTTGTGCTTGTGCTACTTGTTGTTGCAATAGAATTTATGCTTGAGTGGCCTTTTGTCCTTGCAATGCTTGCACGGCTTGTACAACTTGAGCAGCTTGTTGTTGTTGCTGCTATAATAAAGCTTGGGCTTGTGTGGCTTGTTGCACTTGTAATGTAGATTGGGATACTTGGGCAGCTTGTTGAGCAGCTAGGTGTACAGCTTTTTGTTTTTTCACTTGTTGGAATTCCCTTTGAAAGGCACCTTGCAATGCCACGTTGTATTAGTTTGATGTGGTGGAAGTTGGTGGTGGTCGGGGTGGTGGTGGATTCAGAATGACGTTTGTGGTGGGTGATGATGTTGTGTTGATGTTTTGAGTGTTGGATGGTAGTGTTGATGTGATGGTTGGTCCTTGAGAGACCATGCTTTGTGATGTTAGAGGTATGTTCGATGATGTTGTAATTCCTTGTGCATTTATTGCTTATTGTTGTGATGTCAACAACAAGTTTTCAGTGTTTGACATAATGCTTTGGTTGATATTTGGGATGTTGTTTTGATCAATACTTGGTAGAGGGGGAAGCCCTAAACCAAGGAGTGGTGTGGATGATAATGGAAATGGTGGTAGGGGTGGAAATGTGAGGGGTACGAGCTCTTGTGAGAATGTTGTGGTGTCAAATATGCCCCCTGGTCTGAACATATCTCCCTCCTCTTGCAAATTTGTGAGAAGAGGTGTTTGAGGTGTTGCGTGAAAAAATGATGATGATGGATCATGATGGAAGGTGAGAGGAAAATTTTTGTGTAATGGATTTTGGGATATGTTTTGTTCCAATATGGTGTTTGCATCCAAGTCTTGATAATTAACAAGGGGGTATGTCTTGATAGCATAGGAAAATGCATTTCCCTTATTAGTGTTAGGTTGGGTTGGAGCAAAAGATGTCATGATTTGTGAAATGTTTTGCGTGATGTTTTGAGATGGGGGTGTAGATGAAATGGGAATGCTGGATGAGATTAGAGGAAATGATGTTTCTAGTATAGTACTCACTTCAAAATTTGAAGGTAACTTGGCCCCTTGTTTTGCTAGTTCAAGCATGTATAATGAAGGGTTGAGCCTCATCATGATGTTGATGATTTTATGGTTCTTTGGATTTTGGAGCATTTCAGTCATTTCTTCATGAGACATTACAAAGGTAAGGTCCTCTCCTTGGTTTTCTTCTTACGGATTTTTCGATGATGAGAGGGTCAAAGGATTACTTGATTCGGCAGTATTCATTTCAATGTTTGTTTGGCTAAGATCGCTTGAAGTGGGTGTTTCTCTATTGGCTTCCATACTCTTCTTGTATTGAGATTTAGTTAGAACCATAAAACAAGGATCAATTTTTGAGAATATGCGAGATGAATCTCTTGATTCTTTGGATTGATCTTTATTTTATGCCCAAAGTAGAAAGTTTTAGGATGTCTTGAGGATCAAAAAGGTGATGATATGATGATGATGTTAGGGATGGATGATACGGATTTTTTTCACTTTTGATAAATCTTGAATGAGATACTAGGCTTTTAGGACTTGCAAATTTTGATTTTGATTTGATTTTGGATTTTGGATTTTGTCCTTGATTTTTATTTTGATTTTCTTTTGATTTTGAACAAAAAGACCCTAATATGTTGGATAATTATCTAAGGGATAGATTTTTTCAAAGGATGGTGATTTGAATATGTGCAGGGAGAAGGATGCATCTACCCACACCTATTCAAACAAGATGATAGTTTCACTAAGTATATGAAGAAGGATTCATCTACATATACTAAGCTAGAAAAGATGGTTTTGATAACTTTGACTAAGCATATGCAAAAGGATACATTTACACATACCTAGCCAAAGGTGCTTTTGATAAAATTTTGAAGGATTTAGTCTCAATGATTTTGATGATTTTTGATTTCACCAAAAAAGCCTAGCATTAGGATGATTTCAAGATTTTCCAGAAGGTGGTGGTGATATGGTGTTGGTTTTGATGTTTTGAAGGATGGATGAAAAATATTTTGACTTGTTTTGATCCTAAGATGAACCTAAAAAAAGACACTTTGTTTGCCTAGACCTAGGTATTGAAGAGTATATAATGCTTCTATAGACCTTTGTAACCAAGAAATCATTTCATTTTCAGATTTCCAACCAATGATTTTTTTCTTTGGGGATTTGGACTATTTTGAGAATCATGAGTCTTCAACACATATGAATGTTCATTTTTCTTAGCTTTGCTTAATGGCTTTATTTTACAAAAAATACTTTCTTTAGAATATGCGAGATGAATCTCTTGATTCTTTGGATTGATCTTTATTTTATGCCCTAAGTAGAAAGTTTTAGGATGTCTTGAAGATCAAAAAGGTGATGATATGATGATGTTGTTAGGGATGGATGATACGGATGTTTTTGACTTTTGATAAATCTTGAATGAGATACTAGGCTCTTAGCACTTGCAGATTTTGATTTTGATTTGATTTTGGATTTGGGATTTTGTCCTTGATTTTTATTTTGATTTGCTTTTGATTTTGAACAAAAAGACCCTAATATTTTGGATAATTATCTAAGGGATAGATTTTTTCAAAGGATGGTGATTTGAATATGTGCAGGGAGAAGGATGCATCTACCCACACCTATTCAAACAAGATGATAGTTTCACTAAGTATATGAAGAAGGATTCATCTACATATACTAAGCTAGACAAGATGGTTTTGATAACTTTGACTAAGCATATGCAAAAGGATACATTTACACATACCTAGCCAAAGGTGCTTTTGATAAAATTTTGAAGGATTTAGTCTCAATGATTTTGATGATTTTTGATTTCACCAAAAAAGCCTAGCATTAGGATGATTTCAAGATTTTCCAGAAGGTGGTGGTGATATGGTGTTGGTTTTGATGTTTTGAAGGATGGATGAAAAATATTTTGACTTGTTTTGATCCTAAGATGAACCTAAAAAAAGACACTTTGTTTGCCTAGACCTAGGTATTGAAGAGTATATAATGCTTCTATAGACCTTTGTAACCAAGAAATCATTTCATTTTCAGATTTCCAACCAATGATTTTTTTCTTTGGGGATTTGGACTATTTTGAGAATCATGAGTCTTCAACACATATGAATGTTCATTTTTCTTAGCTTTGCTTAATGGCTTTATTTTACAAAAAATACTTTCTTTAGAATATGCGAGATGAATCTCTTGATTCTTTGGATTGATCTTTATTTTATGCCCTAAGTAGAAAGTTTTAGGATGTCTTGAAGATCAAAAAGGTGATGATATGATGATGTTGTTAGGGATGGATGATACGGATGTTTTTGACTTTTGATAAATCTTGAATGAGATACTAGGCTCTTAGCACTTGCAGATTTTGATTTTGATTTGATTTTGGATTTGGGATTTTGTCCTTGATTTTTATTTTGATTTGCTTTTGATTTTGAACAAAAAGACCCTAATATTTTGGATAATTATCTAAGGGATAGATTTTTTCAAAGGATGGTGATTTGAATATGTGCAGGGAGAAGGATGCATCTACCCACACCTATTCAAACAAGATGATAGTTTCACTAAGTATATGAAGAAGGATTCAATATACCTATGGATGACTGCATAAGATACAATATTTGTTGGATTCTCCACTTGGACAAGATCCAACTACACTTATCTCTAGACAAATGGATTATTTGACTGAGAATCATGAGTCTTCAACACATATGAATGTTCATTTTTCTTAGCTTTGCTTACTGAATATGCTGAATCTCTTGATTCTCTTTATTTTATGCAAGTAGACTTGAAGATCTCACTTTTGATATGGGGCAGCACAAGCATCAACACCCATGAAACTCCCATGATAGTTTCACTGTTTTCCATTTAAGCTACTATAACTTTGAGACCATAAAAATGATGATGTGGTGGCTTTTCCAGAATGACCATTCTTGCACCAATTGAAATAGATTAAAGGATTTTGGAAAGAATTCTAGAACATGGGTTTTAATAAGATGACTTTCTTCATTCATGGAGATTGACCCGTACAGCAAGAGTCCCCTTTTTGATCCATCTTGTTGAATAATCAACCACGTTGGATATTGGCGTCCAGCTTACTCCAATATCCATATTGATATACCAGTTGGAAATACTCTTGGCTTTAGAGTGTTACTAGTTGAGTCTCTTCCATTGGGTGAGTACTTTTTCCCCAAGGCAGGCCCTCTAGGATAAACAAAAGTGAATGAAGAACAATATTCATAACTTAATCAATCCTTGTTGGCAACAAGGAGAGAGAATATATGCAATAATTCCTCCACTCACACTCGCACAAGATGTTCAATTTTAAACCCAAATTGAAGTGTGGAGGTGATGGATTTGTCTCACCCTAAAGTCATGAAATGGAAAGATTCTTTTTAAGCCCAAATGAAAATTAGTGTCCTAAGAAAGAAAGGATAACAATTTCGTGAAAAAGTGTTAAGCAAACACTAAAGTTTTTAAAAACACTTTGATTTGATGAAAAATCATCCTCATGCTTTTCCTTTCTTCATTTTTCGATTTCAAATGTACAAGGAATAAAAACCAGTCAGATTTTGGAAAATACAAAAATTAAAAGGTAGAAAATAGAAGACCAATTAATTATCAATCAAAAAGCATGTGCTCATTAAATTTTCCCTTTTTACTTCCTTCCAGCGTCACAACTTGTAACTACGTCACAGTTTCATTTCCTAGTGGTGCTCTCACAACACCACTTTCTAGTCAACGTCACTCTGTGTCGGGACAAAGAGCTCAACCACGTAGCCCTTTTAGTCCAACATCACAATTTTCTTCCAGCATCAAAGTTTGATACTGTTTGAAATTTTTTTGTGAGTCAACGAGCCCAGCGGTGGAGTTTATAATTTAAATTTTCTTGGTGGGACGAGTCTAGTGTTGCACTTTGAGTCCCCCATGGTGCTATATAATGACACTAAAAAGACAGCAGCACCAAAAAAGTGATGTTGAGCTCCCAACATTGGAAATTTCTTTATATGAGTGAAAACACAGAAATTTCAAGAAAAGATGAGAAAGAATGATATCAAGCCCTCCTAGTAACACATGATCCCATGGGGGAATTGGTGCCAATTTGATGTGTAAATTGGCCCTTTCCCAATTCCTAAGATGTAAGCTTGTTATGTTGAAGAGTGCTTCAAGTTAAAATCTGCAAAACCTAACTATGATTCAAGAATGATTGGTGAAATTTGATGGATATTTGAGGATGGTAACTTTGCATAATTTGTGGATGATAAAATAAAGATATGAGCTCTTTATTTATAGAGTTCCAAGATGGATGAATGTCCAAATTTGAGCAATGTGGGACTAGCATTCATCCAATGGCATGATGCCACTTGTCAATCTATGAATGGATATAGGATGTGCAAGATTTGGGGATTGTGCCAATAAATGCAAATATTTGAAATTCAAATTTGTTGAAATGACTTGCAAGAGGGAAGGGAAAATGCAATAAATTCCACTTGTCTCAAGGAAAAGGACATGTAAGATGAAGTTATTTCCTTGTTGGATGTACATGTTGACTTAGAATTTTTGAATTCAAATTGAGAGAATATTCCAAAAGATACCTTGTAAGGAAAATAAATATTTAATAAATGAATTAAATCTATTTTCATGTGCAACTTGCATTATCTAGAGGATGGGACATGAGATGAGATTAAATTAATCAAGGGTTAATTAATTTAATGAGAGAGGTTAGATGATGTGACCTATTTGACTCAAATTTATGGATTTATTTAAATCAAATAAGAGAGGAATATGGTAAGAGATTAATTAAATAAGGATTTTGATTTATTTAATTAAAAGAGATGGTGTTAGATTAAATCAAATAAGGTTTCAATTTATTTAATTTAATGGATAGACTTTAGAGATTTAATCAAATAAAATTAATTATTTAATTAAATAGGGATAATTAGATCAGATGAATTGATTTAATTAACAAGAGGGAGTGACTTAATTAGACAAAATGATTTATTTAATTAAGGGATGAAAGTTGATGAATTTAATCAAATAAGGAGATTTGATTAAATGGTTAGACCGAGGGATGATTTAGGATGAATTGATGTTAGTAGTCAGGATCAAATGCACAATGTCAATCAGTATATTTTACATGTCTACAGTAGAGAAATATTCATGAGCTATGGAAAATGTTATAAAAAATATAAAAAATGCTTTTGAGACTACTGGTGGACAAATCTCTAGAAAATATTAGAAGAAAAAGATGAGAATTTTGATGAACAATTTTAGATACAATTGCAGAAAAACAATCATGGAGGGAAAAGAGAGGTTAATCCACTCTATCTCCCAAAAAATGGGAGGCATTGAAAGAGAGTATGCATTTCGAAGAATATTTTGCAAAGAGTAACAGAGGCAAGAGAGCAAGAGATAATGTGAGGGCTGGATATACATTTTGCTAAGGTAGGTTGTAGGCCAAAATGGAAGAATTTGTAGTAATTGTATGGATTTTTGGTTAAATTTACATTGTCTTATTTATTTTATTTTTTATTGAACTGACTCTATGTTGAAATTTAAATTGTATTTAAGATGGAAACCAGTAATAGAGAAGTAGGTGCAAAAGATATTGTCAATTATATGGCTGCACTAGATCCTAGTAAATCAGAGTAGGATGAAGTGGAAATCTAGTTCGTCAACATAGATTTCATAGCCATCTGTTAAATGTCCAGAAGGAGCCTCTCTAGATCATGTCAACTCAAATAAAGGGTACCAATCTATAATGAGTTGCATATTCGGTCTCAGTCAACAAGTTTCATAGTTGGTTGCCTTCATTAACACTATAGTTTCTGCATGGAATGAACATAAGTCCATGGAATCAGATGAGGTAAGAGACTCTATTGATATCAGTTATTCTTGTTTGGAAATTTTGTATACAAATACCTCTTAATATTTAGATTATTAAAACTTGAGCGTAGGAGAATCCAACCCAGTTTCTTTATTGTTGCAGTGATCCAAAAAATGTTCTTTTGGACAAATTTATAGCTTGCATTCTTTACTTGACTATTGAATGCTTTGTATATTGTTTTGCACGATAGTTAAACCACATGCAGATAAATTTTATCAAAGAAATATGAAAACAAAAACACCTTCATGATGTCAACAGAGCTACCAATATTGGGTGAAATAATAATACTGTGTCTCACTTTTTTCCCAAGATGGACATTTACATCAAATTTTTAAACAAAATCTTCATCTTTTGAGACCTATAGCAGCTAAACCATAAAAACATTGAAGATGATGTGAACTAGTGATTTGTGGTAATTTGTATGTAGATTCTAAATGTTATTTTTTTCAATTTTTCTGAAATAAATCACGAATCTTTCAAAATCTCCTTTAATAACTGGTTTTAGATAGAAAATAACATTTTCAAAAAGTAACATTTGTGTCATACAACTTAAATTTTTTTCTATAAAGGATTAAATTCTAATTTTTGGAATATATATTCTGAACATCAATATCTAGGGAAAGGATATTTTTCCACAATTTTTTGTTGCATATTTTTTAATTAATTTTTGAAGTCACTGTAATTATAATTTGGACATACATGTGTGTCGTACAACCTAACTTTTTGTGTATATATCAAAATCCATTTTTTCTTTGTTTGGATGAAATAAGGAAATCAATATCTAGGGAATCGGTATTTTTTGAATGTTTTTAACAATGGTTTACTATTTTTCCACCTCTGCACAACAAAGAGCTTGATGTTCAAAGAAAAACCTATGTTTAATAAAAAATGAAAATTAAATACATGATAAAATGAAAATATATCAAACTTATACTTGTTGGAAAGCTAGTTTCAAGGACTACAATCTTGAAAAATATAATTTTTAAATGATATTATTTAATCCCTCAAAAGGTAAAGAAAAAATGGTTTTTTTTCCAACATTTTGATAGTTGTGAAGGAGACTCCATTGTGGGTATGATTTAATACTATAGGGGTTCTATCTAAGGGGTTTGATATAAGGGGGTCTTATCTATCCCTCTTCAATTAAAACCCTTTAGATGGAGCCTCTAGAGACTTAAAACATTATTTTTTCTAAGAACAACGATTCCAGGAAAAAATCATCACATCCCAAAAGTGAGACACAATATTGTGGCAACACCCTATTGATAGTGAGCATGATGAACTAGACAAGAATGCACAACACAAACATCATAGTTGTGCTGAAGTTGAGGAAATATAATAGATTCAGTTATTTTTCCTAATGTTTTTTCATTATTCATGCTTAAAGTTTTCTTTTGGAGAAAAATTTATAGCTTTGGCATTCTTTAAGTTGAAAGCTAATGTGTCACAATGTTTTTTCATTCTTCTTTTCGACAAAAAATTATAGTTTTTGCATTATTTAAGTTGTAAGTTAATTTGTCCCAATGTTTTGTTATTCTTCATGCTTAAAATGTTCTTTTGGACACAAAATTATAGCTTTTGCATTCTTTACTTGACTTATATTAATTTTTACATGATGATTAAACCACATGCAAAGTAATTATATGAAAGAATAATGAAAAGAAAATGGCTCAGTCAATAGAGCTCTCTACAAAGCTATACAACTTCATGTCAATTATGGCATTGGTAGTGATTATGATGATGAACTCAATGAGCATGCACATGGTTTTCATAGTAGTAGTCGTGTTGAACTCGAGGTGAGTGCTATGAAACCAATGCAAGTAAGTACTATTCAAGTAAGTAATGGTTGCTTTATTATGTAAATAAGGGTAATCATTACCTATTTGATAGAAGTTGGTTAGGATATTAGTGAAGTGTAATTAGCTAGTATACATAGATTATGGAAATAAGGGAGAACATATAACTTACATATGGAAGCTTAGATATTAGTTGTAATAGAGCACATACAGAGATTTTGATAATGCATTAGTGCATTGTGTTTGGGGATGTCTGGTCCTCAGTTTGGGGGACTTCATTGCATATCCATGTATCTTTCTAGAGTACTCGCGGTACAGTCTATCAAAATTGTATTCTTTCCCTCCATTGTTTGTATCTCACAATGCATTATTTTTTTCCTTAGACTAAAAATTTGCTTCTTTGTTATTCAATAGAATAAAAAAAGCACATACAAAAACTAATTTGTTCCAAGACATAAGACATTACATATAGTTGTAAAAAAAATGTAATGTGTTTTTAATATCTCAATATAGTGTGTTTTTTTTTTGTTTTTGTAGACATTTATTGGTAAAATCCAAGAAGGGAATAAAGTTGAGGTGTTGGATCTGTTTGATGGTGATGTTGTGGGCATTGAGAAGATTCACTCACTATCTATTATACATGGAGTTAAATTGAAAAGAATAGGAAATGAAAATGTAAATATTTTCAAGGTCACAAGTAACATACCCCTTGCATATGAAGAAAAAATAGATGGAGTTGTTCATCGGAAAGAGAAAGAAGGGACCTTCACATTGTGGTCATTTAAATACTTGAAAAAAATGGCATAGTTGATGTTTATCATGTACTAGTTGTTAGATAGCTTGGCCCACTACTTTATGCAGCATTTTGAATGTGTTGTTCAACGATCTTAGTATTTTTTTTCTTTTTCTGAGCTATATAATCAAAAAAATGCATTGTAACTCAGTTTTCTTAGTCATAGCATTGAGAAACACACTTTCTAACACATTTTTCAAAGAAAATACACTTATTTATGTCTTGTATCTACTGGAAGAACACCTTTTCTCAATTAAATTTCAGTATTTTCCTTCTTAATAGCTAAATTTCATTATGTGCAAATGAAATATTGATTATATTTTCTATGTTTTTTGTTTAAACCTCAAAAGCATTGTCTCATTTTTAACACTTTTAAGAAGAAATCAATAAACAAAAAAAAAAAAAAAAACTACTAATTGACTAAATATACTACCAATTGACAGAAATTAGTGAATAAATATGACTAACTATAATGATTATGCAATTAATAAACAATGTACCAATATACTACTAGTTCATTGAAATTAGAGACCAAAAATAATTAAATAAACTACCAAATCAATCAAAGTGATGATTAAAATTAATGACTAAATACACTACTATGGCATAGAAAATTGGATGCTCTTGGAAAAACAGACAATTTCACACTTAATTTGGACCTACTTTTGAGTAGCCTTGCATTAATCATTCTTCAAAACAACATTTATAGGCCCCTAAGACCCATTATTTTTTATCTAGAGGCCCATTTAACTTAAAAATAATTTAAATCCCGACAAACGATACTTAATTCATTCATATCTCAAAAACCCACCTCTAAAAATCACTAGTGGGACCCATTCACCACCTTAGGCAAATGAGTCTCCTTTGGTGGGACCCATTCACCAGGGGTGACAAATGAGTCCCTTTTGGGAAAAAAATCAATTTTGAGTAGGAATTTCATTGACTTAATTCAATTTTTTAGTGGATGTTGGCCTCTTAGGTCTTAATAACGAGAAAATTAGGTATTGATGCCTATAAATACACATTTAGGTAATTGTTTAGATCTTCAAGTCATTTTTACAAAGAAATTTCAAAATACAAGTATTGAGAATCTTCCAAAAGAAGTTTCATTAGAATTTCTACAACAAAGTTGAAGCTTTTGGACAACAAGATAGGGTTTTTGCAAGTCTTGAAGCTCACTTCTTATTCAAGATCCCATATTGCCAAGTGTTGATAATGGATGCCTATGGAGAATCATGGATAAATCTAGGTTGAGGAGATGCAATTAGCCATCAAATCACACCTTATGACTTGTTTTCAAAGTGATTCCATCTTCCATTTTCTCTCTATGTTCAAATTTAATGCTTTTTATGTCAATTACACTCATTTGAAATTTTGTAGGGTTTCTTGGATTGAAGTCTCGCATCATTCAAATCACATTTACTTATCTTATTCTAGCACATTAGAATAGGGTTTTATCTTGCTTTAGATTTTCCTAGTCTTAGACACACTTAGGGCTAGGGTTTTATGCAAATTTGATCTATTCAAGGTTTAACTACCAAATTAGGGGTTTGACCAAGGAAAACCCCCCATTAGAAAATAAATATAAAGTTGTTATGCATGTGTTTTCAGAGATTTGGATCCAAGTTTCCATCAAGAAGTGTTGTGCAGGTGACAAAGTATAGATCATAAACTTGAACTCCCCAAAAAAATAAAAGAGGACTAATTCACCATGGATGGCGAATGGGTCCCACTAAAGGTTCCTGACAGAATAGAGTGTATATTTCAATACCCTTTTGGCAGAAACAAGATTCTGGGCAGAAACCCTAGTTTGAGATTAATTCTCCCAAGGTGGCAAAAATGAGTCCCAGTCAGTCAAAAAGTCAACATTTCCAAATTTTTAGAGTATTTTCCAGTCTTCATCAGGTTTAAAGGTGCACACATTTAGTCTTTTAACTTTTTGTTTTGTTCTATTTGCATTTTTATTCATCTTCTTAGGTCTTTTGCAAACAACACTGTATTTTCAAACACTTTATATTTCTTAGGTTTGGCATAAATAATCAATCTATTTCATCAGTTTGTTTCATTTAGATAATTGCATTTAGACATAATTTCATTATACTTGCATTAGTTTGAGTGAACCACCTAGATTTTGTATGGGATCTATCTCTCTCCTTTAGGTGAAAAACCCTAACTGACCAAGAGAGTCACAGTATCCTAAACCACAAAAAAATTTGGTTCATTTTGGTGAACCTACATTCTAAACATTTTCTTTCTAATTTTCATTGCATTTTCATCCTAGGAATTACTTTGCATCACTATACTATTAGGTTTTTTAATTGTTTTTGCATCCTAGGGTTTACAAAATTGCATTAGTGAAACTATCATATAGATGTCATTATTACATTTCATTCTATCAATTCATCATAAAATTATGCATTTCCATTACTTTTGTGCATTGTATAGACCTAAAAACATAGAAAAAAGTCAAAAAAATTAGAAAAATCTCAAAAACACCCCTACTAGGACTCATTTTCCACCCTAGGCGAATCAATCCTAGTACACTTTATGCATCATTATTTTCATAATTCAGTTTCCTATTTTCCACTTTTTGTTAGCCATAGTTACATTTTTGTTTCTATTTGGTTATTTTATGTTATATTTAAATCATTTGCATAAGCATCTTTTCCTTTCATGGAGCTCATGGATAGCATTAGACTTTTGAAAGTTTTGTTTTCAGCATTAGTTCCTAGTCCTTTTATATTAGATTCATTAGTAAATGAAAATAAAAAACCAAAAACATCAAATCAACCCTTGCATAGAATGCTTCAATTTAGAAACAACATCTCATCAAATCCACTTAGTAGTGATGATTTAAACAAGTTAGATGAATCCCTTCAGGACTTCTTCTCACTCACTTCAACCTTTAAGGCTTTCCATGAGAAGCTTAAACCAATTGATGGTAACTTACCTCTCAAACCTTCTAGTTGTGATGAATTTGACATATTCAATGAATCCCTTCAGGACTTCATCTAGCCTAAGTCATCCACTAAGGTTTGTTGTGAACAACCTAAAACAAAGGACATTAATGTGATTCAACCTCAACTCATCCTTTACCCACCTTCGCATAAACTTCACCTTCCAAATAAACCTAAATTTACTCATTACCCACCTAAAAATGATGTGTTGCAATAATACAATAATACTATTGTTGCTCATACATATAATACCCAAAACAATCTACAACCACAACACCCAACCCCACCCTCTTTACCTTTACCTAATCCACCTAGTGGTCCTCATTTTCCCTCATAGACCAAGGAGTACAATTTTGTTGAACAACTCAAGAATGCTCCTACAAAGATTTCTCTTTGGGATTTACTTCAAAATTCACCAAATTATCACACTATCCTTCAGAAAACATTGCAACACAGAGTAGTTCCTCCTGGTACAACTCTAAATGATGTGGTAGCTTTAATACATGGGATTAATAGAGTTAATCTAGACATTACTTTTCATCAACATGAGCTCCCTTCTTTAGAGTTACAAAAATGAAATGAAGCCTTTATGATAATTGCTCAATTCAATCAAATAGGTATCAAAAGGACCCTTGTTGATAATGGTTCTACCCTTAATGTGTGTAGTGTGAATCTCCTCGATAGATTGTGTGTTGACAAGTCACAAATAAAACTTGATTCCTTATCCATTCAAGGATTTGACAATACAACAAAGGAACCACTAGGTGTAATCACTTTTCCTATTATAGTTGGTGTGGCTACTATGCAAACTCCTATTCATGTCATGCCCTATGATATTTCATATAATCTTCTTTTATGAAGACTGTGGATTCATGAGATGAATGCGGTACCTTTGACTCTTCATTGTATAATGAAATATTTCTATAACAACAAAATTTAGACCCCGAGCTTGAAAATTTTTTACACCTTGAAAAAGGAACCACAAGTCCTCTAAACACATTAATTCCAACATCTCATATCGAACCTCTTGAAATTGAAAAACAAGATGAGAATTCATTGTCTAAATTATTTAGTGATGATTGGGGATCCTTATAATTCACACCTTCAATTATGGACGAATATATAATCACATGAAAAGAGGATGAAAAACAAGAACAACCAATCGTTATGTCAACTCATAATTCAAAAAAATCTTCTCAGGCATCTATCTCCTTTAACTTGGAAGAAACTACAACGTACACAACAAATTTTGACAAGATATATTATCAACATCTAACTAATCCGAAGGAAATGGAAAAACTTTATGGGAAAGGCTATGAACTTGTGAAACATTTGGGATATACCAGAAAATGATGTGGAAAGAATGAACAAGATATTTGTGTCCCTATAGCACCTAATACACAAAATACAAAAACTGGGTTGGGATATTCTCTTTCTAAGATGACAAAAGCCACTCAACACCATCTTTGAATATCAACACTATTACATGTCAACCAAGACACAATCTCACAATCAAAAATCTTGAACTACTTGATATAGACTTACCACCATCATGGGAGTATGTTAAAAGTGATGAAGCTTAAAAAAAAATGCTAGGAGTTTATGTTAAAACATCCTCTACTCTACTCCTCCCATGAAACAAGTTACTTGTGCTATGATAAGTACCAAGCAAAAAGATAGTGATATTACTGAAGAACCATATGATCCTGAAATTCCTAAGTCTAATGCACTCCCATTAAGAGATACAATGGATATACCAATGGACATAGATGATAAAGAAAAAGTTATTAAGATTGGGAAGTTCCTTGATGATGAAGAACAAGAGGACAAGGTATGTGTAGGATCATCATGGAAAAAATAGGCCCTTAAGTGGCAAAAAATTTAGAAAAATCAGAGTTAGGCAACTTGACATAAAAATTGAATAAGTTATCTATACTATTTCAAAAATATGTAAGAATAGAATCTGTAGAAAATTGAATGTAGTTTCTAAACTACTAGGTTTGTTTAAAATAAGAAAAAATCTATTTGGTGAAAATTTGAAATTTCAATGCAATGGTACTTAAATTTCAGGGAAAAAATAAGAAGTAGGTGTCTGGACCACCTAACTACAATAAAATGATAATATTTTAGATATAAATTACAAGACTCATGCCAGATGTGATGCATATTTTTTTGTAATTTTTTACAAGTAAATAATTAATTATGAATTTTTATTACAACTTTTAAAAATATAAAAATTCGTATGTCGACCACCATAACTTGGTCAAAACTTCATGAAATTTAATTTTTCTTTTTTAATCCTAGGTGTGAAGCATAGAATGTGATGCATGTTTTGATTAAAAATGTGATACCTTTGAAAGCTATAGATTTTTTTCAATCAGCCTATCAATCATAACTTTAGTCATAATTTGAATAGAAAATGAATAATAATTACTTATTAAATTCAAAGTAAAGAATAATTTATATTAGTGGAGAGCTGAGAATATCCTTTAACAACCCTTTTCGTTTCATCAATTTTGGGTAAAAAATAGCCGTCAGCCACATACCCATCATATTGCCACTTTTTGGCCCATCATGATCCTGCACATGCCCGACACTACAACTTTACTTCATGATTTTTGAAAAATTTTGGCTTGGAAATATTTCGATATGCCAAGAATTGACCTAAAAATTGTAACACACAACATTGTTCTTGCTGAAAATGCTAAACCTTTTCACCAAAAGATACAAAAAATGTACCCTAACATAGCCTTGCATGTTAAAGGAGAGCTTGAAAAACTCCTTGATGTAGGTTTTATTTGACCTATTGATTATTCTCCTTGGATCTCAAACATTGTCATAGTTGCTAAGCCTAATAATTGTATTAGGATATGCACAGACTTTCAAGACTTGAATAAAGCCTCTTTAAAGGATAATTTTTTGCTGCCTAATATTGACGTGATTATGGATTCAACTGTTGGACATGCTTTGTTTTCATTCATGGATGGATTTTCTAGTTATAATCAAATCTTTATCAGCCCACAAGATCAATACAAAACCTCATTTACAACTGTTTGGGGAATTTTTTGTTGGGTTATGATTCCTTGTGGATTAAAGAATGCTGGTGCAACTTATCAACGAGCTATGACATTGATCTTTCATGATTACATACATAAAATATTATAAGATTATGTTGATGAAATCCTTGCTAAATCCTTAACAAGACAAGATAATGTAAATGTCCTTCAAAATATCTTTGAAAAAATACATAAATATAACATGTGGTTAAATCTAAAAAGGTATGTCTTTGGTGTAGATAATGGGAAACTTTTAGGGTTTATCATATCTCATAGAGGCATTAAGGTGGACACAAATAAAATTGATGCATTATTAACATGCCACCTCTTAAGAACATTTCTCAATTGTGCACATTACAAGGAAAAATCCAAGCTATCTATCGTTTCATTGCATCTTTCGTTGATTGCACATTACCCTTCACATATCTTCTCCAAAAGGATGTGAATTTTGATTGGAATGAGGATTTGAAATAGGCCTTTGAGAGGTTGAAGGAATACCTTGCAACTCCACCCATTTTACAACCCACTATGCAAAACAAACCATTTATCCTTTACATAGCCGCATTAGTCCACGCTCTTGCAGCATTGTTGGCTCAACAAGATGATAATGGAAAAGAACATCTTGTTTATTACATTAGTTGAACTTTAATTGATTATGAAACCCAATACACACCAATCAAAAAACAATGATTGGCTCTTGTATTCGCTACTAGTAAGTTAAGACATTATTTACTAAATGCTGAAATACAAGTCATGACAAAATCTAATCCTCTTAAAAACCTTTTCAATAAAATAGATCTCTCGGGACGGTTAGCTAAGTGGGTGATGTTGTTAACTGAGTTTAACCTTAATTTTGTTTCACAAAAATCAGTCAAAGGACAAACCTCAATGACTAATCACTTAGTTGATGCTCCTTCCCCTCTCGCTTTACCTAATCATGACTCTTTTCTTGATGATAGTGTCTTGACAATAGATGTGAAAACATGGGAATTGTATTTCAATGGATCTAAGTGTAGAATAGGTTCTGGTGCTGGAGTGGTGTTAATTCTTCCTGAAGGAAATCCTATTCCCTTGTCCCATCGATTAAATTTCCTATGTAAAAATAACACAACTGAGTATAAGGCATTAATTGTTGGATTGCAAGTTGCTTTAACCATGGGTTCCAAAGATATCAAGATATTTGGTGATTTACAATTAGTGATCAAAAAAATAAATGGGATATATCAAACTAAACATACAAATTATCAAAATATAAGGATCTTACAATCTAATTATTAGTGAAGTTTGAATCCTTCACCATTGATAACATCCCATGAAAAAAAAATTGACATACAGATGCAATGGTGAGTGCAACTTCTCTTATATCCCCACAAGATCCTTCAATAGACTTCACCTTTTTTATTCATCCAATCATGAAACCTTCAATTGATACTCGATTAGAATATTTTTTACCAAAAACTCAAGAAGACTTGCGAGAATGGTATGACACAATATATAATTATTTAAAATATGGTACCATTCCCGAACCAACAATGAAAAGTACTTGAAATTGTTTACGTAAACTAGTAGCCAAATACATAATCCTTGTCGATGTGTTGTATAGAATATTCTTCAATGGTCTCTTACAAAGGTGTCTTAGGGACTCTAAAATTCCTATCGCCCTTGACCAGGCTCTTGTTGGTTCCTGTGGAGGTCATTTTGGAGGACAGACACTAGTGCAAAAACTCATCCATATGGGATATTATTGGAGACATGGAAATATATTGCTTTGCTTATGTAAAATGATGTCACAAATGTCATGAACATAGCAATCCAGTTCATGTCCCCACTTCTGAGCTCCATGCCCAAATTCCCATTTGGCCATTTTCAGTATGGGGATTGATCTCATCGGAAAAATTTCACCACCCTCCTCTGTTGGACATACATTTATCCTTACAACAATAGACTACTTCACAAAATGGGTGGAATCAATTCATCTTCGATCTAAAAATGTTGAAATAATTTGTCAATTCATATTGGAACACATAACTGCTCACTTTCAACTTCCATCTGCAATAGTTTTAGACAATGGAACCCCCTTTAAGAATAATGACATAAAGAAATTTCTTGAAACATTCAACATTCAACATCAATTTTCCACACCATACTATCCACAATCCAATGGACAAGTTGAAAGAACTAATAAGATTCTTCAACAAATCTTAAAGAAAAATGTCCACAAACATCACAAGGATTGGCATATGTAGTTACATTATGTGCTTTGGGCTTATCAAACGAGTTAGATTATTGACAAGAACTACACCCTATAACCTTGTTTATGGTACCAAAGCGATCATGCCCTTGGAGTAAGAAATTCCTACCCTATGAATTTCCCTTAAAGACCTTATTGATGATGCCACTTATAAAGAAAAAATATTTTACCAGCTTGAGATACTCGATGAAAAGCGCATCAACGCTCTTTAGCATCTCCAAGCTTACTTTAAACAATTACAATGAAAGAAAAATAATCACATCATTCCTAGGACATTTAATAAAGGTGATTTCATTCTCTATGAGAATCAACGCAATACCCATGTTGACTATGAAGACAAAGGTAAATTTAGCCCTAATTAGTTGAGACCTTACATAATTGATACCAGTTATGGGTCTCACGCTTACATCTTAATAGAGCTCGAAGGAACACCCCTTAAGGAACCTATTAATGTTGTGCATCTACATTGGTATTATCTCTAGTCTCTTTGAATGGTATGAATAATAAAGCATTGTTATCTAAAGTTATTTGGTTACATCCTAAATACTTTCACATTTCTTCGTTCTCAACAAACAATCATGTGTATGTCTTGAACATTAAGGTGATTATTTAATTATTTTTATAATTACTTTAGGTTTCATACTATTCACCCTCATGTTATGTTTAGTTAGATCTTTATATGAATTATAGGTGTATTTAATTTAACATACCTCAAAATAACAATGATGTATCTAAACTGACACTAAAATATGTTTTACATTAGATCACATCAATCATGTTATATCATGTAGACTTTAATTAAATAATTTTACAACAAGATTTTTTAATTAATCACATTTCTATTTAACATTCAAACACATTAAGATGTATCAGAAAACATAAAAATCTTATATATATATATATATATATATATATATATATATATATAACCAAAGTTTTAGGTACATCTCATCACAATATATAATATCACTGAGGTATGTGGGAACTATATCCCTTCGGCTCTAGTCCTCATGACCCAGTACTAGGAAATTAGGTGATGTTCGTATGTGATTGTGATCATGATCTACCAACCCTGAGTCAAAACTCTAATCCTTGTATCCACCCAAGAGCCACATGATGCTCCTCTGCTATATGATCCCTCTTTTCTCATAGCTATGATACCTCTTCCCACAACCTCTCCACCTCTGTTGGAGTTTGGGATGACTTTCTTGTAGTCTTAGTTTGATAGAGTCATCTCCTCACACTCTCATACACTTCATGTATCCTTGCGAATGGTCTGAGGGACTCTGGCTCCTCCTCCATGATTGGTGGGGGCATATAATCAGGGTCCATCTCCTCCTCGTCAATGGATGCATGCACTATCTCTGTAGCTTCCTAACGATAAAACTCTCACCAGTCTCTCATCACTCCTACAAGGTATAAACAATACACAATTAGTAAGCATCATCATGATATATATATATATATGTAGACACTGAAATTTGGTCTAAGCCTGCGACTTCAATTTCTTCATAATTCATATATTCATAGTCATGATTAAATAATGTTAATTATTTAATTACGTCACTAATTAACTTTATTCTCTTTCTTAAATTAAATAAATTATTTTTTAATTTATCGTTATCATATTTTTTACTATAATTAAATAAATCTTATTTATTTAATTAGTCCTTAAAATGTTGAATCTTGAATTAAATAATCATTTAATTCATAAAAGCCTATTTTTGACATATTCTTCTATATTTGGATAAATGTTTAAGTTATCTAGGTATTCATTTCCACTTGACTCGATCTATTTGGATCAGTCAGTTATCTCCTAATTTAATGTCTGGGTGTCTTTCACAAATAAACTCTCTATCATAACAAGTCAATTATCTAGTTAAGATGCTTATGAATGTACACATTTATTAATTAAATATCTTTATTTAATTAATTAATTTATGTGTGTATTCAAACATATCATTTCTGTTATTCTATTTTTATCCTTTTCATGCAGACATTATTCTTCTACTTTCGAATACTCTCAACCTGAGATTAAATCATTAGTTAATATTTATCTCTATTCTTAGGTTTTATCACTCATGTTAGTACTAACACTTATATCAATGCATGTAGAATCCTTTAATCTGAATCATTTGTCTATCTTTCAATCTATGTCTCTCATTCAAATGATCAATTCTCTATAAATAGATTTGTCTTTCATCATTATCTCTCATCTCGAAATTGTATGAATTTTGGAGCACTTGTTTAATCTTCAATATTTTGCTATAATCAGATTTATCAAGGCTATACTTTCACACTTATTAAAAATATTAGAGAAATAATACCATCACATCGAAATGGAGAAGTACAACAGAGGTTATCCATGGAGTTACATCGATCTTTGGTGAGATTGTTTTATGTTTGTGCTTTCTTTGTGCTTTGTTGTTTAGCTTTAGATTACATTAGAGTTTTATTTCTATTGTTATTACTTTAATCTTTCCTATTTTCATGATGTTACAATATATATAAATCATAAGCATTAAAGTAAATACATAAATCAAATATCATCACCTATATCTCCAACAGGTTGAGGGATATCAACCTCATCCTCTCTAGGGGGTATGGAGGATGTGCTAGCCTCTCTGTGAGCATGGGTACTGATGCATGTTGTGGCTACTGCACATGATTTGGTCACATGAATGTGTAAGGACTCTCCCCACTCATGTTGATCCTCATCTACTACCTCATCACCCTCCCTCAAGGGTGGCTCCTCCTACTCATACTCCTCCTCCTCCTCATCCTCATTCTCATCTCCTTCGTCTTGGCACTCATAGTCAGGATCAACATCCTCATCATCTATAACATCTATGAATATATCTGTAGCCATGTATCATACATCCTTGACACTATCCTCTACCTCATCTCCCTCATCTGGAACTAGTCCTACATCACCTATAGGGAAATCCATCAAAAAAATGGAATTTGGTCGTGTCGCTGACCACCACCATCATAAATGTTGAAGATTGGAACCTGGTCATGATTTGAGTAATCAGAGTCACTCTGGAATACATGGTCTATAGTGAGTTGTATGGTATCACCTAGCCTTCAGTAACTCCACACTAATCTCCTGATAAATGGGCACACCCTCAATGGTGTCTGCACTTGCTTGAACTATCACATGAATCAACCATAGTAGAAAGGATGTACTATGTAGTCATGTCAGCCAACCAAAAATCTATCCATTTGCATCCTCCTCAACTGTCTAGTATGATCTGGCCACTGCAGTGTCAGCTAATAAGGTCTCCAAAGGATCTCGTCCTCCTCTAGCCAGTCATACCTGAGTCTCCAAAAATTCAAGTCTTTGTATTGCCATAAGCACCATAAAAGATAGTTGAAGGCTTGTGGTTACCCTGTGACTATTGCACATGGGAAACTGACAGGCTTGGTACATGTGATATGCTCAAGGCCCCAAACCTAAAGTAGCATACAATGAACCATACTATCTATCTCTTGAAAAAAAAGTGATGCAAATCATAATACAAATGTGCCAGGTTGTAGCATCTCCAAGCATATACCATCTTGTACTCTGCCATCTTGTGAATCAAGTGAACTAATCCTCGATCAAGGTGTGTCTCTTGTCCATCTAGATTAAGTACCAGTGCCAACTTGTGTATCATAATTCATTTCACTATAGGGGCTCATGAATATAATAGCATTGAAACTCGATTTGCACCCTCATACACTGATCATGAACTGGTCTGTCAAAGCAATACTGCATGTCATCCTTCTGCTCATGAAATGAATGATCTCCTCAGAAGTGTACACATTCTTCTTGAATAGGAACTTAGAGAATCCAGTGTAGATCCTCTAAGTAATGGTCATCTCCTTGGTTGGGAGGTGAAATGTACATGTATCAGCATTCCAACGCTCGCATATGACCATTAGCATGGCATCATGGTATCTCATAGGAGGCATAAGGTATTCCCAATAGATCCCTACTACCTAAAGATGCTTTGTCTCCTCTGCTAATAGTGATGAAGCTAAGTCTCTCAAAAATATTAAATGTCTCCCCCCAAGCTATTTTCATGACCGATCAAGTACCTATCAAAATCACAACAATATACTCTAAAAATTCATCTAATATCTTTAATTTTTGCATTATTGATCATGCAAGTGTACTAAAGTTCATCTAGTGTGCTTTCCTAAAGGACCTAGATAATTTAGGACCCTTTTGGGATACTTCACAAAGAAATGAGACACTTCACAAAGAAATGGGACACTTTGCAAAGAAACGGGACACTTTGCAAACAAAAGGGACACTTTGCGAAAAAATGAGACACTTTACGAACAAATGGGACACTTCACGAAAAAATGGGACACTTTAAGAACTTTTCTTCCAAGAACCTAAATAAACCTATATATGCATAAAAATATTCAATCATTACAAAATCACTAAGCGAAGGTTGTAGAATTTCACCTCGTGATACAGCTCACCGCATGCCACCTAGTCTCGAAGCACATCATTTCGTGAAGGCCTATAATCTCGTCTACTCGGCATCTTCTTGTCTTACTCGTCACTCTCAAAGCTACAAGAAGGTAAAATGCAATAGTAAGTGACAAATTAATCTACTTTCATCTCTTCTAACTATTTTCATCCCTTTTACTCTTATGCATTTCATTAGGGTTATTTTCTATCTTAAGAGTTAATAAAGTACTTTTTCTTCAAAAAACATAATGGTAGCTAGGGAACTTGGTTTTCAATGTCTTTCGATGAATTGGAATCATGATTTTGTACCTGGAATCATGAAACATCTATCGTTCTGTGGCATGGTACTTGGAAATGCCTTACGATATGATTATTCTTTCTTCAATGTGACTAGATTGCTACCTTGATTCCACCTCCGTAAGGAAAGAAAAATCAAGGGAGGCATACATCTACCCTCGAATTCAATTCCTAGAAGCTAGATAAAAGGATTGTTTTTGGGAAATTAATGAATTTGTGTTGCATGATGTGGTTCCTAATGTTGCAGTTTTGCAAATAACTACATTGGGGGCTTCATTCTCCCATCTTTTGAATGAGTATCCTTTTGTGTAATAAATTATACTATTAAGACTCCTTTAGCTTACATATGCACGTAGAGTCATATGGGTGCTAAAGTGGGGGATAAATGTGGCATAGAAAATTGGATGCTCTTGGAAAAAGAGACAAATTCACACTTAATTTGGACCTACTTTTGAGTACCATTACATTAATCATTCTTCAAAACAATACTTAATTCATTCATATCTCAAAAACCCACCTCAAAAAACCACTAGTGGGACCCATTCACCACCTTAGGCGAATGAATCCCCTCTGCTGGGACCCATTCACCAAGGGTGGTGAATGAGTCTCTTTTGGGTCAAATTTCAATTTTGAGTGGGAATTTCATCGACTTAATTCAAATTTTCAGTGGATGTCAACCTCTTAGGTCTTCATAATGGGAAAATTAGGTATTGATGCATACAAATACACATTTTAGGTCATTATTCAGATCTTCTAGTCATTTTTACAAAGCAATTTCAAAAGTCAAGTATTCAAAATCTTCCACAAGAAGTTTCATTAGAATTTCTACAACAAAGTTGAAGCTTTTTGACAACAAGATAGGGTTTTTTCAAGTCTTCAAGCTCACTTCTCATTCAAGATCCAACATTTCCAAGAGTTGATAATGGATTCCTATGGAGAATCATGGAGAAATCTAGGTTCAAGAGATGCAACTAGCCATCAAATCACACCTTATGACTTATTTTCAAAGTGATTCCATCTTCCATTTTCCCTCTATCTTCAAATTTAAGGTTTTGTATATCAATGTCACTTAGTTGAAATGTTGTAGGGTTTCCTTGATTGAAGTCTTGCATCATTCAAATCACACTTATCTTATTCTAGCACATTAGAACATGGATTTATCTTGCTTCAGATTTTCCTAGTCTTAGACACATTAGGGCTAGGGTTTTATGTAAATTTTATCTATTCAAGGTTTAACTACCAAATTAGGGGTTTGACCAAGGCAAACCCCCATTAGAAAACAAATATAAAGTTGTTTTGCAGGTGTTTTCAGAGATTCAGATCTAGGTTTCCATCAAGAAGTGTTGTGCAGGTGACAAAGTGCCTATCAGAAACTTGAATTCCTAGAAATAAAAAAGGACTGACTCTCCATGGATTGTGAATGAGTCCCACTGAAGGTTCCTAACAAGATAGAGTACAAATTCTAGTACCCTTTTGGCAGAAATAGGATTATGGGAAAAAACCTTGGTTTGAGACTGATTCGTCCAGGGTGGCGAATGAGTCCTAGTCAGTCAAAAAGTCAACATTTCTAGTTTTTCAGAGTATTTTCCATTCTTCATTAGGTTTACAAGTGCAAAGATTCAGTCTTCTAACTTTTTTTTGGTTCTATTTTCATTTTTATTCATCTTCTTAGGTCTTTTGAAAAAAAAACACCGTGTTTTCAAAAATGTCATATTTCTTAGGTTTTTCATAAATAATCAATCTATTTCATCAATTTTTTGCATTTAGATCATTTCATTTAAACATAATTTCATTGTACTTGCATTAGTTTGAGTGAACTACCTAGATTTTGTGTGGGATCTATCTCTCCTTTAGGTGAAAAACCCTAATTGAGCAAAAGAGTCATAGTATCCTAACACAAAAATATTTGGTTCAACTACTAATGGACAAAAATTAATGAATAAAAATGACTAAATAAGTGACCAAATTATAGAAATCAATGACTAAATCAATGACTAAATATATCAGTGAATAAAAAATGACTAAATAAGTGACCATATTACAACAATCAATGACTAAATCAATAACTAAATATACTACCAAATCAATCAATCAAAATGATGTAGAGCCTAGGTGGATAATAACTCTCAACAAACTAATGTCAATATCAAAACAATGAACCCTTCTTGAAAACACCTTCAATTTGCCAAGTATCAACTCACCCTCAAGTGTCTCCACCCATTCACTAGCAATTCAATCTCACAGCATCTTGAACATGTTAAACATCTAATTTACATGTTAGAGGACCCATTCCACAAGATACAGTAAACACAAAAAGTGGAATGGGTCATTTTATCATTTTTGAAGACCCTCAACCCACAAATCTGGAAAAAATAGGTAGCAGCAATAAAAATTGAATAACTTTCACAAAACAAGGAGTTAGACCCTCAGATTTGAAGAAAATTAAAGCTAATTCATAGGCCTACAACTTCCAAAAACGTTTCAGAGCATTTGGAGTCCGTACAGATCCGTACAATGACAAAAGTAGAGAAAAAAACAGTAATTTTCTGAAAAACAGTGCTTTTATTGATCAAAAAAGGCTCACCAATCTCCAACCAACCCCACTTTCGAGCCATTGAAGGTTCTTATACATTTTTTGGTTTCATTCCAACTTCTTCCAACACCTATAACTGATTTTTAATCATTAAGACCTTCTAATCTTCATTAAGTTGCATTTTAAGACAAATTGCATATGACAATATTACATAAACTTTGCAACTTTTTAATTTTGACACCCAGAAACTCCTAAATCACTCTAACACCTCTAATTCACCCTATTACAACATATTAGACCTCATTCTTGCACATTTACACCCAAATTCAAGGATTTTCCTTCAAAAGGCTACAAATTCAAATGTTAACAATTTTGTAGCAAGAATGCATTATTTGCACATTTGACTACCAAGACTCAAAAGAAATCAACCTAATACACCTTAAATGGTCTTAATTGACCTTATTTAGCATAAATAAACCTAAAACATATTGATCTAACCCATTGACCACCTATCAACCTTCAAAAAGTGAAATCTTGTGACTAGGAGACTAGGTGCTCCTCCTAAAACAACTAGTAAATGACTAAAAATAGTTTAGTCATCAATTTGTCACATTATAAATGACTGGAAATAAACTACTAATGGTCACATGATCATTTTTGGTCATTTATATGTAGTTTTTAGTAATTTTTTTAATGGGTATGTGCAAGATCATCATGGAAAAAGCAAGCCCTTAAGTGGCAATGAAATTCAAAAAAATTAGAGTTAGGAAACTTGATGTAAAAATTTGAATAAGTTATGTATATTATTTAAAAATATGTAACAATATAATCTATTGAAAATTGAATGTAGTTTCTAAACTACTAGGTTTATTTTAAAAAAACAAATTTGTTTGGTGAAAATTGAAATTTCAATGCATGAGTACTTAAATTTGAGGAAAAATAAGTAGGTGTCTATCTAACCACCCTAACCACAATAAAATGATAATATTTTTTTATAATATTTTAGATATAAGTAGAGGACTCATGTCCTGATGTGATGCATATTTTTTTGTAATTTTTTTACAAGTAAATAATTAATTATGAATTTTTTATTACAACTTCTAAAAAATATAAAAACTTGTATGACTAACCACCTTAACTTGGTCATAACTTCATGAAATTAAATTTTATTTTTTTAATCCTATAGTATGCGAGGCATAGAATGTGATGCATGTTTCAAATTCAAAAAATGTGATACCATTTGAAAGCTGTAGATGTTTTTCAATCAGCCTATCAATCAAGACTTTAGTCATTAATTCAAATAGAAAATGAATAATAATAATTTATTAAATTCAAAGTAAAGCATAATTTATATTGGTGGAAAGTTGAGAATCTCCTTTAAAGACCCTTTTTGTTTCATCAATTTTGGGTAAAAATAAATTTATCAGCCACATACCCTACACATACCCATCATATCACCAGTTTCTGGCCGATCATGATCCTGCACATACCTTAATCATATATTGTTGTTTATTTACTAGTGTGTGTAGATTTGAGAAGATGATTATAATGTTTTTTATGTTTTTATATTCAAGTTTCTACTTGATTTGGTGTAGTACAGTGTGAGTTTCATTTGTCAATATTCAATTAAGGGTTATGAGTTGTCCCAAGATAAAGTATTAGTTGATGCAAGTTCAAGTGAAGTGTTTGATTAATCTTAAGTAGTTCATTGATTGTTTTGGATTGATTTCAAGTGAATTATGTTGTCCAAAACTTTCAGCTTGATCTAAGGAAGCATGTACTTAATGCCTATGGTGTTTAGCATTGGTGTTGGTTGACCTTGTGTTAAACACTACATGTTGGCATGTTGAAGTTTGTTGGGATCTATTTGGGTCCTAATTAAGGATTTATGTAAGTATCCTTTAATTTCTTTACACCACAAGAATGTTTAAGTGCTGACCTATTTCAATTTTGAATGTATAACAACTACTGGCTGACATTGGAGAAAGTTTTTAAAGTAGAGCTTGATATAAGTATGTATGGTGTTGATGCAAATGGGTTTGGAAAGAGTAAGAATCAACATAGATGAAATATTGTTGCAAGGGATGTGTGTGATGCAAAATTAAGCAGAGCAATGTAAGCTTCATGTTAGGGTTCCTGAGGCAATGAGTTGAAGGCATTGAAAATATTTCATGTGAGACTATGAAAGTGTGTGAGAAATTGTAGTGGACTCCTTGTTTCATTGAGAAGTGTTTTCTCTGTATTACTTTCTTCTTCTATCTTATTGTATTATTTTTGTGGAAATGATCCCTAGTTGTGTGCCTTTTTGGATAATGTGTCCTATTTTGGTAGTGAGCCCCTTTGTACTGATATTTCTATTACTTATATTGTGAGATCATCCTCACCATGGTTTTTTCCTTATTGATTTTTCCACATAAATATGGTGTTCTCATGTGTATGGTGATATGATATCAATTTCTGCTATCTACATTTCATGTTTAATCAACTTAATAAAATAAGGGTTTAATGAATGCTTGTGGATCTATTTACGTTGATGGTTTTGAAGGATTAATTTGCTACAACTAATTCACCCCCCTCTCAGTTGTCTTATTCATTTAAAAAAAAATACCTCCAACAAGTTTCCTTTAGACACCAAAATAAGCTAATCTGATGTAGATTTCTCAAAAATGTCATTAACATCATAAAATATCAAGAAAAAAATGGAATTCAATGCTTATGAAAAGTTTCCAACAAAATACCCATGAGTAAGGTGATTTTTTGCACTATAGACCACCCACTTTACAAGTGAACAATATGCACAATTTGACAATGGTATAGTTTTGATATTGTGCTTGATTTCCTAAGAAAGTCGAGCATGAGGGGGTGAACAAGCATTTTGTTTAATTATAATGTTTAGTGATAAATGAGGGCCAAGGGATTTTGAAAATTATGATGCATAATAAGGTCATTTAGTATCATGGAGCAATGTTATGCTAAAAATGCTAGAGTGTATGTGGAAGGTCCCATTGTTTCCACATTGTTGTATGATCAATTGTTGGCCACTCTATTGAATTATGTATATATAACATGTATTATTATGCTTGCACTCCTCAACTGAGCCCATATAGGATTGATGTTTCTCCTTCCCTTGAGAGTGCTACTTCACAAAGGTTTGCAAGCCTTTTCAACCTCCTTCTCCAAATATGATAAAATAAAAGGTATTGTTTTCATTTCCCAAGTCTTTTAATCAAAATTATGGTCTTTATTTGGCTCTATGGAACATTGTTGATAGGGATATGTGTAGAAGCCACCTCAATGCATGAAGGGAGATTCTCTTATGACTGTAATACAATGTTGGAGAATTCAAAGATCAAAAGTATAAAAAAAATTCCACAAGTGAACAAAATAAGAACAATAGTATTTCTATCAATATATACAAAGTTTTATAAATACAATCATCGACCTTGCATCTATAGGAAATGATGAGGATGTGAGAAGGTAGGAGGGAAACTCTCACTACCCCTCTAATGGTTGGACACTTGTGAAATCACTTGACATGTGGTTAAGAAAGTGGCAAGTTTGCATGTAATAAGTGTCTCAAGTGATGAAAACGCATGTCTTGATGCTATATAGTGTGAAAAATTAAAAATAAATGTAAGTAAACTTAAGCTATGAGTGTTAAAGGTCAATATTCAAAAGGTGATTAGCTAACTAGGCAAATAATGGCTCTATTTACACTAACACTATGTGATTAGATGTAAATTCCTAATATTTCACCATGTATTTCCATTTTAATTTAGGTTTTTTCTAGTTGTTTCCCATATTGAAGAAAATTATTAAAGTGTTCAAGATGAGTTCATGAGTGCAGCTCCTATACTTTTTTCCACCTCTACCTCTAGAAACTAGTTGTTTTCCTATACCATAAGGAAAAGTTTAGGACTACGAGAAATTTATAAGCTACAACATAGTGTGTTGGAGTCCTTCCAATATGGTTGTGTTCTTCACACACACTATAGTCATCCATTAATCAAATAGTAAGTAATTCCAATAAATTTCTAATGAAACTTTGTATATATAAATTTTTATTCTATGTCTACTGAGTCTCATCATGTCAACTCTTGGTTGATAGGTGTCCATTTATGGGATATAGTCCTAGTTATTAATTGGAAAAGTGTTCCCTACATGATGCAAGAAACAAATGGTTTTTTTTACTAAATTAATGTATGATCTCTCTTAGGAATCCCACCTCTTACATATGTTTCCCTTGGTGTTGTGAGAATTCTTGGATGTATTTAGGGATTTGATTCAAGGTAGATGATTCAACCATTCTACCCTTGTGTTATTTTTTGAGAGAGAAAATTCAATGTTAAAACCTAATCATCTCTATGGTGAAGCTTTAATCTCTCATAGGATCATCATGATGACTTCATCACATAAATTTTGATTCTTTTGCTTGTCTCAAACATTATTAGTGTACTAGTTACAAGGCCTTTTGTTTTTGAATGGAATGGTTTATCAACACAAAGCCCATGTTTTCTTAAAGAAAAAGTAATAAATCTACTATAAAATTATATTAATAATCATAAAATTTTATATTAGATCTACATTGAGAAGATACAAGATTCTTCATGAGGAATTTAGAAAATTAAAAAGTAAACACAAATTAGAACTAGCAGAAGTGAAAAATATACAATAGTAACAAAAACCAACACCCATAAGTGGGAGAAAGAAGACTAACCATCAATGCAGCTCTGTGAGGAAGATTCAATCTTAAAGATAGGAGGGAATAACATCATTGAGTGAGGGTCAAAATTTTAATGCTTAATTAGGAAGTGAATTGCATTAGACATAGACATTTCCTTGCATAGAATTGAAGCACCAAGATGAGGTTGAAGAGAAGATAGATATGAGTAAAAAGCATGAGGATTATCATGAACCAATGAAGAGACCATAAGTTTCCACAAAGAGATGGTGGCCCATTCATTAAAGACTATTTTTTTGTCTAAAATTTCTGCCACAATGGAAGGGCCCCTACAAAGCTAGTAATTATCCAAATCCTTTGAGAGGGAGGAGAAAGAGAACAATGTCGGTAGGAGATAAGAGCTAGCTAGAAATTTTACCAAAGCTAGCAACCAAGAGAGATACATGAAATTAGAAATAAAGATAGAAGAAAAATCATTAGTCCATGCCAGAGGAAATTTCCTAAACCAATCAAAACCAATAACCAACCATATAGAATTCTCCACCTTTTTATAGCGGAACATGAAATTTTTATGGAAATTATTTGTAGTGACCCTAAGGTCCCATGGTTACCAAAATGTAGGTTGGTTAAACACACAGAAACTCTCCTCCATCCTATCCAATAGTAGGAACTAGAACTAAAAAAAGGATTAGTGACACCACAAATTAAAATTGAAGAAAATCAAAGAAAGCCATAATTATAAAGCAGATACATACCAAATTAATGTTGAAATATTGAAATAATTTCTTGAAGATACATATTATATCTTGAGTACAAATTCACAGGGAGGAACTAAATGCACCCACACATGTGAATAGCACAAAACCATTATATTAAATAAATTGAAGCATGCTAATACAATAAAAAATGATGTGAATTTCGATCTATTCACCAAAGGATAAAACCTCAAGGATTCCAAAAGATGGTGGCATGAAAGACAACAATGAAAGGACATATTGCAAGTCCCCAAGTGAAGCAATGTAGTAGTGGAAGGACTTGTGCCTCGATGAAAATCTAGTAGTCTCATCAAAACAAATCATCATCATCACCCAATATTTAAGCCATAATTAGCAAGAGTAAGATAAAAATAATGGTACTATCCTCTCCACATCAGTCATTGAGTAGGGGTCAATACCCACTAGCAAGTGAAGGAGAGGAACAATAATCTAAGTTGGAGAGAAAACTTGATAGCCAAATAGGATTTCATTTCCAACCAACTACAATCTCATGTATGCCAACATTTAAGATCTTTTTCCAATAGATTTTGTGGGGCAACGTAATCCTACTCTACCTCAACCATCTGTATGTGGAAGGTTCAACATGGGCCAAGAAGATAGGGGAAGTAAAAATATAAGACACAATATAGTTTAATAATAACCATTTGCATAGTTAAGTGACATCATGGGAACCATCATCTAGACAAGAAAAAGTGGAGAAATGTCATGAAAAATATTAGAATCCACATCATCAAAACCAATGTTGATTTTCTTAAAAAAATATAGCTACATCAAATAGAACCAAACAAGCCATGAGACAAAAAAGCAATATTCCATGAAGAATATTACAATCATGGAAGAGCCACCACAAAACCATTATAAGCTATGTTGTAGAACCATGTAGACATGTACTCATGTGAGAAGACAAAAAATGAGAGTGAACAATCAATAGCCCTATTAGCCAATAAATATTCCAAACCATTAGCTTCCTCGTAACAATGATGAAATCCAAAATATGTGAAATTTTGAAGCAAGGAAGTGATGTGATTAAGCATGTAATTCAAGTTCCAAGTATTTAAAAACTTTCATGAAAGTTCCTCAATCACCACTTGTTAATTCCCCTCAATAATAATATGAGATATTTTGAGATAAATTGTTTGTTCCAAGTCAAGGACCAAAGCATTGATTTCTGCAATTTTATTAGTACCAATATTCAGTGACCAATTACACCATCAATTATTCAATGACCTAAGAATTTTTCCCACTTGATCTATTAAAACCAACCTAGTACCATCAAAATTTAGTTTTTCCATCCCCTCAAGTATACCAAGAAGAGAAAGCACACTTCAAGTTCAAACTCATCAATACAAAGGACATGACTACCTCAGAAATTGTTGATTTAATCTTCAATAGAACCTTATTTATATCCAACACTTTCTTTCTAAAGATCCTATTATAACTCTCGTAAAAATTTTCAGATGATAATTGATGGAATCAACTCCCAAACACAACCAAAAAAGAAGATTTATATAGAGAGGGACATCATTTACAATGTTGCAAGAGAGAAAAATGAAGCAAACCAAACCATCCAAGTTTATTCTAAATCCCAACCCAACAATTGTTTGTAAAATTACATGATAAGAATAGATGATCAGTACTTTGATTTTCCATACCACAAAAAAAACAAGGAGAAAGAGGTGTTATGCCAAGATGAACTAACCTCATACCAGATAAAGTTGTGTCTTTGAGAGCTAACCATGTGAATGCTCCAGATTTTGGTAGAATAGCAGGACCCCAACATATAGAAGAAGGCCAATCGAAAGACTAATGAGGACTAACTAGGATCGTGTATCCATCCTTAACATTATAGGAGCCTATTTTAGACTTGACCTAGAGAATTTCATCATCCTTATTGGAAACAAAAATTTGTCTCTATGTCAATTCTTTCCACAAAGATACCTTCAAGTCTTGGGAAATGGGAAGGAACTTAAAATACTTCTAGAACATTGAAGGAGGTGAAGAATACCAATCGAGAATAATGTAGTTTTCCTCCTTGTAACCCCACAAATGTTTGAGAGTAACTACAATTAAATTCCACTTCCTAAAAGACCTAAGAGGTTTATGTCTATTCCATGCATCATCCCAAAATAAATCTTTTTTACCATTGTGAATTACCGAGGAAAAATGAGGAAAGATGATAGATTTTCAAGATTAAATGAAGTTCCAACCTTAGAACCTTGATGGGGATTTATGAAGATGAAAATCATTTCCTTTTCAAGGGAGTCAAGAAATTTGTACCACTTTATTTGACACCACTTTGAATCTAAGTTAGAATATAATCTCCACAAAAGCTTCACCCCTAGTGCCTTGTTTTGAAAAGTCATGTCCCTCAAACTAGATCCACCCATATTTTTTGGGAGACACACTTTTTCCAAATCCATAAGAGGAATTTTCTTCTTTATTGTAACATTTTTAGCCCAATGGAAATCCCTGAAATCCTTCTAAAGAGTGCATATAACTTACCTTTATGAACATTGAGGATAGAAATTAGGTAAACTAGAAGGGATTGAAGAGGAAACCTAATCATTACCAGCTTATCAGCCAAACAGAGCTACTTTGATTTTCACAAGGATATCCTATTTGACATAGGGGAGATGATTTGATCCCAAAAGCTATTATTTTCTGTACTAGAGAAAAAGGGCACCCCAAGTTATCTACAAGAAAAAAAAACCTACTTAAAAACCTATAAATGGATGAGCTTACCCGTAACCAAAGGGCACACATTTAGGAGAAATATCTTAGATTTATCCTTATTTATCTATTGACTAGAACAAGCAGTGCAAATAGAAAGTATATTTTGAATAGCTTTAGCCTCAAATAAGATAACATGACCAAATATTAGGGGGTCATCCATGAATAATGAGTGAGTGATATGACAAGGATAATGATTAATCCTAATCCCCTTCTAGATATTTCTATAGTTAGCTACAAAAATTACCCTACTCAGACCCTCCACCATGAGGATAAAAAGAAAAGGAGATAGGGGATCCCCCTACCAACCCCTTGAGTAGTAAAAAAAACCACATGGATCCCTATCCACAAGTACAAAAGAAATTCCCTATAAATACAAGAGGAAATTTATTTGCACCATCTATTAAAGAAGCTAAATTTTCCCACAATTGTCAATACGAATTCCAAGCTAACTTTATCGCAAGATTTCATCATGTCAAGTTTTAAAAGAACAACATAAATATCTTCCAACATGATGGAATAAATGACCTCATGCGTGAATATAGCACTGAACCATCAATTTTAAGGTTGTGATCTATGTACTTCTCTTGCACTCTTAGGTTTTTTCACCTAAAAGGAGAGAGATAGACCAAAAAATTATGGTGGTTCACTCAAATTAATGTATGTATGATGGAATTATTCCTAAATGCAATGATATAAGTACAATAAACTGATAAAATGGATTGATTAGTAAAGAAAAACCAATGAAATGTAGATTGTTTGCTAACACATTGTGATATGCAGAAAACACCTAGAAATGAATGAAAATCACAACAAAAATGGATGAAACTTAAAGTGTGCACCTGAGATCTTGATGAAGATTAGAAATAACTTCTAGAATGTTTTTGATCCTTATTTTTAGGCCTAGTAGGACTCATTCACCATTCTGTGTGAATTAGTCCTAGATTTGTGAAACTATTCTGGAGCTTGTTTCAGAAAAATGGTTATCCAAAACTATAGAAAACAAAAATCAAGCCTAGAAGTGGGACTCATTCACCACCCATGATGAATGAGTTCACTTTGAATTTCTAAAGATTAAAAGGTGGAAACAGGTGCCTTTGTTTTGCACTTTTTGCTTCTCTAGGTGTCGGGTTTTGAAACTGTCAAATTCAGGCCTAAAGGTGACTTTTTGTTGATTTTTTTCCTTATCCAATGAAGAAATGATTTGAAAAAATTTGCAACATGATCTTCAATTATTTCCAAGCCTCTAAGATACCTAAATCTACAAACACAGAAGAAGAGAAGGAGAAATGTTGAATGTTAGGGCATGGGGGGTTTTCCTTTGTCAAACCCCTTTGTAGGTAATTAAACTAAAATGAGAAAATAATGTATTGAAGCATGAAATAATGGAGTTATTACCTTTCCATGAAGATTTATATTGAATGTTTGCAACAAAAAATGAAGAATCTACCCTTAAATGTCTTAGTAAGCTATCTTGAAGACTTGCAATGATGAAACCCTAACTTTATTAACTTGAGATAGAAGATAAATGATGAATGAATGATAAGAGATGTTTTTATGAGTTATTAGATGTAAATTATGGTTTAGAGACTTGATTTTATAGGAAATTATCCTTATTTACCCATAAATTAGATCCGCAAGGCCAGCATGAAGAACAATTAAACTTAAAGCCTAATTTTTCCCCCTTAAAAGTCAAAATTGACCCCAATGGGACTCATTCGCCACTTTGGGTGAATCGCTCCCACCTGATAGGGAATCATTTGCCACAAATGGTGAATTAGTACCAGAGGGGTCCATTTTCCATTTGGGTTGTTGGGTAATACATAAATTAGGTTTTAATGATGACTTTGTCAGTTATTTAATCAAATTATTCCCCAGGATGCACAATATGGGGTAATAGGGGCTTATTAGTGATGATGTAAAGGTAAATTAGGGCTTGGGACACAAAATTCAATGTGAAAGTGTGAGTAGATACACTTTACAACATTAAAATGAGGTCCACGTAGCCTAGAAAGGAACAACATCAAATGTGAATGTGTAGGACACATTACAACACTATATTAACATTAAGTTTATTTTACAAGCCTTCATTAAATACATTTTATAATGTTGAATTAAGGGAGAATGAGTTCATTAAGTCTAGAGAGGTGTGAAATTATTTTACAACACCTTTACAAGACATCGTAAATCCATTTGAAAGGGTCCAAGACCTAGTGTGTATGTGAAAAACACCTCACAACACTAAATCAAGGCCTCATTAAGACCAATTTATCATGAATTATTCTAATGTCAAGCAAGAAATGTCTATTTTTCTATGCCACATTTAGCCCCCACTTTATCACTCACACTAAAGTAGACATTCAAGACAAATCTAAGTGTATAGATACAGATGACAAAGGATGACAAAGACCAAAAATAAAATCAAGCCCATAGGATCCAAGATCCTAAGTCAAACCAACAAGATACATAATCATATAATGGAAAGAAAGGAAAATGAGGTGAAAATAATGTGCTCACTTTGCGGCCATAGAACATAAGGTCATATGTGGGGTGAGTTTTCCCAAAGAAGTTGTTTTAGTGAGAAATTCATGTCATTGTGTTGACTTCCCACCGTATAATGAGAAATTCATGCCAGTGTGTCAGCTTCCCATTATACTAACCATACCAAAGTTATGCTTCTGATAACATTAATAAGGTGCCATAATGAAGATGCTTTTGTAAATTTTTTGAATGTCATGTAAAGAATTTTTCTAAAGGGGATTTCTCTTTTTTCATGTAAGGTCTTCTTCTTAGGGAGCATTGTTCCTAATGTCTCTAAGAGAGGACCAATTAGGGTGTTAGATCATTATCCATGAGATGCCTCGTTCACATCGAGCCACTTCAGTTGATCGGTACTCCCTTGTTAGATAATTATCCATGGGATGCTTTGTTTGCATCAGGCCACTTCAGTTGATCACACACTCTTAAAAGGAATCAAACCCAATGCCACCACCAAGTAGAGGACATGTCATAAGAAAAAGTTAATCACACCATGAAATTTGCAAATAGATGTTGTCTAGGTATGCCTCCACTTTAAAGTGGTTGTTGACACCATTACTGTGAGCAATTGCTTTAAAGGAGAAGAAGGTATGAGAGATTATTCAAAAATCCCTATGCCAAATCATATGTTTTCGATAAGTTGTGTCATGAAGAAAGGGTGTATGTAACATGTGGGTCAATCTTAAGACATGTCATCCACATCCCATGCTTACTCTTAGACATTCATGAAAGGTTAATGATTAGCCAAAAGAGACAACGACAAGTGACATACATGGATAAGGATTTCTAACCCTTTGTCCCCACTGAGTGTAGGAGAATGGTTAGCCTAGAATGGATGATGGTATGCTTCCCCTTGTGATGGATGCAAAACATGCAATAGTGATTATGATATGAGCCTATAACTATTACATAGCAAGGAGCAACAACTAATGTTATTTATTTGGAGAAGGAAAAAAAAATTCTTGATACATGTTGAATGAAATGTCTATCAATTTAGGATGTACCAAGGGTAGAATTTTCTTGGAAGAATCTTGTGTTATATTATGGATGTTGAGTGCAAGTTTATTGGATGGGTTGATTTCTATGAAAGGACAGTCACGAAGATCATGATTTGGAAGAATGAGGTTGGGTGTATTGTGAGCTTGTTTCTTAGCACACATATGGGGATGATTAAATGTTGGTTTTTTTTAAGTTGTTGGAAAAACAAGGATAGACAACTGAGAGGGGGGGTGCATCAGTTGTCACATAATATTTTAAAATTTTCAATCTTTACTTAACTTAATCTCAGATCTATTGAATGAACAATAAACCATAAGAAATCAACACATCAAAAACACAAAGAACATCAATATTTTTATGTGGAAACCTTGTTAGGGGAAAAACCATGGTGGATGTTAGTCCACAGTATTATACCCTATTAAAAGTATAAGAATAATGGAATGCACATGCATTCAGGCACACTTCCTAGAGCTCATTGCTCAAATACAAAAGAGGACTCACTATCCAAAGAAAAGTTTGGATTAAAACCATCCAAATTGTGAACTAAGAAAATAGCTTCTACACAAGCCTGATTATAGTTCTAGTTAAGCACAAAAAACCTTCATCACTCTTTGCTCAAATTTCTTCACACTTTGCTTAATCTCCTTCACACTCTACTCTATAATTAGATGATATTCACACATATACACATAGGATCACACTAAGGACTCTGAACATACATAGCACACTTTACACCGATGAAGCAATCACTCTTATATATCCACAACATGAGATTACATCACCAACTTAGTCAGATAGAAATATAAAACACATTTTCAATGTCAGCCCAAATTTACAAGTAAATTTGCAATGTGAATCCACCAAGGTCAGCCACAACATAGTGGAGACCCAAATTAACACCTCAAACACAAAAATACTTTAATTAATTTCACCTCGAAGAAACACAACACACTACCACCATCATGTCGGCCAAGAACATGAAAAATTGAACATACAGATAAACATCTTCAACCAAAAGCACACCGATCAATGTGGACATACCACAAAGATAGAGTATGATCTAGAAGCATCCACAAGCACCAAGAAACAACAGAGAAGCATCCAAAGCAATAAAAACACATAAACTTCACTCAGGAACACTAACATAAACAACAAAAATACTTTCAAAACACAATTGTTCACAACATGACCAAATATTCACACGTACCTCTAAAAATTTTAGAGGATGGACTAGATACACTCAACATAAAACCCTTTAATCCACAATGGTTGATCTTCAACGTAAAAAACAAGACACTTTCATGACCTTCACAATTCCACAGGGAACCTGCAACACTTCATTTAACAATTTTCTTAATATCCTCAACATATAAAGCCTTCAATACACCACATGCTAATAGTTTTGACATCAATGACGACCACATATCAGCAACACATCCAAATAATCCAAAAATCTCCCCCTTTTTGCATTGATGGAAACACATGATGTGAAAAATACCATCATCCCAACTTTTAGTCAACACTTACTCCTCCTTAGATTCTGACTCTTCTTCCTTGACCTCTTATGCATGACCTTTTCCCCACAAGAATCTTTACTCCAGGTAAGAAATAGTTTTTCACATTACTCTTCTCCCTCTTTGAAATCAATGGAAAAGATAAGCATTATCTTTCCACATACAAGATCTTATCCACATATTTGCACATCTGACTACTCCCCCTGAGTAGCAGCCATGTAAACATCAATCCGAATCAAAATATGATCATGAAATGCATAGATTGATGCAAATTAATGCATCCCAATTTATATTAGGAGGGGTAATCACCCTTATCATCCCTCTGAGATACTCAAAAGTATCCTTTGGCAACAGTTTAGTGAAAATATTTGCAATATTATCTTTGGTAGGCACATACTCCAGTATAACTTCTTTCTCACTCACTTTCTCCCTCAGACTATGGAACTTGATTGATATATGCTTGGTCTTAGAGTGTAGCACCGAATTCTTTGATATTTTTATTTCACTTGAGTTGTCATAGTATATGGAAATAGGTTCATCATATACTACTCTAATATCTTTTAGCATTTGTTTCATCCACATCACTTGAGTACAGTTGTTTGCAATAGCAATATACTCTGCCTTAGCAGTAGATAGAGAAATGGAATTATTCCTTTTGATTAACCAAGACACTAGCTTCATCCCTAGGAAGAAGGCACCACCATTAGTACTCTTCCTATCATCTACATATCCTACCCAATCCACCTCATTATATGCATTCAAATTAAGATCATCATCCTTAGGATACCAAAGTCCAAAATCAATTGTTCCTTTCAAATATCTAAAGATTCTCTTTACAACAGTCACATGAGACTCTTTTCAGTCAGCCTAAAATCTAGCAACCATACACACAAAATTCATAATGTTTGGTCTAGTTTGAGTTAAGTAGAGAAATCCACCAATCATTATTTTGTACCTTGTTTGATTTTCCTTAGGAGAATCATCATTTTGTGTTAATTTGCATCTAGTTACCATGGGAGTACCAATAGGTTTTGAGTCTTCCATACCAAACTTCTTCAACAACTCTCTCACATATTTGGACTGAGATATAAAGATCCCCATGTCTAACAAAGTAACTTGCAATCCCAAAAATAATTTCATCTCTCCAATCATACTCATCTCAAATTCATTCTTCATTTCATTAGAAACCTTCATACATGAATTATCATCTCCTCCGAAAATAATGTCATCAACAAAGAACCCAATAATTAACTCTTTGTCATGATCCAACTTGAAATATAAGTTTCTATCAGTAGTACCTTTATTGAATCCAAGATTCAGTAAATATTTGTCCACTCTAGCATACCAAGCTTTGGGGGCTTGCTTGAGTCCATATAGAGCTTTCTTCAATTGTAAGATCATGTCTTCCTTGTCAGTTAGTTGAAATCCATCTAACTACTCAATGTAAACCTCTTCTACTACCTCACCATTCAGAAAAGTAGACTTTACATCCATTTGATATATTTTGTAGTTCTTATATGTAGCATAAGCAAGAAATAATCTTACAACTTCAATTCTAGCAATAGGGGAAAAGGTTTCTTTAAAATCAATACCTTCCATTTGTGAATACCCTTTACATACCAATCTTTCTTTATTTCAAACCACTTCACCTTGTTCTTTCAGCTTATTCTGAAATACCCATTTAGTGCCAATCACATTTTTGTCTTTAGGTCTAGGAACAAGTATCCATGTATTATTGTTTTCAATCTACATTAATTCTTCCTTCACAACTTCCATCTAGTGTGCATCATTGCAAGCTTCATTGAAATCTTTAGGTTTAATCTTGGAAATTAGGCAGTACTCTTCTGCAATATTTCTTCTACTTTGCACACCTTTATGTTTGTCTCCTATAATTTTATTTTCAAAGTGATTTAACTTTACATACCTCAGAGTTCTAGGTTTCTCTAGAACTTCTCATTCTTCTAATCTTTTTTCTACACTTGCACTTGTCTCTGTTTCTTGATTGCCTTGATTTATCGGAACACATGGAACATATGGAGCATATGGCACAATTTGCAGTTGATTATGTGCCTGAACATTCTAACATTTGTTTGTATTGTTTTCATTTGAATCATATCCACAATATCAAGATGATTTAGTAGAATCTTCATCAACTCTGACATTTGCACTCAACCATTTTTCTCAACCTTCTGTTATAGCACCAGTAGGCCTTACTCTTAGTAGACTATCCTAGAAATATTCCTTCATCACTTCTTGAATCAAACTTTCCTATATCATCATCTCTCTTGATGTAGCATTTCCTTCCAAAGATATTGAAGTATTTAACAGTAGGCTTATAACCAAACCATAGTTCAAAAGGAGTCTTACTAGAATTACCATTTACATTTAACTAGTTCAAAGTGTACATAGCAGTTCTTACAACTTCACTCCAATAGATATGAGGCACATTTCCTTCAACCATCATTTTTCTAGCAACATCTAGAACTGTTATTTTCTTCCTCTCTGCAACACCATTTTGTTGAGGGGTTCAGGGAGCAGTTAATTGTCTTCTAATTCCATGCTCTTCACAAAAAGAATTAAACTCCCTAGAGGTGAACTCACCACCTCTGTCTGACCTTAAGCATTTTATTTTCAAACATTTTTCATTCTTTTCCATAGCTTTGAAACTTTTGAAATTTTCTAATTCTTCACATTTTTCTCTTAAGAAAACAACCCATATAATCCTAGAATAATCATCAATAATCAGCATAAAGTACCTTTCATCATGGAGACTTCTGAATATGGAGGGACCACATAGATTAGCATGTATCAACTCTAATAATCCATTTGAATTATGTTGTTTTCTCTAAAAGCAAACTCTAGTCTATTTTCCCATCTAACACTCCTTACAAATTGTGCCAGCAGGCTTTACTAGCTTAGGTATATCTCTTACTACTTGAGTGGAACTTATTTTTACTATATTATCAAAATTCACATAACACATCCTTCTATTACATAGCCAACTTTCATCTACTTGAGCAATTAAACAACTTTCACTAGCAGCATTCAGGTGTAAAATATTACCTTTTGTCTGTTTACCTAAAGCAATTACATTTCCAAAGCTTCAATATATCCTACATCTTCCATCATTGAACTAAATATCATAACCCTTCTCCACCATCTATCCAACACTCAACATATTGTACTTTAAGCCTTCAACATAAAGAACATCATCAATGTTATGCTTACCACCAATACAAATAGGTAGTCTACCATGAATCACACAAGCATTGTTATCACCAAATCTAACAACCCCACTGTCATACTTCTCTAGACTTACAAATTTGCTTTTGTCACCAGTCATATGATGTGAGCATCCAATTTCAATGACACACTCATCATTTTCTTCAATTCAGGTTGCAAGAGCTTTCTCAACTTTAGCAGATTCAGTAGCCTTAGGACTATTTTCCTTGATAGCAATAAAAAACCCAATCATCTTCATTTCCATTCTCTTTATCAGACTCATCATTAGTCACTCCTTCAACAAAATAACATTTCTTTTGAAATTTAGGTTTGTAAGGCTCAGATCTAGGGACTCTTTTAGGACACCTTGATGTAAAATGACCTATTTTACTAAAAGAAAAACATATGATAGGTAGATTTCCTTTATACTTACCTTGTCTTCTACCTTCTTTCTTCACAATCAATGCTTACATCTCTTCTACTTCTCTTTCTTCATCTTCAAGCTGTTTCATTTCTTCCTCATACTTCAATATCTTCCTATAACTTTCTCCCAGACAATATGTTTGCTTGTTTCTTCCAGATGTAGAAGCCTTAAATGCAGTTTCAGTCTTAGGAATAGAATCACCAAATTCGTTTAGCTCAAAGGCAGTAAGTTTACTAATTAGTGTGTCCCTTGTCACATTTTTCAATGATCTGGTTTCTTCAATAGCATGATCCTTTGCTTTGTAGGGGGGAGGCAATGATTTGAGCACCTCGGCCACAATTTCTTCCTCTTCCAGAATACCACCAGCACATCTAATACCCATCACTAGTTTATTTACTTTCTGTATAAAAGAAGAAATATTCTCATCTTCACCCATCTTCAAATTTTCATACTTTCCTTTCAAACTCTATAGCTTATCCATCTTCACATGTACATCTCCTTCATACAAAGTTTCTAGCTTCTTCCACATCTCATGTGATTTCTTCAGACATAATACATTTGTCATTTCTAAATCTGTTATAGCACTCAACAAAGCTTCCATAGCCTAGACATTATTCTCAGCTTCTTTGATCTCATTAGCAGTGGAGGGACCATTCATAGGAATAACATATTTGTTATTTATAATTTTCTAGAAGGGTTCACCAATACACTTCAAATGACACTCCATCCTAGCTTTCCACAATGAGTAGTTTGTTCCCTCAAATCTAGGACTATCCTTGTATGATGCCATCTTGGGTTACCTGAAGCTTTTAAAATTCTTCAAAGGAATCAACTTTGATACCAATTGTTGGAAAAACAAGGATAGACAACTGAGAAGGGGGGTTGAATCATTTTTCATAGAATATTTTAAACTTTTCAATCTTTACTTAACTTAATCTTAGATCTGATGAATGAACAATAAACCTTAAGCAATCAACACATCAAAAACATAGAGAAAACTAAGATTTTTACAATGAAACCCTGTTAGGGGAAAAATCACGGTGGATGTTAGTCCACAATATTATACCTTGTTAAAAGTATAAGAATAATGGGAATGCACATGCATTTAGGCACACTTCCTAGAGCTCACTTCTCGAATACAAAAGAGGGCTCACTGTCCAAAGAAAAGTTTGGATTAGAACCATCCAAATTGTGAAATAAGAAAATTGCTTCTACACAAGCCTGATTATAGTTCCAGCAAAGCACATGAAGCCTTCTTCACACTATGCTCAATCTCCTTCACACTCTTCTCTGCAATCGAATAAAATTTGCACATACACACATAGGAGCATAGCGAGCACTCTAAGCATACTTATCACACTTTACACCGATGAAACAATCACTCTTCTATATCTATAACATGACATTATATCACCAACTTAGTCAGCCAAAAATATAAAACACATTTTCAATGTCGGCCCAGATTTGCAAGTAAATTTTCAATGTGAATCCACCAAGGTTAGCCACAACATAGTGGAGACCTAAATTAACAACTCCAACACAAAAAGACTTTAATTAATTTTACCTCGAAGATCCACAACACGCTACTACCATCATGTCAGCCAGGAACCAGAAAAACTAAACATACAAAAGTAAAATCTTCAACCATGAGCACACCGATCAATGTGGATGTACCACAAAGATAGAGCATGATCTAGAAGCATCTGTAGCAACAGAAACACACAAAATTCACTCAAGAACACTGACAGAACCCACAAAATACTATCAAAACACAATTTTTCATAGCATGATCAAATCTTCGTGCGGACCTCTGAAACTTCTGGAGGTTGGATTAGATACACTCAACAAAAAACCATTTAATCCACAACAACTAATCTTCAACATACAGAAAAAGAAACCTTCATGACCTTCATAGTTCCACAGGGAACCTGTAACACTTCTTTTAATAATTTTCTCAATATCCTCAACATATACAACCTTCAATACACCAAATGCTAATAGTGTTGACATCAATGAAAACCACATATTAGCAACACATCCACAACATGCAACATGAGTATCAATAGTGGTGATATGAGAAGAAGGCTTTATTTGGTTGTCTACTTTCTCTAAGGTATCATTCTTATGTGCCATAATATTGACCCTAGGAGGAGAGCTAATATGTTCCTCACATGTCATAATTGGATTTGGCAAGACAACTTCATCACTAATAAGAGAGGCATCAAGAGAAGGATAAATAGGAGTTTCATGGTTACCAATGATTGGAATTTTTTGTTCAAAAAGATCTTCCTTCATGATATCTTCTAACACTAAACTATCTTCTTCATGTGTAGAGAAGATATTAGGAGAAGAAAATGGTTGAATGTCATGATTATTTATACCTACATCCTCATGTCCCTAGAATGTCATCTTGAGTAGGAGAGGTAGGATTTTGATAGCTCTCAATCATATCCTCCACACAAATGTGTTTGTCATGATCATTGATGAGTTTATCCTTATTCACTAAAGGTTTTGCACAAGTTGGGGAGATGTTGGGAGATGAATGAGGACTCGATAAGGTAGTGGCAATGATTTTAGCTTTGTGTGTCATAATTTCTTTGCAAGGGGGAGGAGAAGGAATACAAGCAAGAATTTCATGACCTTTAATGTTAGTGTCTTATTTCATCAAAATATCTTCATCACCAATGGGAGAGATATGAGGAGAAGAACAATTATAACTATCATGATTATTGATGCATGCATCCTTTTGTGTCAAATATTTAGTGGATGATCTTAGTGAGAGGAATTTCTTAAGGGCTTCATATAACATGTCTAAATCATCACTACTAGAGGGAATGGATGTTATGGTTTTTTGAAATTGAATCATTTTTTGAATTGGATCATTTGATTTTTTTTTGCTTTTTGCTTTCATTTGCTAATGATTTTGATCTAAATGAACTAGGAACTAATGCTAAAAATGAAAATTGCAAAAGTATAAGTGCCATGAATGCAAATAATGCTTATTTCTAATGATTTAAATGTAAGAGAAGCTATGCAAACTTAAAATGTAATATAAAGACATAGGATGAAAAGAAACTTTTCAAATTTCAAACAAAGTAATTTACTGATGACACTATGCAATAAGCTAAAAGATGAAAGATTGGAAGTGCAAGTGGGAATTTTAACAATGTAGGAAATGAGATAATTTAAGCTAAATCTAATGAAATGAATGATACAGAAAATCAGCCAACTAATACAGATAATTGATGGTAGCAAACATAAGCATAAAAACAAGGTTTTTAGCTCTATAAAAGGTTGTTTTAGGGTTCAAAAGGGACTGATTCATCCAGTGTGGTGAATGAGTCCCAATGGGGATTTTTTTGAGCTTTTTCAAAATTTTCTAAGGGATTTTTATGTTTTCTATGTTGTAAGATGAATACATAAGATGAAAATACAAAATTTCATAAAATTTTAGTGATTTTAGATGCCACAAATGCAACCTAAATGCACTTTTCATGAATGCAAAATTTGAAACCTAGCATGCAAACCCTAATGCAAGCTAAATGTGAGGATAGATCTATGATGAAGGACTCCAAATAATATAAGAAGGTATTCAAAAAGTAGGTTCACCAAAATGTAACAAAGATTTTTGGGGCTATATACTTCTCTTGCACTCTTAGGGTTTTTCACCTAAAATGAGAGAGATAGACCCAAAAATTGTGGTGGATCACTCAAATTAATGTATGTATGATGGAATTATGCCTAAATGCAATGATCTAAGTGCAATAAACTGATAAAATGGATTGATTATTAATGAAAAACTAATGAAATGTAGATTGTTTGAAAACACATTATGATATGCAGAAAACACCTAGAAATGAATGCAAATTGTAACAAAAATGGATGAAACTGAAAGTGTGCACCTGAGATCTTGATGAAGATTAGAAATGACTTCTGGAATGCTGTAGATCCTAATTTTTAGGCCTAATGTGACTCATTCACCATTTTGGGCAAATTAGTCCCAGATCTGTGAAACTATTTCAAAGCCTGTTTCGAACAAATGTGTATCCAAAACTACAAACAACCAAAAAAGGCCTAGAAGTGGGATTCATTTTCCACCCATGGTGAATGATTCCACTTTTGAATTTTTAAAGATTCAAAGGTGGAAATAGGAGCCTTTGGTCTACACTTTCTACTTCTCTTGGTGTCTAGTTCTAAAACTGTCAAATTCAGGCCTGAAGGTGACTTTTTCATGATGTTTTTCCATATCCAATGAAGAGATGACTTGAAAATCTTTGCAACTTGATATTCAATGATTTACAAGCCTCTAGATTCCTAAATCTACAAACACACAAGAAGAGAAGGAGAAATGTTGAATGTTAGGGCATGGGGGTTTTCCTTGGTCAAACCCCTTTATAGGTAATTAAACCAAAATGAGAAAAGAATGTAATGAAGCATGAAATAGTGGAGTTATTACCTTTCCATGAAGATTTATTTTGAATATCTACAACAAAACATGAAGAATATTCCCTTGAATGTCTTAGGAAGCTATCTTGGAGACTTGCAAGGATGAAACCCTAACTTGTTTGACTTGAGATAGAAGATAAATGATGAATGAATGATAAGAGATGTGTGTGTGTATGAGATATTAGATATAAATTAGGGTTAGAGACTTGATTTTATAGGAAATTCACCTTATTTTCTTGTAAATTGGATCCCCAAGGCTGACATGAAGAAAAATTAAACTTAAAACCTATTTTTTTCTCGCTCAAAAGTAAAAATTGACCCAAATGGGACTCATTCACCACCTTGGGTAAATCAGTCCCACCTGGAAAGGACTCATTCACCACAGATGGTGAATTAGTCTCAGAGGGGTCCATTTGCTAGCTGGGTTGTTGGGGAATGTATAAATTAGGTTTATATGATGACTTTGTCAGTTAGTTTATCAAATTATACCTCTGGATGCACAATATGGGGTAATAGGGGCCTATTAGTGATGATGTAAAGGTCAATTAGGGCTTGGGACACAAAATTAAATTTGAAAGTGTGATAAGATACACTTTACAATAGTAAAATGAGGTCCACATAGCCTAGAAAGGAACAACATCCAATGTGAATGTGTAGGACACATTACAACACTAGATTAACATTGAGTTTATTTTACAAGACTTTATTAAATACATTTTATAATGTTGAATTAAGGGAGAATGGTTTCATTAAGTCTAGAGAGGTGTCAAATTCTTTAACAACACTTTACAACACCTTTACAAGACGTCATTAAATGCATTTGAAAGGGCCCAAGACCTAGTATGGATGTGAAAAAGACCTCACAACACTAAATCAAGGCCTCATGAAGTCCAATTTATCATGAATTATTCCCATGTAAAGCAAGAAACGCCCATTTTTCTACACCACAAGGACCATCAATAGTTTTATTCCTAATAAAAAAATCCCCTTTTCTCTTTTGAGACAATCAAGGGAATGAGATTAGCCAACCTAATAGAAATATCCTTCACAAAGATTTTATACAAAGTGTCACAGAGATAAATGGCCTTGAAATCTAAAAAAAAATAAGAAAATATTTTTTAGGATCAAGGAAATGAAAGAAGAGTTCATTTCACCTAGGACCTTAAATTTTTTCTTGGATTCTTCCAGATCAATAAGAACATCTCACTAATAAAATCCCAACATTTCTGAATGAAGATAGTTGTGTATCTATTTGGACCAGGGGCCTTATTTGGAGCTAGAAAGAAAACAACTTTTTTAACCTATTCCAACATGAATTCACTCATGAGCATCTTATTTTGTTACTCAAAGATAAGAAAATGAATGTTTTCTAGTACTGAGGCATCAAAACACCTCTTCACAAAAGAAGGGGCATGAAGATTCCTAAAACAATCACTGCTTCCAATTCAATCTCCCAAGGAGAAGAGAGAGACACACCCCCATATCCATTAATTGATAAAATACTAATATCTTTCCTTCTCGACTTTTTAGAAGCATTAAAAAATATTGTGTTTCTATCACCATCCCTTTGCCAAAGATCCCTAGATTTCTTCCTTCAATATGATTCTTCTACGCATAAAAATTCCTCCAATTCTAATTCCAAAGCTTTTTCTTTCTCAAACAAAGACACATGCATACCATCTTTTATTATTATGGCATAAATATCAAAAAAAAAATTCTGTAACCTCAACCTTTCACTGAATTTTTTTTGAAACGATTGGCACTCCAATATTTTATTTTATCCCTTAGAAACTTTATTTTCATATAGAGCTGGAACATTCTTGAACCTTCAACAAAATTCCCTAACAACTAATAGGATTTAAGAAGAGGAACAAAGTTCCCATCCCTAAACCACATTGCCTAAAAAATAAAAGAATGCTTTATCTATGGATTTACATAGAAAAAAAACTATGAGATTGAAAATTGATCCAAACCAAGAAGAGTATACATCATAGAAAGGGTATGTGCAGGACCATGATGGGCCAAAAAGTGGCAATATGATGGGTATGTGGCTAATGACTATTTTTTTACCCATAATTGATTAAATGAAAAGGGTTTTTAAAGGAGATTCCCAGTTTTCCATCCATATAAATTATGCTTTACTTTCAATTTAATAAGTAATTATTATAAATTTTCTATTTAAATTATGACTAAAGTCATGATTGATAGGATGATTGAAAAACATCTATAGATTTCAAACGGTATCAAATTTTTTTTATCCAAAACATGTGTCACATTCTATGCTTCACATACTATCGGACTAAAAAAAGGAAAATTTAATTTCATGAAGTTTTGACCAAGTTAAGGTGGTCAGACATACGAGTTTTTATATTTTTAAATCGTTATAATAAAAATTCATAATTAATTATTTACTTGGAAAAAAATTACAAGAAAATATGCATCACATCGGGGCATGAGTCGTCTACTTATATCTAAAATCTTATAAAAAAATCATTTTATTGTGGTTAGGGTGGTGAGACAAACACCTACTTATTTTTTTTCCGAAATTTAAGTACCTTTGCATTGAAATTTCAAATTTTCACCAAATAGATTTTTTTAAAAAAAAACCTAATAGTTTAGAAACTGCATTCAATTTGCTACAGATTCTATTCTTACATATTTTTGAAATAATATAGATATCTTATTCAAATTTTTACGTCAAGTTGCCTAACTCTGATTTTTCTAAACTTTTTGCCACTTAAGGGTCTATTTTTTCCATGATCTTGCACATACCAGAAAGGAAGGCCTAATAATTTGACAATCGATTACTAGATAGAAGAAATCAATCTAGATGTTTAAGAATCTAAAAAAAATCCTTCCTCTTATTAGTCCAAGTAAAGCTACCATTACTTGGTACACAATCATGTAAATTATTACTCCTGACAAACTCTCATATATCTTCTACCACCCTATTTGGAGGAATAATTCTACCATGTTTCTCCGACACATATAACATTGCATTGAAATCACCACTAAAAGCTTTATAACATGGCATAAGTTGAGAGGAAGGAAAGGATACCTGATCCCAAAGCTTCTTTTTTTGACTTGACAATGTAGGCACATATAGATTAAATAACCACAAGGAATGGGAGGAAGAGAGATAGGTGACATAAAATCCCATCTAGTTATCCAAAGAAAAGAAAGAATCAACAACCACATTTATAGGATCCCAAAGCACAACAAGACCCCTAGAAGCCCCTCTTGAGGGAACAAAAACATACTTCCATTTGACCCAAGAACTAAAGACTAAAGAATACAATTACTAGGAGAGTTTAGTTTCTTGTAGAAGAAAAAAATCAAACTAAAGAATTTCAATTTGATGCTTAATCAAGAATAATTTTTTAGTGGCATTTAAGCCCCTAACATTGCAAGATAGGACCTTCATGCTACTTGAGGAGAGAGATCATCTATCCTCTTCTTGAGGTTAGTTTCCAAGGTTTTTGATACCCTAAAACCCCCTCTAGCTGTAAATTTTTCCCAAGAGCATTGCTACCTACTTCATTAAAGAGACCCAACTCTTACTGGTAGATCTCAAATTTTTCTCCAATGTTTTTTGAATCCTCGCAACAATCTATAGTTGATTTATTTCTGTGTATGCCTTATCGTGGTAGTATAAATGGTTGTGTGTGATAATCAATACAACTTCTTTGTAAAGTAAGGATGCCTCCTAGGATTTATTAAAATCCTAATTGTTAATCACTTAATATTATTGGTGAGAACTCATGTATGGCTAAACAACTCCAAACTTTAGATCCTTTGTCTGAACCACAAGTTGTATCTCTTATTCACATCATTTTAGTGAGGTTGGGAATTTATCAAGAAGTAACATATTTAGTGAATTCTCATCCTTCCAAATAAAGGAGAGAGGAGTATCCGTGATATGGAGAGAGAACACTCTATAATTACTCATCATTATAGTATGGAGGATGTACCCTTTAATGAATCACACCATTGAGGAGATATGTAGGTAGTGGGTCTAAGGATACTATGTTGGTTAGACTGGTGAGAAACCTTCTTTGAGATCATCAACCTACCATTTGTAGATATTATTGAGAATTTTGTATTCTCATATTAGAGATCGAGTTCATATGCTTAAACTAGATACCTTTGAATTTTTCATTAAAAAATCCAAATTGATCAAGGAGAATTTAACTAGAGGATATAGTGGTTAGGTAGGTCTAAATAATGGTTCCCTCTTAGTTAATATTTTTGGTCAAGGCTTCTCAAACTGAAACCATGGTATCCTTTAAGAAACCTTTACCACCTCTAAGGACTTTTTCATGAACAATATGTTGCAAAAACAATTGTCATCACACCAAAAGAGTGGCCTATAAATTCCTAGTAGAACCACCAGAGTTAATGAATCCATAGGAGGTGGTTAATCCATGCCATTAACCCAAGCATTGTATTGCATAAGACAAGGAGACCAAGGGAACACACCTTCTAAAAATCCCCCTAGCACAAGTGAGGGGTTCAAACCCATGACCCAAACTATGATACCAATTATTGCACAAATGGTTTTTGTTACACCAAAAAATTGACTTGTTAATGTCTAATACAACTACTAGAGTTAATGAATCAACATGAGGTGGTTAATCCATGTCACAAACCTGAGTGCTACACTGTACAACACAAGGATACCAAGGGAACACACCTTGCAACATAATAAAAAAGGAATAATCCTCTATATATCCCTTAGAGTGGTTAAGGTTTTCTAAAAATTAATCACAAGGATAAAATCATGTAGTATAATAGGAACTTTTATTCCAAACATCTATCATAGAGTGGTCAAACTAGGTTCAATTACTCAATCTTTGACTAGTTAAATATACCATAATTAGCTTTGACATGAGTTAGGTGACTATATTTCACTTGTGGATAAAAGGATAATTTTCCAAGGTCTTACCCTTAGAAGTCCATGATGGCTCATAGTTAGAATCATATATATTTAGAGCCAATAGTGGAAGATGTTATGAAGTTCCATAGAGTATCTATGCAAATGGATGAATTTTATATAGAACCCTTGGTGACTAATTTTTTGTTATATTTTGACACCTTTACCTCCATAATAAATTTTCATATCCTACCTTAGGATCTGATGGAATCCTTAAAAAAAAAAAAATTGTTCCATCTCGAACCCTTGTCACATTTGGATGCAGGGTTGATATATGAGGGTTTAGGGTTTTATTCCTTATAAATTATTGTAAAATTATATCTGGTTGTTGACTCCTTATTTCCTATTGTCGGCCACTTTAAAATGTCTTATGTCATTCATTGTCATCTGGTAACCAGTCCCTCAAGCCTAAGTCCAGGTCTTATATTTTTATAAGGTTAAGTAGAAGGCCTTTTGGCATTTACATCCTTTGCATTCCATGACTTAGAAATATCTGAACTCCTTCTCTCACATCATCATAAAGGGTCCCCTTTCATTAGAACAACTTAAGTGCATGTGCTTAAAGTTTTCACTTAAGTCTCGATGGCAATTATATCTTTATCGCTCATCATTGATTTTTTTTAGTGTATGTTCTAATTGGCGACGAGTGATGGTGTAGTATTTATTTGATATCGCTCATCGCTAATAGTTGCCAGAGCTCTTAATTTTAATATGTGATGAGCGATGTTATGTGTATTATAAAGGAATCATTTATTGCTAATGGCTTTTGAGCCTTCAACATTGTAATAGCGATAAGAAATTTCCTTCGACCTTATGTTCTTCTCACTCAATCACAAATGGTCATAAATGATAAATTTAAGATTAGTGATGAATGATACGATGGAATTCCCTTGCATCACGTATCACAGATATGTTTTATGTGCTAAATTCTGCATTAATGATACGTGATATGCATTGTCACCATGTAAACCTTCTCATTGCTAATTGCTTGCAAAGTATATAAGGAGAATTAGTGATGAGTGATGGCCTGATATTTTATCATTCATCATAGATTCATTCCTGAGCCTAAGTTTCAAAACAACGAGGAGCGATGATATTCTCTAAAAGGTTTCTTTTGCTAATACGATAAGATCTTATGTGTGATTTCTTTTGTATCATTTATTTTCATGCAGGTGTACGTGCCCAAATCTGATTTCTTCACTACATCTCCTATCGCTGATAGGATCCAAGGTGAAAATTTTAGATCAACAATGAGCGATGGAAGGATAATCATGATCAAGGATGGGAAAACAGATCCGATAGCTGAGATTTTATTGTAGGGATGTCTACATTGTTGATGAGGTCGATGAAGGATGAGATACATCAACGATAGGCTATGGCTATTACCAGAATGAGAAACATGGTAGGATCCTGAGGACAATGTGTAAAGCAAGAAAGAAAGTAGCAAGATGAATGTAGAACCATTGATGTACTTTCAAAACAGGATGATCCAACAAACTAAACTTCATCGCAGCAATAATTTCATTGTTAATTGCACCCAAATATTTAGGGAAAATCAACGATGAGCGATGAAGTGTATAAGGAAATATTCTCTCTAAAAAACATCAGTCTCATTTACTTCACTGATATTAATGAAGGAGCACATATTAGGTTGGTGATACATGCTAATTCTTAGATCTCTTATGATTAATCAAGATTAAAGGAAAACATGGCAACATTTGAGATGGCATCACTATGTTATAGGAACAAGTTACTAACGGTAAAAAAAATGATGCTCATGGTCACCATAGATGAAGTTTTAATTGTTTTAAGATCAACGGCCTAGACTAAAAGCCAAGTTGTTAAGTTATCAACTCACTCACGTGAGGAGTTCTTGAATCATTAATTCTACATGCTCAAATTCTCTATTTAATGCAGGTTGATCACTATTCATTTTCACCATCTTCACTTCTATAGTAAATGAAAGGTGTAGTGTTAAGAAGAGTGAGAGGTTATTTGTTTTCCTGAGCTGAATATTGAGTGTTCTTATCATGAGTAAGTTGGTTTTAAATTGGGTTCCCTGGTTTGGTTAGGAATTTTTGTGCTAAGTTGGTTACAATTGTCTAGGCTTGTAAGTGTGTCTCCCTCTAGCTTCATCTTAATTTCTTAAATTATCCTTATTCTAGAGATGGGGAAAACTAGTGTGAAAATTCAGCCTGTAAGAAGGTCTAACCAACTCAATGTATTTGAGTGTCACAAGGATAAGAATAATCTTTAATCCTAGGCCTCTCCTGAGGTTTCAAAGGGTAAAAGGAGGGCTAGAGGTCATAAGAAGAAATCAATTGTGCAGAGAATGCAAAACTTGAGAAACAAGACCATTCTGAAAGAAGTGGTCAAGTTCAAAGGCAAGGAACTAGCTTAGAGAGTGAAAAGGACTAGGAAGAAAGATAAAAGTCATAGGGTCTACCTGGGAAAACATAATTCTCCTATTATGCTCTCTAATAGTTATTTAGATGCTAAAGGGGGTACTCACTCAAGATATGGCCAGTACCTCCTTTCTTTGGTGCCATATGGGAGCTCTGACAATAATGTGGTGATGCTCCCTCCAATTTAATTGAGGAAAAGGAGTGGTTGGGCACTCTCAAATGTCGACGACTTTGAGTAGGGTCACCGCCTTGTTTTTGTTTTTTATAATAGCATGGTCTTTGCATAGGAGTTATTTGTTTTGATGTGTCCATGATTTGTATTTTATTCTTCCATGCTGATGTGGAGGTCCTCTAGATGATATGATATGCAATGTTTTTTTTTCAACAATGAATGTGATGAGAAAAACTAATGGTATCCTGCACATTAGTTTTCTTGTTTGTCCTCCCCTGTTCCCAAATGATTACGTAAGAAACTACCTGGGGAGTGTTAGGATTTAGGTGTCATCAACCTTGTAAATCCTTTATTTTATTATTCTCCTAAAGTTTTTTGTACATTTACCCATAAGAGGTGAAACTATTTGACCAACAGTGGTGAAAGAGACTATGTAAATGCAGTGTTACCGTTACCGTTTATCCTTATGGAAAAGGACAAATTAGCTAGGTGTCCCACCTTGGAATCTTCTAAAATAAGGTTGTGGGTCAAAATAGGGTGTTGTAAGAGCATCTATGACATGCATGCAAGTTGTCATAAGATGCTATGACAGTATGACAGATTCCCTATGACAGAATATGCTATTTTTAGACCCCAGGCGCCCATGCATAAAAGATGCCTTATGACAACTATAAGAGCATCTGTAAGAGGCTATTTTTAGTATTTTTGACCATTTCAAGGAGGGATGGGTTTTTCTAGGTGGTATTTCTGCCTATTGTTTGGTGAAACCATGGTGGTTTTCATCCTCACAAATCTCTATAAATTGGGGCCTTGAGCTAGTGTTATTAAGAATTCAGTTTTGCAGGGTAACAGGTGCTGCTAGATTTATAGGGAATGATAAGAGAAGTCTATTGCTGCATGTAATATTGAAGATTATCAGTAATATACTTTCCTCTCTTTCGGTGGTGGAGTTTTTTCCCTTCGGGGTTTCTCCACGTAAATCTGTTGTTGCATGTGTTATATTGTTCTATCTCTCTCTCTCATTCTTTCTTCACACTAAGGCTAAGGTTAATCTACATATTTCAGATTTGCATTCACACATTTAAGTTCATATTGCAAGCTTTCTTCACCTTGTTTTTTCAACATTTGGTATCAGAGCTAACGGTTCTGTTAAGGAAGGGACGCTTTCCTTTTAGAGTGTTGAAGGTTTTTTGCTGCAGTGGGAGCTTTTGTGTTGTGGGTTTTGCAGATTTGTGAAAGATTGCATACCATGGCCTCCACCTCTCATCTAGATATTGAGAAGTTCAATGGAACTGGTTACGAGATGTGGAAGTTGAAAGTGGAGGACCTTCTTGAGGAAAGAGATCAGTGGTTACCAGTTTCAGTTGAAAAGAAGCCATCTACTTCAACCTTGTCAGATGAAGATTGGAATAAGTTAGACAAGAAGGCTCGAGGGACTATTCGGTTGTGTCTCACAGATTCTGTCCTCCTGAATGTCTCTTCAGAAGACACAGCATACAAGCTTTGGAGGAAGATAGGTGAAATATACCAAACTAAGAGTTTGTCTAACAAGTTGTATCTCAAAAGATGTTTGTATTCATTAAAGATGAAGGATGGTGAATCTATTGCTGAACATTTGAATGCTTTTAATTTGATTATAAGTCAGCTTGCATCTATTGATGTTAAAATAGAAGATGAGGATAAATGCATTTTATTGATTTTCTCTTTGCCAGAATCTTGGGAAAATTTAGTTATTGCTATAACAAGTGGTGGTGCAGAACCTAAGTTGGATACTATTATTCCCATACTTCTTTCAGAGGAGATGAGGAGAAAGACCATGCGCAGTGGCTCCCAAGATGCCTTGCATGTGCGAGGTAGGCCCAAGGAGAAAGAGCCTAAAGGGGATAAGAAGAAGGATAAGTCTAAAGGACGATCTAAGACCCCTGGAAAGAGCAGAGTGAAGTGTTGGAACTGTGGTAAATGGGGACATGTGAAGAAGGAATGTAGAAACAAGAAAAAGAATGTAGATTCCTCCATGGAAAAGTCCTCTGATAATGGTGATTCTGATGCTTTGATTATTTCAGCTAACACAGTTTGTAATGATGCTTGGCTTATTGATTCAGGTGCTTCCTTCCATATGACTCCTCATAAGGAGTGGTTTTCTACATACAAAGAATATGATGGAGGAGAGGTCTTCATGGGTGATAATAGCTCACAAAAGGTTATTGGTAAAGGAAAGGTAAAGTTGTGTTTCAGTGATGGGAGGGTTAAAACCCTTGATGATGTTTTACATATTCCAGGACTTACAAAAAGTTTAATTTCAGTTTCCAAGTTGAATGATTCTAGGATGCATGTGACATTTGACAAGTCTGGTTGCAGGATGGTAAGGGGAAGTTTGGTGGTTGCTAAAGGATCTCGGACAGGGAATTTATTTACGCTACATGCCTCTACTTTTTGTAACTCCTCTTTTGTAACTAGCGCTGAAAATGCATGTATGTTGTGGCACCATAGATTGGGTCACATTGGTGAAAAAGGTCTTAGGACCATACTTGATAAGAAACTAGTAGACGGTATTTCTGATTATTCTGTTGGTAAAAATGATTTTTGTGAGGATTGTGTGTTTGGTAAACAAAACAGGTCATCATTTCCTAAAGGAACTAATAAAGCTAATGGATTGTTAGAACTTATTCATTCGGATGTGTGTGGTCCAGTGGATACAGATTCTTTGGGTAGATCTCGTTATTATGTTTCCTTCATTGATGATTACTCAAGATATACTTGGATTTATTTTATGCATTCAAAATCTAAAGTTTTCACCAAATTTAAGGAATTTAAGGCATTGGTTGAAAAGCAAACAGATTATAAGATAAAAGTATTGAGATTTGACAATGGGGGTGAATATTGTTCTAAGGAATTTGATGAGTTTTGCAAACATGCAGGAATTGTTAGGAAAAAGACTACACCTTACACACCCCAACAAAATGGGGTAGCAGAAAGAATGAACCGTACATTAATGGAAAGAGCTAGGAGCATGTTAAGTAGTGCTAAGTTAGACAAATGCTTTTGGGCAGAGGCTGTTGGTACTGCTTGTTATTTAATTAATAGATCTCCTTGTAAAGCTCTTGTTGATAAAACTCCTTATGAAATGTGGTTGGGTAAAAAGCCTTCAGTTTCACATTTAAGGGTCTTTGGTTGTGAGGCTTTTGTTCATGTGCCTCAAGAGAAGCGGTCTAAATTGGATCCCAAATCTCAAAAATGCATCTTTGTAGGTTATGGTGAAAATGTTAAAGGTTATAAACTTTGGAATCCACTAACACGAAAGATGATATTTTCTAGAGATGTTATTTTTAGGGAATTTAGAGCTAACTCTGAAGATGTGCAACCAAAGGAAAAGTCAAAAACAGTGCATTTTGAAACTAAGCAAGAAGATGCACATGTGGAAGAATAGAGAGATGGACAAGAAGATGGAGAAGAAGAAGAGAGTTCTGACGAATCCGTTGTAACAGAAGAAGTTGAAAACAATGAGGATGAACATGAGGAGGAACCTCTTACTCCACCTTTGAGAAGATCCACAAGACAACGAAATCCAGTTGACAGGTATAGCCCACCTGATTTTCATTGTAAATTTGCTTTGTTATGTACTGATGATGAACCTAGATCTTTCAGGGAGGCTCTCTCTTCAGAAGAATGTGAGTCTTGGATGCAGGCCATGCATGATGAGATGATGTCTTTGAAAAACTATGACACCTGGGATCTTGTTAGTTTTCCCAAAGGAAGAAAGGCCATTGGTTGTAAGTGGATATATAAAAAGAAGTTTGGTGCAGACGAAAGTTGGAACGGTACAAGGCCAGATTAGTGGCCAAGGGCTACTCCCAGAGAGAGGGAGTTGATTTTGGTGAAATATTCTCTCCTGTTGCTAAGTTAACCTCTATTAGATTCATTTTATCCATTGTTGCTGCTTATGATTTAGAAATAGAACAAATGGATGTTAAAACTGCTTTCTTGCATGGGGATCTAGAGGAAGAAATTTATATGCAACAGCCTGACGGTTTTGTTGTGAAAGGAAAAGAACACTTGGTTTGCAGGTTAAAAAGGTCTCTATATGGTTTGAAACAGTCACCTAGGATGTGGTACCAGAAGTTTGATGCATTTGCATTAAATATGGGTTTTGTTAGAAGTGATGAGGATCACTGTGTTTACTTTAAAGTTATTGATGATTAGATACTGATTATTGTCTTATATGTGGATGATATGTTGTTCATTGGTAACAATAAGGAAATGATTAGGGAACTTAAAACTCAGCTTTCTGGCACATTTGATATGAAAGATTTAGGGGCTGCTAAATATATTCTTGGGATGGAAATCATTAGGGATCGGATTCACAGAAAGCTTTGGTTAAGTCAGAGCAAGTATGTTAACACTATTTTGCAAAGGTTTAATATGCAGGACTGTAAACCAGTAAATATTCCATTTCCTATTGGTACTAAGTTGAGTTTAGACATGTGTCCTAAATTGGATGATGATATTGATGAAATGTCTAAAGTTCCTTATGCTAGTGCTGTCGGTAGTTTAATGTATGCAATGGTTTGTACTAGACCAGATATAGCCCAAGCAGTGGGAGTTCTAAGCAGGTTTATGTCTAACCCTGGTAAAGAACATTGGACTTTTGTCAAAAGGGTATTCAGATATTTGCAAGGCACTTCTGATTACTATTTGGTTTATCATGGTACTGACAATGTTGATAAGTCATTGGACATACAGGGTTTTGTTGATGTAGATTGGGTAGGTGACTTGGATAGTCAAGGTCCACTAGTGGCTATGTTTTACTTTGTTTGGAGGAGCATGAGTTGGATGAGTAAAAGACAACCTACAGTTGCTTTGTCTACCACTGAAGCAGAGTATATGGCTACTACACATGCCTCTAAGGAGGCAGTTTGGTTACAGAGACTTGGTAATGGTATTGGTTTTGATTGCAGGATAGTGAGGATCGGATGTGATAGTCAGAGTGCCATATGTTTGGCTAAAAATCCTATGTATCATGCTCGTACTAAGCATGTTGATGTTCAGTATCACTTTGTGCGAGAAATGGTTGAGAATGGACAAGTCTTGATTGAAAAAGTTGACGCTTTGGATAATGTTGCAGATTCTCTTACGAAGCCAGTCACCACAGAAAAGTTCTCTTGGTGCAGAAAGGCCATGGGCCTTGATCACTGTACTTAATTCTATGTAATTCTATCTCTATGGGTGTAATTTACAATGTATGATGTCAAGTGGGAGAATGTTAGGATTTAGGTGTCATCAACCTTGTAAATCCTTTATTTTATTATTCTCCTAAAGTTTTTTGTACATTTACCCATAAGAGGTGAAACTGTTTGACCAATAGTGGTGAAAGAGACTATGTAAATGCAGTGTTACCGTTACCGTTTATCTTTATGGAAAAGGACAAATTAGCTAGGCATCCCACCTTGGAATCTTCTAAAATAAGGTTGTGGGTCAAAATAGGGTGTTGTAAGAGCATCTATGACATGCATGCAAGTTGTCATAAGATGCTATGACAGTATGACAGATTCCCTATGACAGAATATGCTATTTTTAGACCCCAGGCACCCATGCATAAAAGATGCCTTATGACAGCTATAAGAGCATCTGTAAGAGGCTATTTTTGGTATTTTTGACCATTTCAAGGAGGAAGGCGTGGGTTTTTCTAGGTGGTATTGCTGCCTATTGTTTGGTGAAACCATGGTGGTTTTCATCCTCACAAATCTCTATAAATTGGGGCCTTGAGCTAGTGTTATTAAGAATTCAGTTTTGCAGGGTAACAGGGTGCTGTTGGATTTATAGGGAATGATAAGAGAAGTCTATTGCTGCATGTAATATTGAAGATTATTAGTAATATAATTTCCTCTCTTTCGGTGGTGGAGTTTTTTCCCTTCGGGGTTTCTCCACGTAAATCTGTTGTTGCATGTGTTATATTGTTCTATCTCTCTCTCTCTCATTCTTTCTTCACACTAAGGCTAAGGTTAATATACATATTTCAGATTTGCATTCACACATTTAAGTTCATATTGCAAGCTTTCTTCACCTTGTTTTTCAATAGGGAGTTCTTCAAGGAATCAGTTGAAATTAGGTTTTTGAAATGAACTGAAATGAAAATGAATTTGTAATTCAGCTAGATGCTTGTTGCTTCTGTGATTATAAAGGGGATTTCATGGTTGAGGTTAAGAGAGTTCAATTCAAAATTTTGAGTCCAGAATAGGTCAAGGAGAATGCTACGCTCTCGGAGCAAAGAGAATATAAATAGATGCATTAGTAAATATATCAGAAGCCAATCTAGGGTGAAAGTTATACTGTATGAAGATCTTAAATATAGTTTTACAAAGTAATATCAGTAATGAAGGAGAATATTAGCTCTAAAATGTTGCTCTCCTGTATTTTTCTTCCAAATTATGAATGAAGTTGTTAATCATAATTTCATTTGTCTTCTGTCATTTGCACCAAATGAATGAGCTTGTTTTATGCTTCAGTTCAATGAGTTGATTAAATGCTAAAATAAGGCCATTAGTTTGTGGGAAAGGGATATAGGATTTGGTAAGGAAGCAATATTTTAAAACACAATGAGTTAGATGCTACAAAGTGGCATGCTAATAGTCCATTAATTTCTAATATTCAACCTGTTAGAATTGTAAAATTTTGATGTGTTTTACATTTTTTTTTCATATCCCTAGGTTTCCAATAAGTCCTACCATGAGCACATTTTCCCCATATTTGGCCATGTAGTCCCATGAAATCCATCTAGGTCTAAGTATTTCACTTTGTGATCCATATTGGCATGAGATTGTCAAGGTTTCCTTGACCCATAATACATTTTTGTCGATATACAACTGTGTTGCCTATCGGCAAGATGTTTTTGGTATCACACCGATTGGAGTTCATCTATAGGTGCCTTTTGGCAGGACACTTTTATTGTTTCAGCAACTAAGGGTTTCCCCATCAGCAAGAGAGTCTTATTCAAAGTATGGTTTTAGCGAGTTCTTATTGTCTCATAGACCGGTGATAGAAGGAGCTCATTGGTGAGAAATTTTCTCTGAGGTGAAGTCTTGGTGAACTCTTCATGTCTCACCGACTAGCATGGAACAAGAAAACATTTTGGCCAGAATAAAGGAATTCAATATGAGGTCTCAACGAATTTGTGGTGTCTTGCCGACCCATGATAAAGCAAACATATCAATATGACCCAAAGGTATTCGGGATGAGGTCTTGGTGAGTTTGAATTGTCTTGCTGGCTGAAAATAAATATATATGCATATCAGTAAGACTAAAATTAATATCAGAGTATGGTTTTGGCGAATGCCTCTCCATTCTCTTGCCATTAAATGCAGGCAATCTATCGAGAATACTATCGAGTGAGGGTTATATAGTCTTGCAAATCTATTTTGTCATGGCGATCAAATGTGAACAGGGATATTTCTCAGCCAGAGACATTTGGCATCGATATGAGTCTTTTCGAAGATTCATGGTCTTTCCAATGAAATTTATTTCATCAGTAACATCTTCATCGATGGAAGGGTGGTTACATCTCAGTGAAAATAATGCACCATGTAGGGGTACTTCGGCAAGACAAAGGTATTCCTATGAAACTCTTCCCGACTCAGAATTATCTTAGCGACCATAAAATATATGGCATGAGACTTTCAGTAGGACAAGGTATGATCTGTGGGATGTCTCCCCGACAAAGGTCACAATGAAATGCAAAGGATGCAGGATGACTGTCGATAGGACTTTGGACTTTGGCATAACTACAAGGTGTCACGGCGAGTGTTTGGTGAATGATTAATTGAAACCTGAATACTGTTGGCTGACATTTGGAATGCAAAGCAATGTGTCTTTTCAGACAAAAATGTATAAATATCCATTTGTCAATTGTAAAATGGGGAGCTATTAGATTAGATAGTAGATAGGTAGAGATGGATACAGTAGAATAAAGTTCTCAAATTAGAGACTATGATGCATGATATCAAATAGAGATATCAATGAAAATCAATTGATGTGGCGGTTCATTTCTGGTGTCAATTGTTTGTTATGCTTATTGAAAGTATTATTAAAGTTGTCTCCACGGTTGGCTTTTTGGTTATTTAAATTGGTATAACAAGTTTATATTTAGTTTATCAGTGCACATTTGTTGTATCTATGTGGTTAATTAACTAGTTCTTTCAAGGAGGGATTAAATCCTTTTGATTAATCATAGTAATCAAGGAAATTCATCTGGATCATTAAGAAGAGCTTAGTAATCACAATCTTGCATGTTTATACAAGTTATAAAAAAACATATGCCAACAATTTGAGTGTTTTCCAAAAAGAGGTTGCCCATTGCTATTTCATTTGACTCTGCATACCCAATAAGGCACTAGTCTCTGCATTTCTCACCATTTAGATTCATTCATTTTCTTTACATCTGTTAACTGAGCATATTAATATTTTGTTTTGAATATTGCTATACAATCTATACCAAATTTGATTTCATTTGTCCACTCCCATTTGCCATTGTGGGAAAAAAATTTCAAGAGAGATAAGTACATCAAGTGTACTTCATTCATATAGGTATACCCACCTAGGTCTAGCAGCACCTGAAGAGTAGAAGGTCTAAATATTTTGACCTTGTCTGTTACCCTAAAATGTTGTGAAAGCGTGGCAACCTTTCGTGGCTCAAACCAACTTTTTTGAGAGCTAACAAATTTGTGACTCCACTGGGGATTCAATTCAAAATCAAGGCCTTAATCATAGAGTCAATAAATTTGTACAGACTCCATTGGGAATAAGAAATGTCACATACTTTCTCACTTTTGAAAAAAAGTGAGTGGCGACTCTGACAGGAACATTGCATTTGTTCAAACATGAATGGAAGAAGATCTCAATATAGGGGAGGTCATACTCGAGCTCCTGCTGGCAACAGTAAGTGGACACACAAGGATCTAAAAATGGAGGGTAATCAGAATGGTCCCACTGATCATGAAACTCCTCAAGATGATTATGAATCTTTAACTTATGAAGAAGTAAAAGCATGGTTTGAATCTCAAAGAAAGGAAAGAGAAGAATAGGAGAAATCCCAGATGATACAATCATTGAGAGAATTCAAATTGTAGAAAGCTCATAACATCACTTAGATAGTTGGTTTCCCCCCAAGGTATGTACTACCTCATAAGTAGGGTAATCGTAGTGTAGGGCCTTCTAATCTGCCAAAGGTTCTTCACAATTAGATAGGGAATCAATACAGACAGCCAGACCATCCATCGCATATTCCCTCACAACATACAAATATACAACCACATCATGGTCAATATTATATCACACAGCATAATACACAATACAATAACCCTATGTACCAATATCAACATTCACCTAACCCTCCCTCCCATTAATACATAACAATGATCAAAAAAATTGACTTGATAGGGTTTCAACGGTACCCTTACCCTATGGATAGCAACTAGAGAAGTCTGGTTCCTAAGTTTATAGGGAGTAGTGCAATTTCTGCTGAGGATCATTTGAGGAGTTTCAATGATTTCATCGAAGACTTGGATGTGCCATATGAAGATCCACATATGAGGCTATTCATGATGTCACTCATTCATGAAGCTAGGGATTGGTTCAATGGCTTACCGATAGCTTCTATTGATTCTCTCCAAGGATTTCAGGATCAATTTCTTGAGAAATATGAAAATCTATATGCACCAAATTGGGCTTCCCATGGGTTATTAGAAATTCAAGAAAATCATAACTTGCATAAATATGTATGCTAGAATGAAAAATTTGAAGAAGAAGAAGAAGATGAGTATGTATATACTCGAATCCAAGACTCTATCACAAAATTAGGATGTAGAATTTCCCCCTTTGATGCATTTCTCAACATAAGGAGACATGAAGGAGAAAATAAAAATTATTTATACAACAGGATGATAAATATCTGTATGCAATTACCTCCTACTTGTAGGCCTACAAGGGCCATTTTTGTTGAGCAGTTTGTAAGAGTATGGGAGCCTGAATCAGTTTATTGGCCAAAAAAGCAGCATACCTTTGATCTAGTGAATAAATTTATTGATGACATGTAGAGGAAAAGGTATGAAGACAATGGTGATATCATAGATGAGTATAGAGAAATTGATCAAACAATGCAGCCAATAGAAGATGAGACATGTGCAGGTCAATATGGATCCTATGATAGCCTACATGAGGGAGATGAAGGTATTGAAATTCTTTCTTACATAATAGATTATGATAGGGAAAGTAGTATGTGTTATGAGGGATCCAATGAGTATTCAGATTGTGAAGATGGACTTGTGGATTATATTTTACAATTAGGTGATTCTTACAGTTCTTGTGATAATCAAGAAGAAGAAGCAATGAAGAATGTGGATCCATTTGATAGTGAACAAGTAACACTTCCTACTATAGATGAGAACCATGATACATTTGATGATGAAGGGGAGAGTACGTCAACATGTGAAGATAATAACTACATTTCAATCTTGAAAATTGCCATGTTGATTAATTGGAAAATGAAATGGAAGGGGATTGTGTATCATATCACAATAAGGAAGAGCTTGAGGACAATCATGTGAATCTTTATTTACAACAAGGAGATATTTCTAGCTCTTGTGGAGATCAAGAAGAAGGAGAAATAATGGAAGATATGGAAGAAGAGACATATTCACTCAGTAATGAGCAAATTTCAGATTTGCTAACTCTTGAATATCAGAGATGTGTACAGAAGGATGATTCTAAATTTTTGTGTCCAATTTACATTTGTCTTGACACTGAAAGTTCTTTGTGTAATGATTCATATGACTCCTAGTACATTTCTCAAAATGATGGATAAAACCTTGAAGTTGATCAAAAACCTGTGTCCATTCAAGATGAGGTATGTGATTTTGAAATTTCTAACTCATGTGGAGAAGACGTCTATTTGCATACCAAGGATGATAGAATTCTAGTATTGATTGGTTCATACATGCATGATATTGAGGATATGAGTCATATTCCAATGTCGTTTCCAAATGGTGATACCAAAGAGGTGCAAAAGGTTTCAGTTTTGTTTGTCTCAAATAGTGTTGATATGAGATAAATTTTTTCTCATGACAAGCACTTTGATGGTGAATTTTTAGTACAGCTGGGAGAATGTTTTATAATTCATAATAGTGAGAAAGATAATGAGAAATTTTGCATTGAAAATGTATGTTCTTTATATGTTAAGAATAACATAAATTTGTCCCATGATGATGGAGAATTTGAATTATAGAATGATGAAGGGAATTGGGGCCAAGCTAAGCATGGTGATTCTCTAAGAACTTTCAAAAAATGTGACAGGGAAGACTGCATGAATATCTTCAAGAATAATCTGATGAACTTAAGGAAAAACTAGGTGTTTGACGGAGGAAATTATGGGCCTTTCTTTTGGATGGCCTTGAACCATTATTTATGGTTTGAATTTCAGACCGTAACAGTTCAAAACTGATGAAGTTGAAACACAAAGGATTGAGGGTTTCCAGTGCATGGAAAACTCTTGATAATCCTCTTTAAACTTCTTTTCCATGCACAATAGTTTAGGGTTTTGTTCATCTCCATTTTGCATTCTTGTCCATTCCCATTTTTCTCACTAATTCATCTTCTGTTTGGTCTACTCACCCAAAGATCTGGATCCTTGCAATGATTTTACAACCATTCATCCCCATATGGAGCCACTATTAGAACTATAAAATTCTGATGTATTTTACATTTTTTTTCATATCCCTAGGTTTCCAATAAGTCCTACCATGAGCACATTTTCCCCATATTTGGCCATGTAGTCCCATGAAATCCATCTAGGTCTAAGTATTTTACTTTGTGATCCATATTGGCATGAGATTGTCAAGGTTTCCCTGACCCATAATACATTTTTCTCGATATACATTTGCGTTGCTTATTAGCAAGACATTTTTGATATGACACCGATTGGAATTCATCTGCAAGTGCCTTTCGGCAGGACACTTTTATTGTTTCGGCGACTAAGGGTTTCCCCATCAGTAAGAGAGTCTTCTTCGGAGTATGGTCTTAGCAATTTCTTATTGTCTAACTGACCGGTGATAGAAGGAGCTCATCAGTGAGAAATTTTCTCTGGGGTTAAGTCTTGGAAAACTCTTCATGTCTCACCGACTAGCATGGAACAAGCAAACATTTCGGCAAAAATAAAGGAATTCGATATGAGGTCTCAGTGAATTCATGGTGTCTTGAAGACCGGCGATAAAGCAAACATATTGATATGACCCAAATGTATCCGGGATGAGGTCTTGGCAAGTTTGAATTGTCTTGCCGACCGACAATAAAGATATGCATATCGGTAAGACTAAAGTGTATCAGAGAATGATTTTGGCGAACGCCTCCGATCTTGAAAACAATGTGAATGAGCTCTATTGAAGACTATCAAAGTGAGGTTATATAGTCTTTCTGATCTATTTTGTCACACTGACATATTGCTTCATCAGTGTGAGAACGATATTATCACATTGATCAAATGTGAACTTTGGGAGATTTCTCGGCAAGACATTTGGCATCGATATGAGTCTTTTCGAAGATTCATAGTCTTGAGGATGAAATTTATTTCATCAGTAAGATTAATTTCATCGGTGGAAGGGTGGTTACATCTCAGCGACAAGAATACACCACGGGGTGCTTCGGCAAGACAAAGGTATTCTATGAAACCTCTTCTCGAATCAGAATTGTCTTAGCGACTAGAAAATATACCACAGGAGACTTTTGGTAGGACAAGGTATGATCTGCAGGATGTCTCCCTGACAAAGGTCACAACAAAATGCAAAGGATGCAGGATGACTATCGATAGGACTTTGGAATTTGGCATAACTATAAGGTGTCATGGCAAGTGTTTGGTGAATGATTAATTGAAACCCAAATACTATTGGCCGACATTTGGAATGCGAAGTGATGTGTCTTTTCAGATAAAAAATGTACAAATATCCATTTGTCAATTGTAAAGAGGGGGAAAATTAGATTAGATAGTAGATAGATTAGAGATGGATATAGTAGAATAAAGTTCTCAAATCAGAGACTATGATGCATGACTTCAAATGGAGATATCAATGAAAATTAGATGATGTGGCAGTTCATTTCTGGTGTCAATTGTCTATTATGCTTATTGAAAGTATTATTAAAGTTGTCTCCAGGGTTGGCTTTTCTAGTTATTTAAATTGGTATAACAAGTTTATATTCAGTTTATCAGTGCAAATTTTTTGTATCTATGTGGTTAATTAACTGGTTCTTTCAAGGAGGGATTAAATCCTTTTGATTAATCATAGTAATAGGGGAAATTCATCTAGATCATTAAGAAGAGCTTAGTAATCATAATCTTACATGTTTATACAAGTTATAACCAAAACATAGGCCAACAATTTGAGTGTTTTCCATATAGAGGTTTCCCATTGCTATTTCATTTGACTCCGCATACCCAATAAGGCACTAGTCTCTTCATTTCTCACCATTTAGATTCATTCATTTTCTTTACATTTGTTAACTGAACATATTAGGATTTTGTTTTGAATATTGCTATACAATCTATACCAAATTTGATTTCATTTGTCCACTCCCATTTGCCATTGTGGGAAAAACATTTCAAGAGAGATAAGTACATCAAGTCTACTTCATTCACATAGGTATACCTGCCTAGGTCTAGCAGCACCTGAAGAGTAGAAGGTCTAAATATTTTGACCTTCTCTGTTACCCTAAAAAATTGTGAAAGCTTGGCAACCTTTCGTGGTTCAATCCAGTGTTTTTGAGAGATAACACAACCATAATTGTATTACTGATTGATTGCAAGTAGTGACTTCATTTTTTCTCTCAGATAGGGCACTAGTTTTTATATTATTTTATGTTACTGTTGAATGATTTGGCATTGAACATGCCCTAAGATTCAAGATAAAGATGAATTCATAACATACTCTAAAGTACACTACCCCAACCTTAAGTATATAAACTCATTCCTTGAAACAAATACCATTTTCACCTGAGGTCTGCCAAGCCTTTGATGAAGTGGGTTTCTTCAAGAATGCTTCAGTGTGAGGAAATTATCATCACCAAATTTGAGATATTATGAGCATACATAGGATTACCCTCATGGATCTCACAAAACCGGAAGAGAATAAGTAAGGTACTAACTTCTTTACTTAAGTATTGGACAATCCTCAACCTTACTAATAATTGAGTTGTGGAAAATTCATAGGTTAGGACTGAGATTAAGTTTGGTTCTAAAAAATCACCAACAAAAATGGTGACTCCACCGGGGACTTACTTGAAGATCATCTTGGCTTAGGAGTCATTGAAGTTTTAAAACAGTTTGTAGCCAAAGATTTAAAACTTATAGAATCTCATTTTCCCATCTGAGTCACCAAAAAAAATGGCAACTCCACTAGGGAGGACTTTGAATCTCTGGTGCAAATTAGTCGAAGTCCATTTGGAAGGAAAGAATAAATCACTAGTTCAAAAGTTGTAGAAGTTCCAGATCTACAAATTGATTTTTAGCAGCCCCAAATTCAAAATATTGTGAAGTGACTCTATTGGAAGAACTCATAGAAAGATATCCTTGCTTCAGAGGTTTTCCTCTTGTTGAAGAGTTGGCGACTCTTCTCTACAAGTTATACACATAAAGGGTTGTTGTTTAATATTGGGACTTGAAAATGCTCTATTCAAAGTTGTAGCAATTGGAGGTGTGAAGGTATATGGTTCTTTTCATACTTTCATTCGGTGCACCTATCATATTGAATGCAATTGTTGTTCCTTTAAAAGTTTTTTTCTAAGTATTCAAAAAATTTCTAGTATGGATGGTTAGAATGAAGTTGTATATCCTAGGAATTTCCATCCATTTTCATTATCATGTGTTTCAAGCCCAAGTTACCACCATATTAGAAACTATCCTAGTGATCCTTCATATTGTCATGGTTATGATTATGCATGATTAGTTAAACCAAATTTGCATACATCTATGGATTACCAAAGGGAAAGAACCATGCCATTAGAAAATTTAATGCATATTTTCAAGAAGCTTCAAAAGTTTGATAGTCTTCAAATAGTTGAAACCTCAATGTATAGGAACCCAAGTGTGAACAAGCGTAAGCTAAGGCCAGAATGGAAAGTTGTGTTTAAAAGGGGAATTAAAGAGATGAACCAAAGGTACCTGATGGCTATACAAGCCCAGTTAAGAGATAATCATACTAGATCTACTATCCAAATTGATGCACCCTTTTTCAATTCTTTTGATTCATTGTATGACCAATTAGACTTGTCATGGATTAATTACAAGGTTAAAATTATCTCATCTAAAGTCTATAAGAAAATTCCTATATTTAATGGATACAATGTGTGTGAAGGAGATGTACATATCCAAAGTTTTTATAGCTTCATGGTGAAACATTCATTTGAAGATTAGGATATGTGGATGAGATTTTTTGTAAGATCTCTTGAAGCTAGAGCTAAGGATTGGTAGTTAAGTTTTCTTGAGAAGTCTTTTCCTTGCTTGGATAAACTAGTAAATTCTCATAGAGAAGAATTTGCAAAATAACCTTCTAACCTTGTTAAAAATTTAAAGCATATTAAAAAATAATATGACGATTCAAGCATTGCTTTCAATCATAGATTTGTTATTTCTCTTTCACTAATCCGTGAAAAATTTTAGGCCTAGTACCTCAAATTGCATTCATATGTATTTTGAAGCTTTTGAGGAAGGATCTAGTGCATTGCTAAAGGATTTTAAAATATTGAGTATGCAAATGGCTTACACATGTTTAGACAATATGGAAAAAATGAGGAATGAATATGTGCAAAGTCTGATGTCTTTAGTTGTTGGTAAACATGATAAAATTAGCAGTTGTGTGAATACAAATGATCAAATATTTTTAATTTTAGATACAAACAAGTGCATATTTGAGAAGAAAGAATTTAAGAGTGATGCAACCATTGATGTTCATGATAGTAAAAATGTTTATCTCTATCCTTACGATGTAAATGACCAGCTCAATGATGACACCCAGTCTAATGTTGAAATGAAGAAAGATGTAGATTGTTATCATGACAGACTAGAAGTAAGCAAGAATGAACAAGTGGACAACCTGTCCTCTATGACAGATTGTGACCATGCTTTTGACAAGGTTGTTAGCAATTCAATCTCCTATGATTGGGAAAACCTAGTTTGTGATCATTCCATTGAGTTTTCAGACTTTGATGATGGTGATATCATGGTATACCTTGATTTACAGCTTGGTAATGCATGCAATTCTAGTGGAAGATAAGAAGAAGTGGTTGAAAGAATGAATCAAAAAAATGATCTATTGAGCAGTCAACAAATTTCAAATTTGTTGACCACTGAATATCAGAGATATGCACATGTGAGTAACCATTAGTTGTGTATTTCCCATATTGATTTTGTCAGTGATGATAACCTTTACTATGCAAGATATGAGGCACGGGTATCTAATTTTCCTTCCAGTTATGAACCAGTTGGTCAACATGGTGATAATGTGGGTAATGACAAACATCCATTTGATTTTAATAATGCATTGTATGATAAGCATGAAAGTGTGCAAGCTGATGTAAGTTAAGAAATTTGATTTGATGAGTTAGAAACAATAGATAACCATGAAGTTTGTATATCTAATAAGCCAAATTTTGAGAATTTTAATGCAAATTTGGATAAGTATTTGTTTCCTAATTTAGATGAGCCTACTTATGAGTCTTTTCATGTGTATGTGGAGGCTGATTTCAAAGAAAAATTAGATTATCTTTTTGAACTAGAATTGCTCACTTTTGAACAAGTTGTGAGTGTTGAAGATGCTCGTATGTCATGTTAAGAAGATATCAAAGTTAGTAAGGATGAGGATAGGTTAGAGATTCTTGATGATTCTCTACACCAACATGTTGGGGCATAGAATAAGTATGTGCCAATGTATGAGTGTATCTCTTTACATACACTTGGAGATAGTTTGCATGATGTGCATAATCTTTTGATTAGTACCTATGATTGTTTCACCTATGACATGCAAACTAATAATTAGATTGAGCTTGATAGTACTAGCCATATGGTAGAATATGAGTGCCATTTTTTTTAGCTGGATGAAGTTCTCATGAACTGTGGCAACATGCGAAACATTGAAGAATGTTTTTTTCTGCTTGACAATGATTCATATGATAAATATTATGAGTTGTTGCCACGTGAAAATTAGTATTTTGAGACTATACCTGAATTTCAAATGCTTGGTAATTGTGAATTTGTTGATAATACTATATATGTTGAGTTATTGAGAGATGCTAACATGTTTAATCAAACATGTTGCAGTGATATTATTAGATTGGTTTCAATGAAATGTGATGAGAACTTTTTCTATGAAAGAGGTAATTAGAAACCTACAGGTTTTGGTGGCCTGGGGCCATCATATATGGTTTGAAATGTCAAACCAAAGTAGTGGGGGGAAGAGATGACTTTTTTACTCTATCAACCAATGAAGTAGGAACCCAGTCTGCTTCCCCAAAGGATTTGAATCCTTGTTATGCCAACAAGGGGCATACATCCCCAGTCAGAGCCATTGATGGAACCCTTAATTTTTTTGTTCTATATCGAACCCTTGTCACATTTGGATGTAGGGATGATATCTAAGGGTTTAGGGTTTTATTCATTAGAAATGCTTGTAACATTCTATTTGGTCATTCACTCCTTATTTCCCATTGTCCATCACTTTAAAATGTCTTCTGTCATGTTCATTGTCATCTGGTAACTGGTCCCTCAAGCCTAATTCTGGGTCTTATATTTTTATAAGGTTAAGTAGAAGTCCTTTTGGTATTTACATACTTTGCATTCCATGACTTAGAAATATCTAAACCCCTTCTCTCACAACATCCTAAAGGGTCCCCTTTCATTAGAACAACTTAAGTGCACATGCTTAAAGTTTACACTTAAGTCCCGACGGCCATTATATCTTTATCGCTCATCGCTGACAATTTTTTTAAGTGTATGTTATAATTGGCAATGAGTGATGATGTTGTATTTCTTTGATATCACTCATCACTAATAGCTGCCAAAGCTCTTAATTTGAATGCATGATGAGTGATGTTCCATGTATTATAAAGGAATCATTTATGATTAATGGCTTTTGAGCCTTCAACATTGTAATAGCAATAATCAATGTCCTTCGGCCTTATGTTCTTCTCGCTTAGTCATGGATGGTCATAAATGATAAATTTAAGATTAGCAATGAGTGATACGATGGAATTCCCTTGCATCATGAATCACAAATATGTTTTAAGTGCTAAATTCTGCATTAGCGATACACGATACACATTTTCACCATGTAAACCTTCTCATCGCTAATTTATTGCAAACTATATGAGGATAATTAGTGATGAGTGACGGTCTAATGTTTTATCACTCATCGTGGATTCATTCTTGAGCCTAAGTTTCAAAACTGTGAGGAGTAATGATATTCTCTAAAAGGTTTTTTTTGCTAATATGATAACATCTTATGTGCGATATATTTTGTACCATTGATTTTCATGTAGGTGTACATGTCCAAATCTAATTTCTTCACTACATCTCATGTTGTTGATAGAAGCCAAGGTACAAATTTTAGCTCAGTGTGATAAGTGATGGAATGATAAGCGTGATCAAGGATGGCCCACATATTCGATAGCTAAGATTTTATCACTAGGATGTCTACATTGTTGATGAGGTCAATGAAGGATGCGATGCATCCACAATAGGTGATGGATATTACCAGAATAGGCAACATGACAGGGTCTTGAGGACAATGTGTAAAGAAAGAAAGAAAGTGGCAAGATGAATGGAGAACCATTGATGTATTTTTAAAACAAGATGATCCAATAGACTAAACTTCATCATGACAATACTTTCATCACTGATTGCACCCAAAGATTTAGGGAAAATCAATGACGAGCGAAGAAGTGTATAAGGAAATATTCTCTCTAAGAAACATCGGTCTCATGTACTTCACGATATTAATGAAGGAGTACATATTAGGTTGGTGATACATGTTAATTGTTAGTTTTCTTTTGATTAATCAAGATTAAAGGAAAGTGTGGCAACATTTGAGATGGTATCATTTTTTTCAAGGAACAAGTTGCTAATGGTAAAAAAATGATGCTTATGGTCACCATAGATAAAGTTTTAATTATTTTAAGATTAACAACCAATATTCAAAGCTGAGATGTTAAGTTATCAACTCACTCGTGTGAGGAGTTCTTGAATCATTAATTCTACATGCTCAAATTGTCTATTTAATGCAAGTTATCGTTGTTCATTTTCACCATCTTCTAGTTTTCAGTAAATGAAAGGTGTAGTGTGAAGAAGAGTGATAGGTTGTCTATTTTCCTAAGTTGAATATTGATTGTTCTTGTCCTGAGTAAGTTGTTTTTAAATTGGGGTCTTTGGTCTGGTTAGGAATTTTTTTGTTGGGTTGGTTACAATTGTCTAGGTTTGTAAGTGTGTCTCCCTATAGGTTCATCTTAATTTGTTAAATTTTTCTTGTTCTGGAGAAGGGGAAAACTGGTGTGACAATTCAACTTGTTAGAAGGTCTAGCTGACTTAATGTATTTGAGTGTCATAAGGATATGACTAAGCATGAAGCTTAGGCTTCTCTTGAGGTTTCAAAGGGTAAAAGGAGGGCTAGATGTCAGAAGAAGAAATCAATTGTGTAGAGTACATACAGCTTGAGAAACAGGACCATTCTAGAAGAAGTGGTCAAGTTCAAAGCTAAGGAACTAGCTCATCTAGTGAAGAGAGCCGGGAAGAAAGATAAAAGTCATAGGGCCTGCATGGGAAAACATAATTCTTGTATTGTGCTCTCTGACAGTCCTACAAATGCTGAAGGGAATACTGACTCAGGATATTTCTAGTACCTCCTTTACTTGGTGCCATATGGGAGCTCTGACAACGACATGGTGATGGTCCCTCCAATTTCATCAAGGGCAAGGAGTGGTTGGGCACTCTCAAATGTTGATGACTCTGAATAGGGTCACCTCCTTGTCTTTTGTTTTTGATGACACCATGGTCTTTGCATAGGAGGGTTTTTTTTTATGTGTCCATGGTTTTTTTTTTGTTCTTCCATGTTGATGTGGAGGTCCTCCGGATGATATGATATGGAATCATTTTCATTTCAACAATAAATGCGGTGATAGAAACTAATGGTATCCTGCACATGTGTTTTGTTGTTTGTCCTCCCCTGTTCCCAAATGATTGCGTAAGAAATCACTTGGGGAGTTCTTCGAGGAATCAATTGAAATTAGGTTTTTGAAATGAAATGAAATGAAATGAAAATGAAATTGTAATTTAGTCGGATGCTTGTTGCTCCCCTGATTATAAAGGGGATTTCATGGCTAAGGTTAAGAGACTTCAGTTTATAATTTTGAGTCCAAAATAGGTCAAGGAGAATGCTATTCTCTCGAAGAAAGTAGAATGTAAATAGATGCATTAGTAAATATATTAGAAGTCAATCTAGGGTGAAGGTTATACTATATGAAGATCTTAAATATAGTTTTACAAAGTAATATCAATAACGAAGGGGAAGAAATTAGTTCTAAAATGTTGCTCTCCTGTATATTTTTCTTCCAAGTTATGAATGAAGTTGTTAATCATAATTTTACTTGTCTTGTCATTTGCACTGAATGAATGAGCTTGTTTTGCACTTCAGTTCAATGAGTTGATTAAATGCTAAAATAAGTCCATTAGTTTGTGGGAAAGGGATATAGGATTTGGTAAGGAAGAAAAATTTTAAAACACAATGCATTAGATGGTACAAAGTGGTATGCTAATAGTCCATTATTTTTTGATATTCAACCATAATTGTATTACTAATTGATTACAATAGTGGCTCTATTTTATCCTAAGATAGGGCACTAGTTTTTATATTAGTTTATCTTATTGTTGAATGATTTTGAAATGAAGATAGCCTAAGATTTAAGATGAAGATGAATTCATAACATACTTTAAAGTACACTGACCCAAACTTAAGTATATAAACACATTCCTTGAAACAAATAGCACTTTCACCTGAGGTCCGCCAAGCCTTTGATGAAGTGGGTTTCTTGAGGAATGCTTCTGTGTGAGGAAATTCTCTTGACCAAATTTGAGATATTATGAGCATGCATAGGATTACCCTCCTGGATCTCACAAAGCACAAAGAGAAGTAAGCTACTAGTTGCTTTACTTAAGTGTTGACCAATCCTCAACCTTACTAATAATTGAGTTGTGGAAAATTCATAGGTTAGGACTAAGATTAAGTTTGGTTCTAAAAAATCACCAATAGGATCCTATGGGATTATTCTTGGTATAGATTGGTTAGAGGTTTTTCTAGCAAGAAATGATTATTTATTTAAGGTAGTAGATCATGTAAATGATGTAGGTTAGTGAGTAGACCTTGTAGGAGTATAGACACCCATATCACTTCACATGATTTTAGCCATGTAGATAAAATATATTATCAAGAAGAGATGTCAATTATTTTTTGTCTTAGTGAATGATCCTTCAAAGAGTGAGTTTCATTATGTATCTATTGACAATCACCCCACCATAGGGAAATTTCTAATGTGCTTCTAAGTTATGAACTCCTATTATTCCTTTGAAGTTAGATATGGATTTGTATATTGACATTGTTACCATAGTAGATGATATCTCCTATGTGGAATGTTGTATGAACAATAAGATATTAGTGATATTTGTTTGTAGTTGGAAGAAATCTTTGGAGACTAGGAAAATTATTCCTAGTGTATTCTATTAGGGTGCATTCATTATTTTTTAAAATGTGGATGTATCTCATCACTTATTCATCAATTATAATAATTTGAATAAGGTTATAGTGGTTAATTAATAACCCTTATTGAGAATCAATGATTTTTTGACCAAATAAAGAGAGATAGAGTGTCCTCTAATATTTAATTGATTTCTAAAACCCATCAACTTTACATTCATGAGATAGACATTAACCAAAGTGAATTTATTACTCATTATGGATATTATAGGTTCACTCTAGTTTCATTTGGGTTGTTTAATGATCCTTCTATATTAATGATTTTGATGAATGGGTTATTTCATAGATACCTATAAGAAAATTATTGTACTTTTGGTTGAAAATTTGATATAATCAAGTATAGTAAAGGAGAAAAATTTCCATTTGTGCTAGTTTATTTAGTGTTTGCATGGGAAACAAATTTATAGAAAGTTGGTGAAGTATGAATCATTCTAGGTTTAGGTGAATTAATTGGCCCATAGTATATCTATTAAGGGTATCCTAGTTGATCATATGGCCCGATTTGAGATGGTGACACTGGTGAAGTTTGGCTATGTGGGCTAGGGGAAACCCTAGCTACACTTCTCCTTTTTCTAATGTGCACACATATGTGGGGTGTGATTGGGCATAGTTTGGAGTAGGATGTGCTTGGGAGGATATTTTTTCTAGTGCTACATTTTTCTTCTCTTTCATTTATTTTTTTGCTTCTTTCTTGGCTATGAAGGTGGGTTCTTAATATATATTTTTCTATTGGGGTGATTCTTCATGTTTGGAGTATCTAGGAGGTATGGAATTGGCAGATACCTCTCTTTCTTTGCATGCTAAGACCATGGAGAATCTAAATAATTTTTTGACTAGTGAAGGTTCTTCTTTTGAGAAAGGTATTCCTAGAATTAAGAAAGAAAATAGTTGTTTGGAGATATGGTATGTGCACCCAGTTTTGGTGATTCAATTAGAGTCTATTGTTTACTTGGGAAATCATGCATTAATTTTTAAATTCATGGGGATCTATCTCTCTTCGCTAGTTTTGGAATCTTGGACTCATAAGATATGGAATCCTGAAGGTGATATGGAAATAAATATGGCTTCCAATAATTATTATTTATTTGTGTTTATGTGTATGGTAGACAAAACTAGATATTTTGAAGGTGGGCATTATTTCTACAATTAGGTTAGGATATTTATGAAACTCTAACATGTGGGATTCAATTTAGTTGAGGAGCTTCCTATGAGGGTCATTGTGTGGGTATGTCGTTCATGACTCTCATTGGAGTTTTGGAGGAGTGACATTCTACATATAATTTCTCTCCTTCTCAGCAAGCTAGTTGGTTCATCTCAACAAAATTTATACCAAAAGGTAATTACTAAATCACATCTATATTGAAATTGATTTAAATAAGACATTTCCAAATTTTATGGAAATATTCCTTGGATATAATTCATGGATTCAACAACTAGACCATGAAACCATTATTTTGAGATGTTTTTTTCATGAGTATGGGCATCCGTAAAGGAAATACCCTTGTCAATCAAGAAACTAGTGTGGTTAATGCTACCAAGATATTTTTTCCTAAGAATGATAAAGGGAAGGCTTCTATGGTTGATGGAGTGGCAAAAAAGGAGGGTTTCATTTTGATTAAGCCCTAGAATAAGGAATGAGGTAAGAATATAACACTAAAGAAAAAATAATATGATGGGGCCTTTATTTAGTTTGATGTTTTGGAGGAATTAGTTCAAGAGGAGGGGTTTCCTATTGAGTTGTTGTCTAGTGTTGGGGCCTTAGGAGTGGTTGTGTCAAAAGATAGAGTGTATAATGTATAGACCTTACTATTGGGAGAAACATAGGTTGGCTAGATCATTTCAAATGCAGCCTCCTAGATTCTGGTAGTTTTAGAACCAAGTGTGTCTCTCATCTTGAAGAGGGTTGATGAATTGGTGGATCTAGAGAATTCTTAAGGAAAGGAGGCACTAGATTCTGGGAAAAATAGTGGGACTTTTTATGCTTTGGGTTTACAGAAAAAGCCTCTTAGAAAGGGGCTTCCTAAGAAATCATCCAGGGGGTGCATGAAGGACCTGGAGAAGGTTAAATTGATTGTAGAAACTATGGTGGATTCAAGGTTAGAGAAAACCATTTACTTCCACTTCTCTCAATCTCATGAATGATTATTATTTCATGGAATGTGAGGGGTATGAATAACGTCCCTCAATAAAAGGCTATTCATGAGATGATTGATAGTCATTGTCCTGATATTTTTTCTTCATGAAACTAAATTATCATTGGATGGTATGTTGAATAGAGAGCCTAGTGTCTAGCCTTGTGGCTCTTGTCAATGTGTTGGTGATCATGGTAAATCTCGAGGGGTGGCTTGTTTGTGGGATCCAAGGAAGGTTGTTCCTCTTTCTTTGAGCTTGAGTCACTCTTCTATGTCCATGGTCGCTTATAGTTTGGATTGAGGTGAAACTTTCCTTTTCACTAATGTTTATGATCCTATTGATCTTACTAGTAAAGATTAAGTCCCGCGTTAGATTAATATCTAGGCTTTGGATCCCTTGCTCCCATGGGTCATGGTTGGGGACTTTAATGTGGTTTCTTATTTGGAGGAAGACCAAGGGATAATTTCTAGGCTTGATTCTTTAGCTAGCCTCCTCAAGGATAATATAGATCATCTAAATTTAGTTGATGTGAAGAAAAATAATATAATTTTCACTTGGAAAAATAGGAGATGTAAAAATTCTATATCAAAGCGGCTCAACTAGTTCCTTGTCTCTTTCTATTGGGTTGGTGACATGTGGACTAATAGCTCAAAGATTTTGGATTGGAAAGTGTTTGATCTTTTTTTTATTAAGCTATTTGTTGTCTCATTTAGAGCTCCTAAGAATCCATCCTTCAAGTTTCAACTCATGTGGTTGCATGATCACTCTCTTCAAGAACTTATGTGTGCTTGGTGGTACCAAGGGAAGTCTGCCCATGGTAGGGCTATGTATTCCTTTTCTAAAATATTTTGCTATGTGAATTATAGGCTTAATAAATGGAATAAGCAATGCTTTGGAAACCTTCACTTCAAAAAAAATGTTAGTTGAGGATAGATCAAACACAATCACATGTCAAATACAAGATCATGGACTAACAAATGATCTTTGTAGTGAGGAGTCAATATTTGTTAAGGAACTAGAGGAATGGGAGTTGTGTGAGGAGATCTTCTAAAAAAAAGGTCTTGGACTGATTGGCTTCAGGAAGGGGATATAAATACAACCTTTTTTCATAGCTATGTTAAAGCTATAAGGAATGGAAACCTTATCAGCTCTCTTATGTCATTGAAGGGGGCTCAACTTTCTTCTTTGGATGTGATTTCTATGGAGTCTTCTTAGTTATTTTCTACTTTGTTTACTAAGGACTCTCCTTTGAGTAGTGGAGATGAGAACTCTATTTTTTATTGCATTCCCTATTTAGTTACTAATGAAATGAATGTGGCCATCATGGAACCCATCTCACTACTATAATTGGAAGAGGTTGTGTTTGAAATGAAAAATGAAAATACCCAGGCCTTGATGGCTTTCCTATTGAATTCTTTGAGGAGTTTTGGGAAATCATTAAACTAGATCTACTCAAGGTATCCTAGGAGTCACAAAGTAATAAATAAATGTTAATAGCCATGAAATCTATATTTTTTGGCTCTTATTCCTAAAAAGGAAGGAGCTAATTATTTGGATAGTTTTAGACCCATCACTCCATGCAATGTGATTTAAATAATTATTACTAAATTGATTGTTGAAATATTGAAGCCATGCCTCAAATCTTTGATTTCAAAAGAACAAGGTGGATTTGTTGTTGGCAGAAAAATTCTTCCTGTGATTGTGATTACTATTATGGCCATTTTCTCTATGGTTAATTCTAAGGAGAAATCCATGTTCATCAAACTTTATATTGCTAAGGCTTATGATAGGGTAAAATGGGCCTTCTTACAGAAAGTTCTCTTGGCATTTGGATTTGGTAGAGAGTGGGTTTATTGTATCATGAGTTTTATAACTTCTACACCCTTTTCTATTTTTATTAATGGTGAGCCATCTATGTTATTCAGAGCTTCTAGGGATCCTCTATCTCTTTACCTATTCATTATTATGGGTGAGGTCTGGGAAGATTTATCAAGTCACATGTTAGTTAGGGATTGATTCAGGGTTGGAGTTGTGGTAATAGTTTGCCTCCTCATTCTCACCTTTAGTTCATGGATGATATAGATTTCATGGGAATGCCTAGCATTAATAAAGCACTAAATTTAAGGAAAAATTTGGACATCTACTTGGCTGCCTCTGGTGAAAAGATTAATGACAACAAGTCCTCTTTTTTTTCTTTAACACTCCTTATCTTATTTAGAGTAGGATTTCCTGGGCTCTTTAGTTTTAGATTGGCTCTCTTCTTCTTACTTATCTTAGGATTCCTATCATGGTGGGACCTCAACTTAGGGTGTTTTTGCAAGATGTTCTTGATAAGTTTCATAGGAAAGTAAGTCATTGGACTTGTTGGTGGATTTTTTCATTTGGGTAGATGATTCTTTTGAAATCAATGGTTTAGGCCCTTCCTATTTATAGGTGTTTTGTGTAGGTTTCCCTTTCATACTTTGTTAGGTATTTTGATGCCCAATCTCATTAGGTATTTTGGGTAGGAAATTTTTCCTCTTCAAAATGGAGCCTTGTTTAGTTGGATTCTATTTGTAGACCAAAGTAAGAGAGGGGTCTTGGGCTCAAGCCTACAGGTTTGAGTAGTATCATCTTTGCTACCAAATTATACTGGTGTTGGTGTACTTTCTAGAACTATGATTATTCTAGAATTCTTACTCATAAGTATCTTTGGGGGGTGAGTTGTATTAATGTGGCTTGTTGTAGCCTCTTATGAAATGGGTCTATGATTTGGGGCACTCTCACAAAATGGGTGAATCTCATCAAAGAGGGTCTCTTTTGGAATTGTAATAGGGGATCAGATGCCCTCTTTTGGCATGATTCTTGGGATGGATATCCCCCTATTCTTACCATGTTCCCTCATTTATAGCCCTATGTAATAGTTTGCTTGAAGTGGGTTGGAGTAAGGAGGACTTCAAAATGGTTTAAGTTTTGGGTCAAGTGATGGTGTTGCACTAGAAAGATCCTCATGAGTGGCCACTAGGTGGTTCTAAGGAGGCTAAGTAGGATATACCTAGGATTTTGGCTGGTAGAATGTGCAATTCCCTTTTTGGGAAGAATATTCTAGCTTGGGGCCTTGATGCAAAGGGAAAATTTTCAATTACTTTGGGTTACTTGGAGCTAGATAGAAAAGGTGTTTGGGAGGGCCGGTGTCCCTTGGTGGAAGAAAGTATGGAATAAATTTTCTTGGCCTAAATGTAATTTCTTCCTATGGTTGGTTGTCTAAAATAGATGCCCTACCTAGGAGAATCTACAAAAGAGAGGCTTTCAAGGTCCTTCTATTTGTGTCCTATGTAATAATAGTGAGGAGTTTTCTTCTCATCTCTTTTTTTAGTTCCATTTTTCTTGAGATATTTGACACTTTTTGTGGGGGTTTGGAATCATTCTTTTGTTCATGACACATCTTTGGTTGAGTTCTAGGATAGCTTTGGTAGGCCTCCTGCTCATACCTCTTTTCTTAAAATCGCTTAGATTATTGGCCCTACTTTTATTATTTGTCACTTGTGGTTAGAGAGAAATCATAAAATATTTGACGATGTTAAAATAGGGGTGGCTCAGTTGTGAAAAAAATATGCTCTATAGGGTGTTGGAGACTATTTTGGTGAAATGTGATTTATTAGGTACTATGGATCCTAGTGATGTGGCTATCATAAGGAAGTTGAATTTGGTTGTTGGAGGCCCTAGCTATTCTATGGGTAGAGGTCCTCGTCCAACTAAATAGAAATTTCATTAGGAGGGTAAGTGGTCTCCTGCTTAAGGAATTATAAAGGTGAATATTGATGGCTCTTCTAGGGGGGATCTTGGACATGCTGTGATTGGTGGTATTGACAAAGATTGTGAAAGAGGAATTGTCATTTATTTCTCTATTTATAAAGGGTATCATACTAATAACCTTATGGAGGCCCATACAACTCTATATGTCAATGAATGAGGGTGTTCCCTTGGTTGTAAAAATATTATTTATGAATCCAATTCATAGATCATTATGGATATGCTAAATGAGAAAAGGTTGGAGGATGTTAGTTGGAAATTTTCTATTATGATTAAATAGATTTTGAGTCTATGTTGCTCCTTGGAATTTATTTCCCTTTGTTATCTTCCTAAAGAGGGGAATAGAGTGGTTGATTTTCTGGCCAAGTGGACTTCATAGAATGGAGAGAGGTTGGATGTTAGGGACTAGGATATTTTTCCACTAAATTATGTGTTAATTTTGGATAAGATTATTTTGGAAGATAGTAATATATAATTGGATCTTCTTTGAGGTTCCTCTATGGAATCTTAGTTGAATTTTGACTATTTTTATATTCTTTCTTTATCATTCAATAATTTTTTACCCTCAAGTAATTTATGAATAACATTCCTAGCAATGGAAGCCAATGATCAGTTTATAGGGGAGGCATCTAGGGTTTTGCTTGAGCAGAGCCTCCAAGGAAAGTCACTATAGGGAAGGTTTGGTGTTGCTACTCTAAACAAGATATGCGCCAATAGTGCTAAAGGATGGGAAAGCAACAAAGGTTTCATAAGGTAGACACCAAAAGGTGGAGTTTTAGCTCTTATCAATGGAGGTCAGACACAACATAAGTAGGGTGACATCATTTCTGGTGGGGAAGATCCTTTAAGGATTGTAAGATGCAAAGTCTCAAGAAAATAAAATTTAGGTGTGTTATGGTGGATCAATTAAGTAGAAGAATCGCTGGGGGGAATGGAGGGTTCCCTGTTTCTCACCTTTTTTCTGATTCAGTCACATTGGATTTAGATGGAGAGCTAGTGAAAGAAATGGTCCTCAATGAAAAAGTCTTCACCAAGTTGGGCTTGATTGGGAGATTCAGGGGTTACTGGCCTTCATTACCTAATCTTTACTAGTGGATTTCCAACAACTAGATTCCCTTGCTAGAAGGGTATGTTCAAATCTATCCAATGGCCAAAGGCTTCTTTATTTTTGCTTTTGAAAAAATATAGGATAACGATAACATACTATGTGAATATCACTAGGATTGGGAAGAGAAACATGTTCTAATGTTAAAGCCATGACATCCGGCCTTCAACCTAGCCATAGAAGTTTTTAAGTGGGTCCCCCAATGGGTGATACTTCCTAACCTCCCCCTATAGTTTTGGTTTGATGCATGCTTGGAAGCTATTGGGAACTCTTTAGGAACCTTCATAATGGTGGATTCATGAGGGTTCTTTAGATCTTTTTCACTCAACTTATGCCCATATCTTAGTAGAAATGAATGTATCCAAGGTTCCACCGAAGGAGACTCATCTGAAGCATCCAAAGGGTTGTTGGGTGCAGCCATTGGACTATGAAGGGGTGTCGTTTATGTGTAGAATTTGCCATCAAACAGGGCACTTGGAAGCAGAATGTGCCAAGTCTATAACTATCAAATCAACTTCTTAGTGGAAATATGTAACCACCCAACATTATACGGTGGAGAAATAGGAGATGAAGCAAGGGTGCTCTCAGCAAGAAGCCATGATGGAGGAGAATCAGGCTTCAGAGGAGTCAAATAGAGTGGAGAAGTTGCTGGTGTAGGAGGCTAAGAATACATAGCAACAATAGTTTAATGAGGCCCCAACTCAAGAAGGGGCTTAGAATGTAAATAGTGCTAAAGTTTATTTTAATGGAAGTGTCAAGGAGATGACCTTCAAAAATGGGGCTGCAACACTAGAATGTAATAAAAATAAAGGTGGAGTGAGACCTCAGATTAAAGAAGCTGGAAAGTAGAAAATTGAAAATCAGCAACAAGTTAGCAGTGGGAATGGAGCTTGGAGGAGTCATCGAGACCTACCTTTGGATTGGTAGAAGGAAGCTACAAGGTTTGAGGATGGGTGGAAAATGGTTTTGGGGAAGAAAGAAAAGAAGGAGAAGAAGAATTTTTTTGCTATGGTCCTACAATCTCAAATTAAATTAAGATCAAAGAAAGCTTCAAACCTCTAACCTATTAATGGGTGTTATAGAGGTTTTCAATCCAAGCTTGATTGTTAGCTATATGTAAATCTTAAATCTTTGTATGAGGTGGTTAAGCTAGAATTGGGGGTAGCTCTTTAGGTCATAATCTAGGATTTGATGGGTGTGATAGGGTCTACCATCGTTGTTGTATTGGAAATAACACTGTAATCTTTTTATCTCAATTCTAAATAAAATAAAACACTTATTATCGACCAAAAACAAAAAAAAAAACTTTTACGCTCATATTTTTTTTTAAAGAGAGGGTATCTTAGTTGATCTATCAAAGAGTCAAGCCACTATGAATTGAAAATGCCCATGAACACTTTCTATGCTCATAGTTTCATGGGATTAGTGGCATAGGATTAGTGGGATATTATAATGAATTGAAAACGAATTTCTCTAAAGTGGCACATATAATTACTTATCTTCAAATAAAATAGAATAATGTTATTTAGTCAAATAAGTGTGTGTTATCCTTTTAGGTTCTTAATGAATAGCTAACTAGTCCACCTATCATTGTAGTACCTAATCCTATACTAGATTTTTTTATTCTACACTAATGCACTATTGGATGGTTTAAGCGAGATCATTATGTAGGAGTTGCAAGTGATATATAATGACTCAAAAAATCTCAAGGATCACAAGTTGAGCTAAATTTCTCATAATTTAGAGTTGGAAATGACAAGCTATGTAATTGTGTGATGAAGGGCTTCTCTTTTGGACCATTAGTTTGAGATTCATACTAATCAATTTAGCTTTCATTATATCCTCCAATAGCTAAAATTGAATGTTTTTCAACTTTAATGGATGGAATTCCTTACTAAGTATGAATAGATGACTGGATAGAGATTAATTTGTAACATGGTTTTTTTCTCAAATTAATTTAAGTTTTACCTAGTTCATTATGATATAGATGACTAGATAGAGATTAATTTGAGTTCTTAAATATATGATTCACATTTATGTTATGGACCGAGTGTCTAAATGGGAGGACTAATTGTACCTTTTTGATTTTTCTTGTAATAATATTTAATATATTTTTTTCACAAGGAACCATTTTAGGCCTTGTATGCTCAATCTTGTAGAAACCATTTACTTAGGATATGTTATAATATTGAGTTGGTTTGGATCCTTAGATTCTCAAGGATGTGAATAAATAGGTGATTCATATTTGCGAGTAGTTTATTATTGGCAAAGATAGATAGAAGAAGCTCATGTTGATGAAAAATATTAGGTCTATAATTTTTGGTGGGTGACTATGTTTTCTTAATATTGAAACCACACAAGGGCCCAATCCATTATATAAAAGGGTATAATCTTGAACATTTTTGGAAATTTTGAAACCTTTTAGAGGATTTTCCTTGTCACCTATTCTTTTGCCTTGTTTCCCAATCTCTCATGTTCCCAATATTTTATTTGTTTATCCATTTTTAGATGGTATATTGCAAATTTTACATATGTTATTGATTGAGGTTACTTGTAGGTTAAGAGGGTGAAATTTTTTCTTTAGAGTGTGTCTATCTATTATAACATCAAGCATTAGTAATTTGAGGATGATGCCTAGATCAAGTGAGGATCTAGTGGCATAATTGATGATGCTTCAATTATTTGGGAGGATGTGACATAGTTGAAGGATACTATAGATAATCATAGACCCATGGGGAACGAGGCTATACCTCTAACATTTAAGCCTAGTTACTATTGTGCCTATGGATTTAGCCTTTCTATTATTTATCATTTATGCTTTCTTATTTCTTTCATCATGATGTTCTTGATGTGAGTTTGTATTATAATCTAGAGTTTGATTGTATACTTCTTTATGTATGTGGCAATTTCATATGTAGAGTTAATAGTTATTACACTTTATTTTACTTCTTTATATATATTTACATAGATGGATGTTGTTATTATTATTATCAATTTTTATATTTCAATTTTTGGTTGATGTATTTATAAACCACTATCAAACTCAAACCAAATGTGAGATATGTCTTCTGAGACCCTCTTTTAATTTGGATCCAAATTGATGGTGATTTTGGAGTCTACATGTATTGAGTTCTAAGCCATAAATGCATGATTTTGATTGTGAACTTTATTCCCCATTATATTCAATTACAATTTATTGATAAATTTATGAATTTCAGTAATATTTGATACATTTAGAAAAATAAGAATTACAAAATAAAGAGAAATATTAGTTAGATGTATTAAAAATATTTTTAATTTATTATAATTAGTTTATCTTTTACTTCAAATTATTTTATTTGTTGGGAAAATCATTAAAATTATTTTATTATTTAATTGAAATGAGAAATATTTTGTTACTTAAAAAACTTATTTGAATATTTCATTATGCTTTAAAATGAGAAAATATGACATGCATTTTAAATTTATTTTCTTGAAGGTTATTTTTTAAAGCAAAATGGAAAATAAAATTAAAAAATTGCAAAAAAAGGAAGCTTAGAGAATATAGAAAATTTGAAAAGAGATACGGGGGACGGAAACATATATTTTCCTTCATTCCCTCGCTTGAGAAATGGAAATAAATTGAATAAATTGAGATTGGAAGGATGGGTCTCTCATATACCATTCCCTTGAGAAATGGAAATAAATTGAATAAATTGAGATTGGAAGGATGGGCTGAATGGGGAATTTTACTTGAAAGGATTACATTATGGTAGAGATTGGATTGAAATTAATTGTGCCTTTTCAAACACTTGAGTGGTTGAATTTCACATTGTTATAACTCTAAGAATTGTAGGTATTTTTCATTATCTTCCTTATCTTTTTAAAATTAGTATTTTATTCTTGTCATGCCTTGTCTAGTAGATGCATATGGCTTTCAATTTTTGGTTAATTATTGGATTTATATATGTTTAAATAGATTTATTTTAAATTTGTAAAAAGATTATTTTAAATTATGATTATGGATTCTTTTAATGAATTCATAAAATATGTAATTTACTAGATAAGAATGTTTTTGTTCATATTTAAAAATTAAGGGTTTTTTTTGGTTTTTCAAAATTCTCTGTAGATTTATGGTTTTTTTAAAGGTTTTATACCTTTGAAGTTAATTGTCAAATGGGAATTAGTATGGTTTTGGCATTGAAAATTATTTAAAAAAATTCAAATTTTAAATTCAAATGAATGGTTTAGAATAGACATAACATGACTCCTTAATATTTTTCCATTTATAAACTTTTCAGACTTTGTCTAAAAAATATTTTTGATTCCTATGACACATTCTAATATTGATTTATTATAATGAACCTATGGTTTGAGGTATAAAGTGTGGGAGAATATTTTCTCTCCACATTGGTTGGAATCTAAAGTGATATGAGGTTACAATAGGTGAAGAGTTATTTATTAAGTTATATTTTAATTTCATAAGATAACTAAAATAAAATAATATATTAATTATGTTTCAAAGTGGAAGTGATTTTAAGGGCTCAATATGGACATAAAGGTTATGCTTCACTTTGAAAATATTGGATATCATTGGTACACACACCTTGTGATTTGGATTCATAGTAAATTTTAATAGCCTTGACTTTAAGATATTATGATGGCACTTCTTTTCATTTCTCTAGAATCCTCATACTTCTAATAATTTGTATTTTTATTTCGTATGATAAAAAACTCTCATCATGTATGTGTGTGATTAGTTGAGACCTTTATTTTATGTGTTCATACATTTGTGGTATTTTAACTATTTATTGTGTGTTTTTGGGTGACACTCCCCTTATTTTGTATGAGTATGTTTAATGTTACCATGTGACTATCTCTTAGTATAGTTGGGTGGAGCATTAGGTACCACAAGGTTTGGTGGCACTAAAATACTATTGGAAACAAGTGAATCCATTAGAGTGTCACAATATTGTGAAAAATCTAGAAAATAATTTGTTTCCTCATATTGGATGCATTATAAGCACCCAAATTAGTAATGAAATGGAGCTATCATTACTTTTATCACATATTAATATTGATTTCAAATACAACTGTCATTTATTTTTCTTTTCCATTGTAATCAGGGTTTGATTTTCAAGTTTAAAGCATATTAGATCTTGATAAAAACCAAAAACCCTAATAAACTATTGAGGACAATGAAAGCATAAAAGCATAAAACAAAATGAAATAATATCACTCAATCATTCATGCATTCATTGAATTATCTCCATAGCTCTTCTCCATTTTTCTACTAAATTATGCTTTCCCTTGGATTCAAATGTAACCTAAAGTAAATCATAACAAAATATCAAAGAATGTACTATCTCAACAACAAGTAGTTATAAACTCTAGATCTGAAAATGATAAATGATAGCGGTCTTCATAGAGAGGGGAATCCAAAATGGATGGTCGAGATTGAGTGGTTTTTAGTTCAATCAATGGCTGAAATTAATGGAGACAGGATGGGATAACATTGAGAGTGAAAGAGAAAGAGGAAATTAAAAAAAAAAATCACTTCAATTTGAGAGGGAAATTGCATTTTGAAATAAAATAAAAAATAATTCAAAAAGTGAGAGGAAAAATAAATTATTTAATTAAATAAAAATCAATTAATTTGTGACAGACGATGCCAAAAGTGAATAATTAAATAATTGCCATAATTATTTAATTACAGTGGAAAATGACAAATGATTAAATAAATAACAATTTATTTGATTAATCAAAAGAAGACATAGAAAGATAAAATGAATTAATTAAATAATTTAGGTTATTTAATTAATAGAAGACTTTGCAATGTTAGATAATAATTAAATAATTATTTAATTATCAAAGATGAAAAAAAGGGATTTAATTAATTCACATGCCTAATGATTATTTTTTAGGTGTATACATTTTCCCCTCTTTGATAAAATGTAGTTTATTGTGTTGTGTCAAAAAAAAAAATCAAAAATATGCCCCAGTGAAAGGAGGATGAGGAAGGATGACCAGGAGGTAGTGGTAGGCCCCTTCGAGAGGACTGACAAGTTCAAAACACACAAGTGTGCTCTCGAAATGGATGAGAATACTAGAGGATAAAGGACAAAACGATAGAAGAAAAATAGATAAGGATGATGAAGATGAAGATGAGAAGAAATTTTAGAGTGGAAAAGATTAATGTTAGCACAAAAAAGATGGATGTTGAGATAGTGCTAGTTGAGATAATTTGTAGATATATTTTTTTCTATGCAAGGTGTTTGCATTTAATCATCATTGGGTAGTAAAATATGAAAAATCGACAAAAACACCATGGTATGACATAGACCAACATGTGGAAGGTCATCCATCTAAAACACCGATAGTCACAGACAAGGAATGTCCTCATTTATACTAAGGGTCATGTTGTCCCAGTCTTTTTTTCCAGACCAACTATAGACAACAATCAAGTAAAAGATGAGTCAAGAAACATCATCACTCCTCTAAATCCTTCATGGGACATCCTCGAGGTAGCTAGTAACATGACCAAAGTAAATCTGAAAGATAAGACCAAATAAACCAACAAGGTCAATAGTCATTTAGATTATTTTCCAATATGTGTTTGCTAGTGTGTTAATGGATGAAGTGAGTGATGGGTGGACTGTTTTGACAAGGCTTGGTTTCAAGAGAAGAAACATGTTGTATAAGATGTCAAGTCTAGTTTCAAGAAGGAGATATCTTGTATAAGACCATTGGTTTTGATCAATTTGACTAGTTGTATTGATGTGATAAATGACTAATTTGATTTGGAGACATGTTGGCTTGCTTGTCTTGTTGATTCAAGATTTGTATTTGAATTTCAGAGTTGACAGTGACTAATTTTTTTTACTAACCTGATGAACCCTAAAAGACTGGCCTAAGGGGCCTCACAAGCTCATTGATAGATGGCATTTCCTACGTAGCAATGCACAAAGACCTCATAGTTTGACATGACCCTTGACTTTGTTTTAATGACAAAGGACTAAATCATGATTTTATTTGACAACACCTAAAGGATTGACCTAATGCCTTGGGGCACATCAACATATGGCCTTGCCTACATCTAGTCATAGAGGCATCGTAGTTCAACAATGACAAAGACTAACATGATTGAATTTGACTCTATTTTTGGGATTCTTTGAAAGTTACCTAAATTTTCTTAGGTTTTGACATGTTTTATTTTTTTTTATTTTGAAGTTTTATGAATTTTTTTCTTTTTTTGTGAATATTTTTTTTTTTACTTTTTCAAATTATTTTATCTCCAATGAAAAGTGTAGAATATAATGAAGCCAAGTGTTAGGAAATTTCCCCAATCAAGTATAAGACTAACTAAGAGGGATGGGATGGGACAGGCATTATGGAAGGTGAAAAGATCATGTCAAGCATTATGATGGAAGATGTGAAGATGATGGAGGATGGATTTATTACGAATAAAGGGTGAGTATAAGGATCATGAAAAATTCATGTGAATGATTCCTACAAAAAAGAAAGAAAGCATGCACAATAATCCTATGAAAAACATGATATTGCTCCTAGTCAAGCTGAAAACCAATTGATAGGTGATGATGGTGATGACAACATTGTTTGACATGGGAAGGAAACATCCCAAAACAACATGAGGATGATGATAATGTGAATAAACAATCAAGGTGATGGAACCTTCAAAATTTTCAAAATTTGAGTGCCCATGATGAAAAAAGTTGATTTGTACACTTAGAAACACACCTAAAAAATCTTCCCCAGTGACCTACTTTGGAGGGTCATAAATCAAAGCCAGTGGATTTTTATGCCAAACTCCTTGGTCAGCATATTTAATTGGTATATGTGATTTTCTTTTCAGATTTAAAGCCCATGTGATGAGTTTTGATAAGGTTGTGAAATGCAAAGATGGAGGCCTCTCAGACTGTTTTGTTGTTTGCAAATTCTCTATCTTGTGAAGTGGCTTCCTGTTCAAGCTGATATTTCATAGTTGGATGATTGTCAAGACAAACAGATTGTTTCCCTACATTCCCCCACATTGATATGTTCCTTGGTATAGTTTCAAATCATCATGATCATATATGATATTTTTACCAGGTCAAAAGAAAAATGCAGTTTGTTCACTTTTTACATCTGCATTTTTAGAATGCTTCAAGATGGTAAAGTTAGACCCTTAATATCTTGTGAAGAATGATGATTGAGGTAAATCCCTCTTGTACACATGCTCAATAAACCTAAGTTATTTAGTGTGTCTAGTAGCAGTTTCCTAGAAAGTGATTTGACAATTTTTTAAGGGGGTGATTTGGTGTGATTAAATTGGTTTCAGATAGGTGAAATTGCAGAAATGCCTGAGAGATCCACTTTGAAAATGAATATCTTCCACCTCAAAATATTTTTTGTCAATCTTCTTGTTGCACTACATTCTTGGGTCAAATATTTGCATGCTTGTGAATTTTCGTGGCATTAGGAGGTCGTTTGATTAGTTTTCTAGAGCAATTCTAGAGCCCACTTGGCCAGTTTTGATCACTATGCAATTATGCCAAAAAACAAAAATTATGTCAACCCACTTAAAAAATTTCATACTAGATGCATTCAAAGGTAGCATCTGATAGATTCAGGATGAAACTTGTTTCAAAAAAGAAAAAAAATAGTCAGACCCATAAGGGTACCCAACATATGTCACATAATTTGAGGAAGTTTCTATTTGGTAGGCTAAAAAGTTGAAATATGTTTGATAGCATAATATCACTTTCAGAAGATCAAGTGATGAGGAATAATGAATGCATGAGAATGGTTCCATTCACCATAGGATAAATTCACAACACTATTTGTCTTTGCAAGGTTGTTTGAATAGCTACATAATACTGAGAAAGAAAATCCTTTATACATACTAATGCTCTTCAAGTTTCCTGAGCATATGGATATCTCCTTTCTAAAGAAAGACTTTCTAAGGAAGAATAGGTAGAAATGTCAATTATTGAACACAATAAGAGCTTGAGATATTTCTCTAATAATTATATTCAGAGGAGCCTAAAGCCTTTGTGTTCTACAAACACATCAATTGCTTTATTTGTGCTTGGTAACTTGGAATTGAAGGTAGATGATTAACTCAATGCAAATGAAATAATAAAGTAGGATAAAATGGTTAGGGTTTCCTATTTTTGTGGGTTCCTATCATTTCTTGCAGTTGTGGCTTGGACTTGGAATGAGATTCAATTAAGTTTTGATTTTATTGGAAATACAATGAAGATGGATAAAAACTCATCAAAGATTTTATATATGCTAGCAATGTGAAACTAAAAACTGATAACTGGCATAAAGAAAAAGATAAATTTTCAAGGTAGCACAAAGTAAATGTAGATGTGCAATTGGAGAGATATGTTGTTGACCTTGTTAATTTATATGGAATCCTTGCAATGCCTAAGGGACTAGTAAAAGACTTTTGATGTTTTTAGAGTTTCTAATTTAGACTAGGTCCCTGGGAAATATGGAGGGATAAAACTATGGGAAAGTTCTATAGATTTAGTGAATAACCCCAAACATGAAATTCATGATGGTCAGTTATCATTTAAGGGTAGCAAGATATGTGAGATCAGGGATCCAAAAAGTGAGTCAATGCATCTGGAATATACTAGATAATGGCATTGAAAAGTATTGGCACAAAATTATGAAATGTTTGCACTACTAATGGGGCACCATTAAATAAGAAAAATGGGAAGTTAATCGATGTGGAAAATGTAATTTAAATATAGGTACAAATGGTTGATGCAAAAGAATTATTTTAGATTCCTGGTGCGTGGGTAAATCTAGCACATGTTTACTTCACATAAAGACAACTTACATTGGCAATGAAAATGTAGAAAAATTGTTTGAGGAAATTCTATTTTTTTGAACCCTAATTTTGCTTCTCTTTGCTCGAGCACACTGTTAGCAAAAAAAATGTTTTTTTCAACTCTAATACTTTATATTGCAGGCTGAGGTGATGAGAAGTTAGTTGAACCAGATCAAATTTATATTGCAGATGGAATTTCTACACAAATACAATAGGTGGCTACACTAAAAATATTTGTTTAGAGGCTCAATGGAGTGAGTAAATTAAGCACATGTTTGCATTGCAAGGATAGCTTGCACTTGTAGTGAAATGTATAAAAATTGGTTTGATAAATTCTTGTGTTGGCACTGAAGCCCTAATTTTATAGTGTGCAATGGATCTTGAATAATGAAGGATTCTGATGAGGTCTTTTCACCCATCATTGTTCTCACGAATTCTCTCTTAGATCCATTTGGGATATTAGATGTTGATTTCCCATCACTTTTTATTTCTTCATTTCCATATTCTATCAGTGATGGGAGATAGCATATATTCCTCTTTACCAATCGCTAATTGATGTCACCATTTCTAAATGAATTAAAGATATGCGATCGTATCCAAGCTTGTGTAAGGTGCAGCAAAACCATTATCGCTAATTAATATTAGCTTTTCCATATACATTAGATATGTGCGATGAGAGTGTTTGAGTAAAGAAGTGGTGGGACCCATGTAGTGTTATTAAATATTTAATGAAAGATTAAATCTGCGTGAATAATGTGCATGGGAATTAAAATTGAAATTTTAAATTGTTGGAGAATAAATTGTAGATAAATACATGGGAAGATTATTTTATCTCCCGGTGATATAAAATTCAAGCCCCATGAGTAAATGTTTTTAAATTTTAATGTTGGTAAAGTAAATGGTGATGTGCATAGGTAATTATTTTATTACCCAATTGAAATATTAAATGCTTTACAAATAAAGTTAAAAACTTTATTTATTGAGCAATGAAATAAAATATTTCACAAGGATTGTGCAAAATGTAAAGGGCTTTGTATTGCTAGAAAGTGAAAGTGAAAAATGAATAGGTGAAAGGGGATTTTTACAACAAAATGATGAGGGAGAGTAAAGGATTTTCACACAGGGGTTCTATTTTTCTACAAACAGGTATTTGCAGCTACAACAGAATGATGAGGAATGAAGCTTCTCGAGAAGGGAATATTTGTTGTCATAGGGAAAAAACAAGATGCATGAATCAAAGGGTAGATGGGTTTTTCTTCATACGGTGAAGGCAGTTATTGATCTATAGAGCTGAATGTTGCTAGGTGTCTACGTGGATCACCATTTAGGTTTTTCATTTTCCTTAAGTGCAAATTTTTTGTTTCAACATAGGAAGTTGTTCATTATTTTTTGTCTCACGGGAAAGAATATTTTGGTAACATATTTTGAAATGTATAGTTTTTGGTTTTAGGTTTCTAAAGTTGTTTGAGTCATGTAATAAAAAATGTATTCATAGAAATGTTATATTTGCATGTAAATGGTCATATATTCTAAGTTAGTTGTCTCCATTGTACACATTACACAGATTATTAATAAAAGGAATCAAGAGTTTTTGTTATTTGTCTTTTGGTTTTTCCATCAATGTCTATTCAGTGTTGTTACTTTCATTCTGTAGACACCTAAATTTGGACACTTACATTTGTCTAAATTTATCCCTTTTTGTCTAAATATCCTCTTATTTGTATTAATTGAGTAATATTTCTATTATTTAATTAATACCCTTAAATTATTCTAAATCCCTAAGGTATTTATTTAATAATTAAATACCTAATTCCTCAAAGAATTAAATAAATAATACATTTATTTAATTCCTCACATGTCACATCCTCCATTGCTTTTCTTAATCATAATTGACCTCCTAATCCCATCATTACGGATGTGCACATGTCTAATCCATGATTAGGATGTGTCACATCCTCCAAATTTTGCAAGTTGGCTCCTAATATTCATTAGCCACTAACTTCCTTCTAATCATTGATTAGCTAGTCTAATCAAAATCTTGGTCAACTCTCTCATCTCCCAAGGAATATTAAATTCCTTTTATTATCCCATGTCCTTCCAAATAGAATTTTAAATTCCATTTTATCCCTCCAAGACTCTCCTCTTCCCCATGCAAGATGTTATGAGTTCTAGAACTCCTCACTTGTCACATTAGTTACATGAGGACAAGTACTTACCTTTTAAAGGACCTTTCCTCATCCAAGGTACTTCTCACCTTCCTTTTTGGGAACTTTGTCTTATCCTTAAGATATCCCCAATCATGTGAATTTAAAATTCATCTTTATTTCTCCAAGGCTCTCCCTTTCCCCATGTGGATCATTGATAGGTCACATCATTCACATCCCAAGGTACTTTCCAGTACCTCCACAGCATATGTCTTTTTCCCCCTCATGTGTCCTCTTGACACTTCATCCTCCACATGGAAAGATGTGAGGGCTTGTTGTTGGTGTGAGTAAGTCTTGTACCTATTTATTCCTTTACTAGGGACTTAGGGGACTTAATTCACATGTTAAGTTTACTTAGGATATTAGTTGTCTTATCTAGAATTTCCACTTTCCTAGGTAGTTATGAGTTAGTTGTCTCATGTGATAGGATTAAGACACTTGTCATGATCTTGTCTTATCCTATCTCTTATCCTTGCCTTTATAAGCAAGGCATCTCTAGCATATTTGTAATATATTGCATATAGCATTGTATTGTATTGCATTGATCATATTGTATCATATTGCAATCCTTGTTTGGTGGAATAGCATCTTCCATTGTTGCTTCTCTCTATCTCTTGTGGAGGTTCTTTGGTGTTGCAGATTGAAGATCTTGGGTTGATAACTCCAACATGGTATCAGAGCTTTGAATCTGGCAAGCCCCTTCCATTTCTTTATTAGAGAGTTTCCATCAATTTCTATTGTGATTTTTGAGTTTCTTGTATCCTATATTGCATGCTTGCATTTTGGTGAGATCTGGTGATTGCAGCACTTTTGGCTATAGTGGCAGTATTTTAGGCTGTCCCATTGCGTCCAGGAGGCTCGAAAAAGTCAGATTTGGCTTTTGTTTCACTTAATTTCGTCACCATTTGCAACTTTGGCAAAGAAGGGTTTGGAGCTCAGATCTGGTGAACAACTTTTTACAAGAGCACTTTGGCAAAAATTAAGCCTTCCATTGCTTCCGTGCCGTTTCCAAGTTTTTTGATATATAATTTGCCTATATTAGGCAAAACGTTGTTTTCGTGGAAAAAACATTTTTTACTTGAAGGGTCAGGACAGCTCTGTCGGGGTTGCACTTTTTGAAAAGTCTGCATGGACTTTGAATCCCGCGCTATTAAGCCACTAGCAAGCCCCTTAAGCCACCACAATGGTGGCCGTTTCTAAAGATCAAGTAGTAGCCACTACCAGAAAACGTCCAACCTGCCACCGCGAATAAGTAGCCATCGCTAATCGCTGAAATGCCAAATGGGTGATGAACCCCCATCACGGGTTAAGCCGGCTTAGATTAACCACCGATGCACAAACCACCGGGTTTCTCCTAACCAATCTAAATTTTTGAAGCGTTTAGCCAGGGTCACGGGTGATCAGGATGTACCGGGGTCAATTTTTGTGCCCAGATAGTGTTCTGTTTTGCTCATGTTTAGCATTGAAGGTGCCTAAAATAGGCCTTTTTTTCATTTTTGCATAACTTTTCGCCACGGCATCAGATTTTCGAAAACGAGATATCATCGGAAAGCTAGTTCGATGAAATTCACAGTGGTGCAGGTGATTTTTCTAGATTTTGACATTTTTTTCTAGTTTTTTCAGCTTGAAGGTACAAGTGCATTTATTGCTTGTTCTTGGTGTAACTTTTGCAAACGAAGTCAAAATTTGGAAAACTTTTTTTTGAAATTGATCAGAAAATTGCAAGGAATCTGTTTGTAACCTTAGTTTTCAGTTTTTGCAAGCTCTTTTTTTGAAAATTGTAAAAATCACCATGTGATATAAATGGTTGATTTGAGCTTGTCACTTGTAAAAATTGCAAAATTTCTTCATTGTAATTTGCTGGGGGGGTTGCAAAATCAGTTTTAACACATTCTAGTGAAAGGCACAATTTCAGTGCCACATAGTCTTCTTTCTTTTGGTGTTCATGGCGGATCTAAGGCAAATTGAACCACTCACTCCACACAATTATCATACATGGAAGCTAAAAATGACTCAATTGTTACAATCTAAGGGTCTATGGCCAATGTTAGATACAGAACAACTTGAATTTACAAGGGATTATGAAATTTTTTTCCATAGATGTAAAATGGATGAAGCAAAAGGGCTCATTGGCTTACATGTATCTGATAATTTGTTGTTTCATATTTCAGAGTGCAAAACACCTAAGAATGTTTGGGATAAACTTGAAGAATTGTATGGTAAAACAAATCATTTCAGAGCCTTGCAACTTCAAGCAGAACTACAATCCCTCTCTCTAGATGCATTTCCTTCAATTCAGGATTTCCTTGCATAATTCAAGATGATTTTGTCACAGTTGAAAGGATGTGGACATGATGTATCTAGTGATGAATGTATCTTCTTGATTCTGTCTAAGTTAAAGGGCCCTTATCAAGTGTTTTCTTCTAGTTTCTATTCAACTATGGATGCAATGGGGAAAGATTACAAAATGCCTACATTTGAGTTGTTTTGTGAGCATCTTACTAGGGAGGAGGCCAAGTTAATTCAGTTGGATGCCTTACCTAATTCTAAGAATCATGCTCTAATGGCTCAATCATCCAAGGGTAAAGGAAAGAACAAGAAGAAGCCCAAAGCAGAATCATCTTCTGGTAGTGAGAATCCCTCCAAACCAAAGCCGAAGAACAATCAAAAGTCCACTCAATCTCCTTCTTCTTCTACCTCTGGAGATTCTTCTTCCAAGTCCAAGAAAAAGAAAGGAGATCCTTGTTCATTTTGTGGAAAAACTGGGCATGATGCATCTCATTACTTTAAGAGATTAGAGGCCTTGGAGGAAGCTATGAAGAAGCATAATATTTCAATGGCTAAGCCTTCTTCCATGGGCAAAGGGCAAGCTCTTTCTGCATGAGCTATGCATTCACCTTCAGATAGTTGGATTCTTGATTCAGGTGCTTCACATCACATGACAAATTCATGTGATCTTCTTGATTCCATAGTTCATACTTCTACTTCTCAGATTGCAGTTGGGAACTCTTCACAGATTCCAGTTTTGGGGACAAGATCTGTTCAGATGCTAGATGGGTGCATTGAGGATGTTCCTAATGGTTCCTACATTTAGTGAATCTACTTCCATATACTCCATTTGTCACCGAGGAGGAAGTCATTGAGCTTACTCCACCGCATCGTGACTATTAGACAATTGCAGATCCCAGAAGTTTGTTGCCTATAGGGATAGTTGATCATGAGAACCAACAGATTGATTTGATGGATTTGAGTCTTCATTGGTTCATGTTTTGTTGCTCATGCCGATTCAATGAGCAAGCTTTGCATGAGAGACTGGTCACTTGAACTACATATATCTTCGCCAAAGAAATGCAAGCACATAACTTAGTGGTTGGTCTTCCAAAGATCACTCTTGCACATGGTGCTTGTCAAGGTTGTGTTCTTGCAAGCAACATCAAGATCATTTTTCCTAAAGGTCACGCTACACGTGCAACCACACCCCTTGAGTTGGTCCATAGCGATCTTATGTCCTTCCCAACTCCTTCTTTTTCAGGGGCCAAGTATGTGCTAACATTCATTGATGATTTTTCCCGCCGGACATGGGTCTACTTTCTGAAGCTCAAGAGTGAAGTCCTCACCAACTTCAAGACTTTCAAATTATTTGTGGAGAAGCAGTCAGGTTTTTCTCTTCGACAGATACGCACCGATAATGGGGGGGAGTATGTTAATCAGGCATTTCAGGATTTTTGCAGTGCGAATGGTATTCTTCATCAGCACACAGTTCCTTACACTCCTCAGCAGAATGGTGTGGCGGAGAGAAAGAACAAGACTCTCAGGGAAATGGCCAATTGTATGATTCAGTCTAGGTCCATGGCTCCCACCTTTTGGGCCGAAGTTGTCAATTGTGCCAACTATATTCAGAATCATATGCCCCACAAGGCAGTACAAAATATGACCCCTGAGGAGGCTTGGTCTCATCGCAAGCCTAATGTATCCTTCTTCATAGTATTCGGTAGTGAGGCTTGGGAATTCACTCCTAATGGTTGGCGAAATCCATGGAGAGAAGAAGAGTCACCGTACATCCTTTTTGTTGGCTACGGAGGATGTGAAGGCATATAGATTGTTTGATCCTAACACATGAGAGGTTCATTTTCAACGTGATCAATTTGCTGAGACCTTCAATCAGTTAGATCCTCCTTCGAATTATTCTTCATCACAACCTACTCAGTCTTCTTCAGTTGATGATGATTTGCTACTTGAGGAAGATTTTGATGATGGTCTTGATACACGTCCTCCTCAGTCACCCACTAGGCCACAATGGGCTCGAGTTACTCTTGAGGAGGTTGGACTTTGTTGGTGATCCTCGACACTGGGTCTCACCCATTCTCAAACTTCTAAAATTGGGCCTTGAGTCATGCTACCAAAATGATCCCTCATAAGTATTTAGATGCTTTTAGGTATTCCAGAGGATAGTGCTATGGATGATGAGTATTCTCTTGATGAAGAATCATACTTGGGATCTTGTGCCCTTCCTAAGGGAAGAAAGTTGGTTAGATGCAAGTGGGGTGTATTCATACTAGTATGCAGCACATGGTTCCATTGACCAGTAGAAGGCTCATCTTGTTGCAAAGAGGTTTTCTCAGGTTGAAGGAATTGACTATTCTGAGACCTTTGCTCCTATTGCCAAGATGGATTCTATTCACCTTGTCCTTGCTATAGCTGCATCACAGGGATGGTCAATATTTTAGATGGATGTGAAGAGTGCTTTCTTGCATTGGGATCTTCATGAGGAGATCTATATGGAGGAGCCACCAGGTTTTATTTAGGACTCTTCACTTGTTTGCAAGCTTCGACGCTCATTGTATGGTCTCAAACGGGCCCCTTAGGATTGGTATGAGAAGATGGATAGTTTCTTTCTTGCTTCCGACTACACTTGTTGCCATTCCAATCCCATAGTTTATACATAGAGACATGGAGAGGATCTACTTATACTTGTGCTCTATGTGGATGATTTGATTCTCACAGGGAGTTCTACTTCCATGATTCAGAGTACACAACGAGCATTGATGGAGCAATTTGATATGACCTCGACCTTGGTCTTTTGCACTACTTCCTTGGTCTTTAGGTTCATTAGACTTCCTCGGGAGGGGATCTTCATTTTCCAAACGTATGTGCCCCTTAATTTTGCTTTTTTAGAGATTTCCAAGGTACTTTGGCTGATTGCAAGCCTATCCCTACTCCATTCCAGTTAGGTGTTGTACTGTCTTCTAGTTGCACTACTCCTACAGTTGATCCTACCTTGTATCGACAGTTGGTTGGCAGTCTTTTGTACTTGACACATAGTCATCCTAATATTTCCTTTGTGGTTGGACTTGTCTCTCGCTTCTCACAGGAGCCTCATGAGAGTCATTGGAGGCCGCCATGTATCTTCAGATACATTTAGGGCACTACTCATTTTGGCATTCAATACACTTCGTGTGCATCTCGACAGGGCTTCATCGACTTAGATCGGGAAGGTGATGTCAATGATAGGAAGTCTACTGCTTTGTCTTTTTCCTTGGTTATCCACCTTGCATGGCCATGCAAGAAGTAGACTGCTATTGCATTATCATCGACAGAGGCTGAGTATCGAGGTGCAGTGTTGGCTAGTCAAGAGGTTTTGTGGCTTCGTTAGTTGATGACTGAGTTTGGATTTCCTTCCACTCAGCCCACTACTCTTTGGTGCAACAATCATAGTGCCATTCATATTTCATGCAACCCAGTGGAGCATCAGCGAACTAAGCATATTGAGATCCACATGCACTTCATCAGGCAACTCATCTAGGATGGTGTTCTCAGCTTGGAGTATTTGCCTACAGATTAGCAGGTTGTAGACATTTTCACTAAACCTTTGGCATCACCTCATTATCTTCAGTTGTGATCGATGCTTGGGGTGAAGGAAGTTTTCCTTGGGGGGTCTTGAGGAGTCCTCCTTCCTTCATTAGTTTTCTTTGTTTCTTTCTCTCTTTTGGAGAGGAGTTTTCTCCCATAGGGTTTTTCTCCTTTTCTCCTCACAGAGAGTTTTTTTGTTTTGGTACAAGTACCCCACGCCCAGTTGTCGAGACCCATCTTTTGCATTCTACATTGGTTTGTTCCTCTCTAAGTTGCACTTAAGGGGGGGTGTTGGTGTGAATAAGTCTTGTACCTAGTTTATTCCTTTACTAGGACTTAGGGGACTTAATTCACATGTTAAGTTTACTTAGGATATTAGTTGTCATATCTAGATAAGTATTAGTTGTCTTATCTAGAATTTCCACTTTCCTAGGTAGTTATGAGTTAGTTGTCTCATGTGATAGGATTAAGACACTTGTGATGATCTTTCTTATCCTATCTCTTATCCTTGCCTTTATAAGCAAGGCATCTCTAATGAATTGCATTATATTGCATAGCATTGTATTGTATTGCATTGATCATATTGTATCATATTGCAATCCTTGTTTGGTGGAATAACATCTTCCATTGTTGCTTCTCTCTATCTCTTGTGGAGGTTCTTTGGTATTGTAGATTGAAGATCTTGGGTTGATAACTCCAACACTTGTGAGTCCTCAACTCACAACAACCCTTCATCTTGCCCATGTTGGAAAAATATCAACCATTCAATCCTCTAAAGAATTCTCCCCTAAATATAGAGGATTTATCTTTCATTCTAACATTATGCATTATCACAATCACATTTTCATTCAACAACATTCAAGCAACTTCAACACTTGCATTTTGAACTCTCATCCACCATTGCATTCATCTACTCAACTACCTACACATCTCATTTGAATCTTCATCAAATCCTTATTTTTTTACATCCACTTTTAGCACTCTTTCTACCAAGGAGCACACATCTACCAACAATCAAAGGGCCAACCAAATATCAACTTGAACAAAGGTAAATCTACTTTTCTTTATATCCTCTTTTGTTTGAGTTCACCTAGGCTAATATTGAGGTTGTGTAGTGTTGTTTTCTTTCTTGCATTGTTTTGTTTTGCATGTTTTAGGATAGGTAAAATTTGTTTCATCAAATTTATGGTACATTTCCTATGGGACCCACAAATGGGTCCCTTTGCTTTCACATTCTCTATTTTTAACATTTTGTAGGTTCGTTGCAAAGAGGAAACTCCGCCCAAGACAAAGGTGACCTCACTGGGTTGGGGAGAACCTTTTCCCTATAGAGGGTGAATCTACCCCAACTTGGGTGAACCTATCATCAATAGGGATGACCCTACCTAATAGAGTATCCCATCTGAGCACCAAACAATTTCTAGCTTCATTTTTCTAGTTGGGTGAACTTTCCCTATAGAGGGGTGAACCTACCCTACAGAGGGGTGAAACTACCCTATAAAGGGGTGAACCTTCCCCAACTTGGGTGAACCTTCCCTCAATAGGGGTGACCCTACCTCTTGAGTCACCCATCCTGCATTTGACAATTTTGGCTTAGTTTTCTAGTTATGAACCTACCCTACAAGGGTGAACTTCCCCATGAGGGGAAATCTTTCCTATAGAGGGGTGAACCTACCCCAGACATGGGTGAACCTGCCCAAACAAAGATCTTTGTAAGGTAAAACAATCGTTTAAGCTTCATTTCAGCTTCTGTTTCTATTGTTTTGTGGTACTAGCCTACTAACATCATTTGTTGGTGAGTGTGTCTTCCTTTTTACTAAAATTTGTGCAACTTGTTTCATCATTTTCAAAGAATGGAAATTGAAGCAACTAACATTTTTCTTGTAGAATGAGTGGTCTCAACATTGTTTGTCTAGTTTGCTTATCATTTTTTCTTATCATTTTTTATTGTTAATCTAGGCACATAGATCTAATTAGGGGGAGTCAACATATTGTTTGGCATGTTTGAAAAGTCCTTTGTGTTTCCCAAGAGGCACTACACCATTCAAGCTTTCCCCTTGCACTTTGTGTGAGCCTGGGGAGTAGCCAAAAATGATCAGTGTTCTCTTCTTAGTAGGACCTTCTTGGGGATTTCATCACCCCAAGGGACGATCCCAACCATGCATACCAGTGGGATATACAAAGGGGGGGGAGTGAAAGTTGTACCTCAATCTAGTCATGTCATGTCTAGCAAAGTGTCAAAGCTAGGGTGATACCTAGATAGGCATGAAGAGTTGGTATGAGCCTTCAGTATCTCGCTAAGGTTCCCAACTCATGCTTGTTACAGGCTGGTGTTCATAGTTTGGGCCTCACGCATCGTTCATATATCAAGGACTCCCTAGTTTCCTTGTTTAGCCTAGTTAAAGGACCGTGTTGGACATACTTTTCATACTAATATTATGATTGTGTTGTTTGACTTGTCTTCTTCATGTGAAACAAGTGCATGTTTTACTAGTCGAGTCAGCCTTGGCCTTTTGCTTGCTATGTTTTTTGTCCTTTTCCATAGCTGTTTTCATTTAAGTTAAGTCCAGGTCTATTCCAAAGGGGAAAACTTGCCCTCAACAAGAGTGAACTTGCCCCTTATCTCAGTCATTTTTAGTCTATTTCTATCAAAATTGTCTAACTTTTCACTAAATAGGAAAACCTTCCCCCAGAGAGGGGAAAACTTTCCCTCAATAGGGGTGACCCTACTCTGAACAAGAGCGACCCTGCCCTCTGTCAATCAAATAGTCATAAAAACAACTAGTTTCTCCAATTGGACGAACCTACCCTATACTTGAGTGAACCTACCTCTACTTGGGAAAACTTTCCCTAACTTGGGAAAACTTGGCCATCAAACAACCATTTTCACCTTTTGTTTAGTCATTCCTATCAATCATTTGCCTATTTTGAACACCTTTTTCCTTATTCTGACCATCCATCTCCTCATTTCAAGCATCCATCTCATCATTCTAAGCATCCATTCCCTGTCTTGAGCATTCATCCCCTCAATCTGAGCATCTGTCTCCTTGATTTGAGCACCCGTTTACCTGTTCTGAGCATTTTTTTTCATTGAATAGGTGACATTTCCATCAAATTGGGTGAACCTACCATTAACTTGGGTGAACCTGCCCTAACTTGGGTGAAACTTCCCCTCAAATAGTTAATTTTACCCTCTGGTCAGTCATTTAGAGCATCCATTTTCTCACTTCGAGCATTCTTCTCCTCCTTTTGAGCTTCCATATCCTCATTCTAAGCATCATTTCATCCATTTAGAGAACTTGTCTTCTCTTTCAAAGAGTCTTCCTCCCCTTTAGAGCAACCATTTCCTCATTTTGAGTAATCGTTTACTTTCTCTGACCAATCATTCATCCATTTTGATCATTCGTTTACTTGTTCTAAGTATTCATACATCTATTTCAAGCATCTATCTCTTCATTCTGAGAGTCAATCATTCATTATGATCATCTGTTTACTCGTTTCGAGTATTTGTTCATTTATTTTTAGTTTTCATTTACTTGTTCCAACCAATTGTTCATCCACTTTGAGCATTCATTTGCTCATTCTGAACACTCGTTCATTTATTCTGAGCTTTCATCTCCTTGTTCTGAGAGTCATTCATCCATTCCAATCATTTTCTCTCTAGTTCCAAGTAAATTTTCATCCATTCTGAGCCTCCATCTCCTCGTTCTAAGAGTCATTCAACCATTCTGAGTAATCATTTACTCATTCTAAGTAGTCATTCATCCATTTTGATCATTTGTTCACTCATTCTGAGTAATCATTCAACTATTTGGAGCTTTCATCTCCTCATTTTGAGAGTTAGTTTCCCCTTCTAAGAATCTGTTCATCCATTTCTATCAAATTTTTACCCATTCCAAGCATTTGTTCATCCATTCCAATCATTTATCTCCCCAATCCAATCGTCCATCTACCTGCTTAAGAGTTTATTTCCCTGTTCCAAGGTTCTGAAAGCAGATAACATACCCTACCCTCCAATAGGTGAAACCTAACCTTCCATAGGTGACCTTGACCTTCATTTGGTGAACTTGACCTTCAATAGGTGAACCTAACCTTCCATAGGAAACCCTAACCGTCATTGGATGAACATGACCTTGAATGCGTGAACCTGACCTTGAATGGGCGAACCTAACCTTGAATGGGTGAACTTGACCTTGCATGGGTAAACCTGACCTTCAATAGGTGAACCTAACCTTCAATGGGTGAACCTGACCTTCAATGGACAAACATGACCTTGAATGGGTGAACCTAACCTTGAATGGGCAAACCTGAACTTCTATAGGCGAACATGACCTTCATCCAGTCATTTTCATCTTTCGTTCATCTGTAATCTACATTTTGATCCATCTGTGTTCTCCAAAGGTCATCATTTCATTGACCAAATCACATAGGTGCATCTTAGAACATCATTAGATTCCATATCCTTCATCATTTCATCCATCCCAATCACTTAGTCTTCATTTCAGGGATTTTGATTTTGATGTGGAAACTTCCGCAGGTCATAACTTTTAACTCGGGTGTCCGTTTGGGCTCAAATTTTATGGGTGGTTGTGTTATGAGGTGGCATAAGGATTCCCAATTGGTCCTTAGTGGTTGGCCCCTATTTCGACACATTTTTGGGGCTTCAAACTTCCATCTTGCCCCTCAAAATCATAATTTAGTAGTTTTTTCTAGTTTTGAAAAATCATTTTCATTAATAACTCAGAATGCATGTCTCAGATTTAGGATGTTAGTTGGCAATTCATCCTATCCTATTTTTTGGATTTTTTTTGGAAAAAATTAGACTCTCAAAGATATGCATGTGCAATTACCTAAAATGGAAAAAATTGATAATTTTTGAAAACTACCAAATCTGAAAAAATCTGATTGTCAGCACCTTATGTCATCTAGGTAAACCCCTAAACTTGGTTTAAAATCACTGCCATCACATCCTCCAATCATCCTAATTTGAGTCATAATCCAATCCTAATATGAGATTTAATCCAATCCCAATCTAAGCTTGACCTAAATCCTAACTTGAGCTTTAGTCCATTTCCATCCAAAATCTTTTGATTCATCCTATTTATCCTTTCATCACCTTTTCTTTCCATCTATATAATTTGACATAATTAATCCTTATCCTCCATCAATAATAGGCAAGGGAAACCCTAATTATGTTGATGATGATAACAAGAATCTTCTTGATCAAGAAGTATACGACATAGATCCCCTTGATGCTATTAATTCTAGTAAGCTTTCCCCAATCACTTTCCAATATCCAGTCACTCCTTCAAGCTATCCTATTACATCTTCATCCACACCTAATAATGATCCTTATGCTACTTTTGACAAGGGATATCCATTTTCTTCTCTGCCTATATCTTCATCATATCCTTCATCTACATATTTCTCTTATACAACACCCACGTCCTCCTATCCCAATCCATCATTCCAATATCCTTATCTTAATCCACTATCTCAGTCTTCCCATCCTAATCTTCCATCCCAACACTCCTATTACAATTCCCCATCCATGTCCCCTATCCTAATCCTCCTTACTAGTCTAATCCTACATTCACACCTTATCCTAATCATACACCCCCATCAACCTATACTAACCCAATATCCACATCTTCCTATCTTAATCCACCATCAACATCTTCCTATCCTAACCGGCCATCTCAATCTTCCCATCCTAATCTTTTCTCCCAATACATTTATTATAATCCTCCTCCCACATCCTATTGTCCTAATACACCACCCACATCTTTTGGTCCTAATTCACCATTCCAATATCCCTACCTTAGTCCCCCATCCAATCCTAATCCTCCATCTACACCTAGTCTTCCATAAAATATTGTTCCTCAATCTAATCCTATTCCACCAATCCATAGTCCTAATCCTCCACCAATACATAATCCCTCATCCATTCCTATCTCACCATCTAAGCCTTGGGTATGCATGATTCTCACTCGAGAAGTTCTCCAAGAACTCATGACAAAGAAGACATCCCCAAATCCACATCATGAAGTCATGGAACCATGCCATCCCAATCCCTCATCCATGGCCATTAGTGATGATACCCTTCTCCATCCAAAATGTATCATTATTTTTACCACTCCTAGCACCACTCAAACCATTGAAACAATCACACCCACCAAATACATTGAACACCTATCTCCTACTTCGAGAGCCATCAAACCCATCAAAGATAACCAAACCCCATCACCATATTTTTATCCTAGATCCACCTAATCCATTGAAGACACACAAATCCCATCCACTCCTCCCACTCCTAGTATCATTGACATTCATTCCCATGAAATTCATGAATATTCCATCCTTCCATCTCCCCCATTTGATGAGTCTCTCCAACACTCTGTCATCATGCCATCCACACAAGATGAATTATGCCAAGAACTTGATCCAGAGCATACCAACATATCCCCTTCTCCACATCAAGATCATGCCATCCCATTTAGTCTATCTCAAGATCACAATCCCCCATCCATTCCATCCCATGATCCCCTTGACACTCAAGATCTGATCACTCCACCACATGAGCCCTTATCACCTAGTGCCAAAACTCTAGATCTTATCATATCACCTAATTCCTCTCTTGATACCACCCATCCAGATGTTTATATCCCATCATCTCCATCTCATATCCTCCATCGTCACCTAAACCTACTATCCCCACACCACTTCTATATCCCCTTGGTACTCTCACATTTTTCCATGGTGGTCTCCTTGCAAAAGAAAAACAAAGCATATATACTACCCATCCTCCTTTTCCTAATAATGGATTCGCATCATTCTTCCAGAATAACAAAAATCTTATCATGGATCAAATGCTCAAGAATATGAATTATCAAGGAAAAGGTTTAGGCCTTCATGAGCAAAGTATTTTAGAGCCCATCTAGGTCAAAAACACTCCTATACGCGAGGTCTCATATGTACTCATGAATCACAATCCAAAAATGTTGGTACAACCTCCACACACCCTCAACAATCCTCTTCTAAATGAATAAGAGGCTCCTCCCATCACTCCACCAAATCATTTTCTGCCATCCCCCCTCCTTCATCGTATCGCCTCCAAACAACCATCCATATTCATCCTTCATCTGCTCCATCCATTCTATGTACTTATGTCCCTCCATCCACCATCACGCATCCTCTAACTACTAGGTCCATTTTGGGCCCTTATATCCCAAAATCACCTCCTTCATCTTGTCTTATTCATCCTTTTATCCCTCCATCACCTATCCATGTCACCCACCATAAACATCCCACTATCATGTCCCCTAATCAAGATCAAAAAAGGCACAAACCTACACATCCTCCATCCATGCATCATCCCCAAAATCCAACCTCCATCACTCCACACCATCCATCTCCTTGCACCCATCCCATTGCTATAAAAAGCAGTTTGGATGCCAAAGTAAAAATGCATACATCTAAACATCCACATGAATATAAAGCTCCTCACATCCCTTCTAAAAGACATTTTGAAGAAAAGAAAAATCCTATTCAAAAACAAATGAAAAATCCAAATCAAACCCATAGGCCACAAAGGCCCACAAAAGAAAAAATCAAAACCATGTGGATCCCAAAGAGAAAAGATGTAATGCCTTCAAATGAAAAATATCTCATAACATCCAAATTTGCTAATCCCGATGCTATACATTCTCATCCACCATCTCCTAAATCTATTTTGGGTCCTTATGTCCCAAAATTCACTATCCCATCTCCTCCATTATCCCCACATTCTCCATCCATTAATCCTCCTATCCTTTCACATCCACCACCATATGTGCCAATGTTGGTCTTGAAATCATCACCCCATCACACATCCACCCCATCATTCCATCCATACACTTTCCAACATCCCATCCATTATCCCACATATCTCCCCCATGAAATCCCTTTAATCCATTCTCTTGCATAATCCATTTATCCTCATAAGGTTGTACCAACTTCCAATAGTAATTTCACACTTGGGCTCTTAATACCTCATATAGAATTTGATACTTGAGTCCTTCATTCATCTCCTTATCATATATCTTCTAAATCCACTTATCCACATCCCTATCCTTATTCATCTCCATCCGCATGCTATCCAAAAAAGTCAAAAAAGTAAAAAATTGTCAAAAATACAAAAATAAATCAAAAATAAATAAATCAAGAAATAGTAAAGAGAAATAATGCATCCAATTGTGAAAACTTGGAAAACAAGTGCCTTGGATAAGTACCATGATGAAAACCTACCAAACAGGCGTCATGTGTAAATCCCCCATCCAGCTTGGGGGCAACTGCATCCCCTTCACCCATTTCTTCCATCTCACCTATCTTACACATCCTTCTTGTCATATCCCATTTATCCCCAATCCCTCCATCCTCCTTGTGATCTTGATATTGATAGGGGAAAACATATATACATTCTTTGGAAACCTCTTGGTACAAATTCCCCTCACCAATACACTATCCTAATCCTTATCCACATCCATATGCCTTCCTTGCCCACTCACCATGCTACCATCAATCTCCCTTCGTTATCTAGGCATCTAATTGATATCCATATCACTCCCTTATCTTCCCATCCACTCATCTCCCATCCCTCCTACCTCATCACATATGACATATCTAGATTGGGGACATCTACCACCTTTGTGACATAGTCCTTGGAGACATCCTTCATCCATCATTACAATCCCCTTCATCTCCCCATCCTTATCTTCCTACCCATCCATCCATCATAGTATCCATTTCATCTCCCCATCCTTATCTCCTTACAAATCCAAACAATCCCTTCCATCTCACCATCCTAATCTTCCTATTCAAAATATCATAACATCCCCTTCATCTCCCCACCCTTATCTTCCTACCCATCCATCCATTTTAGTATCCATTTCATCTCCCAATCCTTATCTCCTTATCAATCCAAACAATCCCCTTCATCCCCCCACCCTTATATTCCTACCCATCCATCCATCATAGTATCCCTTTCATCCCCCAATCCTCATCTTCTTACCAATCCAAACAATCCCTTCCATCTCCCCATCCTTATCCTCCTATCTATCCATCATAGTATCCATTTCATCTCCCCATCCTTATCTTCCCATCCCTTAATCCAATAATCCTTTTCCATTTTCCCATCCTTATATTTCCATCCCATAATCCACTAAACCCTTCTATCTACCCATCCTTATCGTCCTATCTTTATCTATCCAACCCTTCATCTTTATCCTCATCCCATCTCATAATCCATTGTCATTGGTATTTGGCTATAAGCTTCCCCTCATGCAACCCAATGCCATCTATCTCATCATCATCACTCCCACTTCTTTTGCACATATTTTCAATCCCCTCTCACTTTTCATCATTTATCTATCCATCATATCATCCTCCCAATTCGTCTTCTAATGATTTGGATAACTATCCCATCCCTATGCTTTGTGCAATCACCATCATCCTATCTTATCCAACAGGTCTATCCTATCTCATCGTATTGGTTCCATCATTTTATCCACTTATCATCATCCTTGATTCATCATTTGTCTTTGGTCTTTTTTCAAACTACATTGCCCTTGTGCTTTCACATAGGAAAGGTAAATCATTTGATCCACCCCTGGGGATTTTGGTCCATCTAGTATTTGTCTTCCATCACTGGTCTCCATCATCCTTTTTTCACTTTTATCCATGGTCTTTTATCAAACTACAAGGGCTCTATGCTTTCACATAGGCAAGGCTAATATTTGATTGGCCCCTGGGCCCCTAGGTCTTTAGGGTGTTTCAGTCTCATGTCTCGTCTCTCTTGTGTCATGTTATCAAGCTACGTCCTTACTGAGATGGTTCTTCATAAATGAGATCCACTCATATCATGAGATAAAATCGGTTCCAAATATCCTGTGTCATACCGATCTTTTAGATTAGTAGCCATCTTTGGTCTCAATAGGATGCATCCTTCCTAATATACCTCATCAATCCCATCCATCCCCTTGATCCTATGGAAAAGGATTTTCAAATTGATTGTGATTTTTTGATTCTTTTGATTTTTGTTTATCATTTGAGCTCCCTATCATCACTTTTCACGGTCGCCTTGATCCATCATATCATCATGTGTTTTGGATGGTTAACATTGGGGCATATCTTGATCTCTTCTTTGTTGTTGTCTTCCTGGTTGTTCCACGTTGTACCCACTAAGATCCCTGTGGTCTTGTGTTACGCTAGGGCATCCTCTTGTGCTTGTGGTTATTCCAATACCTAGCTTGAACAAAGTCATCGTGACTTTGTGGTGTTGGGATAGAATTCTTGTCTGTTGTGCTTTTTTTATGCATTAGACACTAATCCGCCTTGGTTCCACATACCCTGGCACCTTATGTATTATGCTAGAAAAAAATGGGTTCTCCGAAAATGGAAAATTGCATTAGGATTGCATTTCATTTTCCATTACATTACATTGCATGTATCCTCCCTCTCTTCTCATCCATCTTTTCATCAATCCTCGCCATTTCATCATCTCTTCAATATTCTTAGAATAATATCAATTGGTTATTCTAACCATCTTTTCCTCCATCATTTTAATTTTTTTCATCCATCTCACATCTCCACCCAATCTTAATCAATTCAATCCAGCACAAATCATCTAATCACATTCTCGGTCTTGTTCCTAGTCTTGCTACAAGCCTTGATCCAATCATCATCATCATTGCCATCATCTTTAGGATGTATCCTTCCCTATCCTTTGGTGTTGTTTTGGAATGTATCCTTCCCTCATAAACAACACTTTCACCATCATCATCAGGATGTATCCTTCCCTACTCTTGTGTTTTTTTGGGATATCACATTCCCTCATCGACAACACTCCATCCATAATCAACCCATTTTTTCTTGTAGCTTGACTAGGACAACATCACCTTCGTCCTTAAATCCATTTGTGCTTCACAATCTTCTAACAGTTATCATCCTCTCTTATCCATCATTTTTCATCACCTTCCCCATCTACCCTTTAATCATCTCATCCATTTCGAGAGCACACCCATGTTCTCTTGAACCCACATGTCCTCTTGAGGAGGCATCCTAAAACCCTAAACTTCATCTTCACCCCCATCATCTTTTTTCCTAGTCACTACTTCAAATGAATAGGGCATCTTTTCCAATCTAACCATCTTCTTTTGGGTTCTATGTTTTAATATTTTTTGAAATGATGCTACTCCGTAACACCATCTCAAAGAGAGGAAAAATGTAGACACCTAAATTTGGACACTTACATTTGTCTGAATTTATCCCTTTTTATCTAAATATCTACTTATTTGCATTAATTAAGTAATATTGCTATTATTTAATTAATACCCTTAAATTCTTCTAAATCCCTAAGGTATTTAGTTAATAATTAAATACTTAATTTCTCAAAGAATTAAATAAATAATACATTTATTTAATTCCTCACATGTCGCATCCTCCGTCACTTCTATTAATCATAATCCACCTCCTAATCCCACCGTTAGGGATGTGCACATGTCTAATCTAGGATTGGGATGTGTCACATCCTCCAAGTCTTTCAAGTTGTCTCGTACTCTTCATTAGCCACTAACTACCTTCTAATCATTGATTAGCTATTCTAATCAACATCTTGGTCAACTTTCTCACCTCCCAAGGAATATTAAATTCCTTTTATTATCCCCATGTCCTTACAAATGGAATTTTAAATTCCATTTTATCCCTCCAAGACTCTCCTCTTCCCCATGCAAGATGTTAGGAGTTCTATAACTCCTCACTTGTCACATCAGTCACATGAGGACAAGTACTTACCTTTTAAAGGACTTTGTCTTATCCAAGGTACTTCTCACCTTCCTTTTTGGGAATCTTGTCTTATCCTTAAAATATCCACAATCATGTGAATTTAAAATTCACTTTTATTCCTCCAAGGCTCTCCTCTTCCCCATGTGGATCATTGTGGAATAGTGAGAGGTCACATTATTCACATCCCAAGGTACTTTCAAGTACCTCCACATCATATATCCTTTTCAACCTCATGTGTCCTCTAAACACTTCATCCTCCACATGGAAAAATGTGAGGGCTTGTGAGTCCTCAACTCACAACAACCCTTCATCTTGCCCATGTTGGAAAAATCTCAACCATTTAATCCTCTAAAGAATTCTACCCTAAATATAGAGGATTTCTCTTTCATTCTAACATTATGCATTATCACAATCACATTTTCATTCAACAACATTCAAGCAACTTCAACACTTGCATTTTGAACTCTCATCCATGATTGCATTCATCTACTCAACTACCTACATATCTCATTTGAATATTCATCAAATCCTTATTATTTTGCATCCACTTTTAGTACTCTTTCTACCAAGGAGAACACATCAATCAACAATCAAAGGGCCAACCAAATATCAACTTGAACAAAGGTAAATCTACTTTTCTTTATATCCTCTTTTGTTTGAGTTCACCTAGGCTAATATTGAGGTTGTGTAGTGTTGTTTTCTTTCTTGCATCATTTTGTTTTGCATGTTTTAGGATAGGTAAAATTTGCTACATCTCATTTCTAGCACACCCAGTGGGACTCACAAATGGGTCCCTTGCTTTCATGTTCTTTATTTTTTGACATTTTGCAGGTTTAAGTTGGAGAGAGGCAGCTTGGCCCAAGACAGAGGTGACCCCACCTCCAATTGGGAGAACCTACCCAACAGAGTAGCCCATCTATAGACCAAATAGTTTTTGGCTTCAGATTTCTAGTTGGGTGAACCTTCCCTGTAGAGGGGCGAACCTGCCCTATAGAGGGGTGAAATTTCCCTACAGAGGGGTTAACCTGCCCCAACTTGGGGGAACATACCCTCAATAGAGGTGACCCTACCTTGCAGAGTCTACCATCTATGCATCTAACAATTTTTGGCTTCAGTTTTCCATTTGGGTGAACCTACCCTATAGAGGGGAAAACCTTCCCAAACAGAGATCTTTGTAAGGTAAAACAATCATTTAAGCTTTGTTTCAACTTTTGTTTATTATTGTTTTGAGGTACTAACCCCCTAACATCATTTTTTGGTGATTTTGTCTTCCTTTTTACTAACATTTGTACAACTTGTTTCATCCTTGTCGAAGAATCGAAATCGAAATAACTAACATTTTTCTTGTAGAACGAGCACTCTTAATGTTGTTTTTCTAGTTTACATTGTTTGTGAATCTATTGGAGAACATCAAAAGAGTATCCATTTGGAAAGAGTAAAATAATTTGGTGAATCTGAACATCTGGTTCAAATATTGAGAAGTTTTCAAACCTAGAAGTAAATTTATTGATACAATTTTTAATGAATTTATGTATGACTTTGTTGTGGGAGAAGACCCAGGAGGAAATTCATCTTTGAAGGAGCTTCATACTTCTTGAAGTTCAATCCTCTATGAAGAGAGGTGGATACTCTGTCAACGAACTTGATGAATATGTGAAGAGAGTTTCAAATCTACAAATATTTCTAGTCAGGAAGAAGAATTTGTAGTAGCTGCAACATATCCAGGTATTTTTCATGTTTTGGTTTTCAAGAAGGATAAATCTATATATGAAGACCACATTTCAAAGTATTAGAAAACTTTTATTCCCCATTAGGTGAATTGAGCACTAAGGAAGGGAAATAGTAGTGATAAGATTGCATACTTCTATATCATTAGATTGCAACTTTTATTATGAAGTGATGTATGCAATATTTTTGAAAAAACTGATTTAGAAGATCTTAAACATGTTGAGATAGGAATTTTCACTATAAAATATTAAGATCGGGTTGTAAAGGAAGTTGGAGTTTCCCTATGTAATTGTATAGTATGAAAAGGCTTGTAGATGTGTAAAAAGTACATATCATCAACCTCTGCATCAGTGTCTGGTTCCTTGTGCAACCATGGTTTGTCATAAGCCCCAACCAGGTTTTCAAAGAAGTTTTAACACTAAAAGATATAGACCCATCAATTTTAGTGGTATTTTTGGGTTTCCAAATGTCAGTCCATCTAAAATAAGGGAACACTTGCCAAAATTTAGTGGTACAAAGAGTGAATCAACAAGAAAGCATCTACAAGAATTCAATCATTTAATGGATGACTATGAGATAGATCATGAGGATGTGATCATAAAGTTGTTTCTTAAGTCTTTGAAAAGAGATGAAAGATATTGGTTCTTTGATTTAACATGCTCTATTTTTTCTTGGGATGAGTTCAAAGTAATGTTAATGGAGAAATTTGGTGAAATTTATTCAATGCTAGTTCTCTGCTCAATAAATTTATGAACATTGAGAAAGAAGAGGACAAGCTGGTCCCAACATTTAACCAGAGATTTGCTAAAAAATTTAGGGATATTCCTGAGATTTTTAGACTAAGTGATGCAGTGTGTTTAGTTGTTTATTTGGGAGCCTTTGATAATGAGATGAGCTATCTACTAAGAGATAAGGATCCTAAAACCTTACATCAGGCATATGGGATAGCCATGAACATTGAAAACAACTTGAAATATGGAATGTAAAGGAGTTATTTGTCTACAAGTGTTTGCTTCCCTGAGACACAAAATGTTGATGAAAGGTGTAATTCAGAAATTGAAAATGAATGTCAAAACACTTACACCCCTATTGTTTCAGCTTATACATCATTCCATAGTGTCGATCTCGCTAGCCCTATTATGAGTTGTATGATTCAAACAATGGTGTGAGTCAAGAGGACTTGTTCCAAGTTATGATTATTCCTCATGTTAATAGAGAAAAGGTTAGTGAGCATCCAAACAATGTGGTGTATGCACCTGTGGATTGCATTCATGAAGATTCAAATGAACTACATGATGCAACTGAGAAAGAGAAGGAAACAGTTTTAGATATTTAGCATATCACACCATGTAATGGAGCTAAGTTAGATATTCCAGTGATGCGATCATAGAGAGGTTCCATCTGCAATCTTATGGTTCAAATGAATTTGGTGATTTTTTTAAGATACAAGTGATAATGAGATAATGTATTCATCATTCAACATGCAAGAACCATGTAGTCCCAATTACAATATTGTCAAGGTTGAAATATTTTTCAATAGTGAGCTTGGTTTCATGGGGCCTATTCATGCACATTCAACTCATGAGGTTGATCGTGTTGATTGTTATTTTGTTGGTTATAGTAACTTGTATGAAGTGGAGTTGGAAATTATTACATTAGATGAACATGACATTAGCATGCAAGATGTTGATGGCATGAGTTCACTCTTAGATGATTAGGTTATGCACTATGATGAGAATTTGTGTAATAGGATGCCACCATTTTTTGGTGATATTGCTATGGAGCTTCAAGAGCTTTTTGACCATGATATCTCAGATTATGTGGATATGGAAGAAGTTTCAAATATGTGTACTAAGCAATTTGAGGATGGGATTGAAGTTAAAATTGTGTCTATGTATTCTTCTAGTGATTACAGTGATTTTGAGTATAATGATGACTTGAAGGATTTGGACCTTCATGCTCAACAGGTTGAGGCTTTTATTATAGTAATGAATGTAATGGAAAACCCCTTATTTGATGAGCCTCCATCTTCACTAGAAATGAGAAATGGTGGTCCTTATTGGTGCAGAGATAATCCACTCTTTGCTAAGGACTCTGATGATACATTTGATATAGGGTTAGAATGTGGTTTCAAGCAAATAAAGCAACACATTGATGAGATCCTAGAGGGAATTTCCTATGAATTTTTTACATTTGATACATATATTGTAGGCAAGGTTGAGTATCATGATGCCAATTACTTGGGAGAATATGAACATTTTCAGTTTCCAGTCCACCTGGGAGGCATTTTGGTGGAGTATGACAATGAGATGAATAACAAGGAATGCTATTTTTAGTATGAACATGATTCATGTTATGAATATAACACATATGTGTCATGTGATGATGAATATTTTTAGCTAGTGTTTGATTGTAGATTGAAAATTGACAGAGTCAATGCTAACAGTGGCAAGTTCAAACATGTGATAGTAAATGGAAATGCTAGTGACAGGGCTAGTTTTTGGACACCTCATGACAATGTTTTTAGACTTGCCTAAGTGCAAACAATAGAGAATCAAGTGTTTGATAGTATGCCATAAAATATTATACCCTCTTGAGAAAAGAGACAATTTCACACATAATTGGACCTAATTTTAAGTCTCTTTGAATCATTTACCCTTTAAAACAAAATTTATAGGCCCCTTAGACCCATTAGTTTTACTGTAGAGGCCCGTTTTACTTGAGAAATCACATAAAACCCAACAAACAACATTTACTTATCTCATACCCTAAAAACCCACCTTCAAATAGCAGTAGTGGGACCCATTCACTACCTTGGGCGAATGAGTCCCCTTTGGTGGGGCCCATCCGCCAAGGGTGGTGAATGAGTCCCCTTTGAGGGAAAATTCAAATTTAAGTGGGAATTTAATCAATTTAACTTTAATTTTAAGTGAATGTCAGCATCTTAGGTCTAATTAATCAAAAATAATGTTTTTTGCTTATAAATACTCATTTCAAGTCATTTAACACATATTTTTATCATCTTTTCTTATTTTTATCATTCCTCAAGAGCAATTCATAAAATCAAGTCTTCCACAACAAGTTTCATTAGTAAAAGTTGAAGTTTTAGGGCAGCAAACTAGGGTTTTTCAGATCTTAAATCTCACTATGTCAATCAAGATTCAACATTGAAAAGGGTTGATGATGGATGCCTATGGTGAATCATGAAGAAATATAGGGTGAAGAGGTGTAACTAGCCACTATATCATACCTAAGGACTTGATTTCCTATTGATTCCATTTTCCATTTTCACTCTATCTTCATATTAAGGTTTGCATTTTTCTTGTTTATCATTTTTATGTCATCTCATTCCTATTTTTCATGTGTTGTAAGGTTTTGAGGGTTTGATATCTTGCATCACACAAATCATCTTTGCATCTCTTATTCTAGATCAATAGAATAGGGTTTTTGTTATGATTCAGACTTTCCTAGTCTTTAACACATCTAAGGCTAGTGTTTATGTAGATTTTTCTCCATTCAAGGTTTAATTACCCAATTAGGGGTTTGACCAAGGAAAACCCCCCATTAGACAAATAATTTTAAGCTGTTTTGCAAGAATTTTCCTAGATCTAAAGTTGGGTTTCCATCAGAAATTGTTGTATAGGTGTCAAGATGCAGGCCAGAGCTTTGAAATTATAGAAATCAAAAAGTGGACTAATTTTCCATGCATGGAAAATGAGTCCCTCTTGAGGTGTGGATTTGAGTTAGATGCAGATCTAGATCCCTAATTGTCAGAAAATAGCTTATGTGTAGAAAATTCCTAATCTTGGACTGATTCGCCCAAGGTGGCGAATGAGTCCCAGTTAGCTCAAGTTCAAGTTTCATCAGTTTTCTTGATTTTTTTCCAATCTTCTCCAGTTTTCTAGGTGCACCCATTTTGAGAAACAGTCTTTCACTTAGTTTAATTTTCATTTTTATTCATTCTTTAGAGCTTCTTTGCAAACAAAATTATGTTTTCAAACATAGCATAGATCTTAGTCTTGCATTCATAGTCAATCATTTAAATCAGTTAATAGCATTTAGTTTACTTCATTTAGCTTAGACAAGATCTCACATAACATAATTTGAATGAACCCTATAGTATTTTTGGCCTAATTCTCTCCTTTTAGGTGAAAAACCCTAGAAGAGTAAGAGAAGCACATAGGAACCAAAAATTGATGGTTCATTTTGGTGAACTCGACCCTTGAGCATAGCATCATTTTGATTTACATTTCTATTTACATCTTAGGAATTCCTTACTTCATCATTTTGCATTGTTTTTCATCTTTAGGTTTCTTAAACATTGCATTAGTGAAAGCATTATTTAGATCTCATTATTTCATCATATTTCATTCAATCATTTCAACATTCTACATTTTCATTCTATTTCTGCCTTTTATAGACTTGAAAACCTTAAAAAAACAAAAAAAAATTAAAAAAATCTTTAAAAAATCATCTCTTGGGACTCATTCATCACCTAGGGAAAATCAGTCCCTCTACAGTTCTATATCAGCATTTCCAAATTTTAGTTTCATGCATTGCATCTTTCTATTTTTTGTAATTATCTTTCTCTTATAGTTCATTTTTTTCTTTCCATTAGCATAAATTTATTTTCATGGAATTCATGGATATTTTTAGATATTTGAGAATTTTCCTTTTCTGTTTTCATTCCTAGTTCTTTTAGATAAGATTCATCGATACATAAGGACGCAAAAATTGAAACATCAAATCATCCCTTCAAACACATGATTCAAATTTGAAACAACATCTCATCTAAGCCTCTTAGTAGTGATGATGTTGAAAAGTTAGATGAGATCCTTCAAGACTTCCTCTCACTCACTTCATCCTCTAATTCTTCCAATGAGAAACATAAACCTCTTAATGGTAAAGTTTCCCTCCAACCTTTTGCTTATGATGACTTTGATTTGTTAGATGAAGCCCTCCAAGACTTCATCTCACATAAGCCATCCACTAAGGCTTGTGGGGACCAACTCGTAATACTGAACATTACAACCTCTAATGCTTCTCTCGACCATCTTAAACTGGTTGACAATAATTTACCCCTCAAACCTTTTCATCGTGATGATTTGCATTTGATAGATGAGTCACTTCAATACTTCATCTCACCCAACTCATCTACTTTGGTTTGTTGTGAGACCCCTAACATCAAGGGTATTAATGCAATTCAACCTAAACTTACCCTTTACCCACCCTCACATAAACTTCACCCCTTTAATTGACCCTGGTACACCCTCTACCCCCCTAAAACCAATGTATCACAGCGATCTAGTAATGATACTATTGCTCATACATATAGCACTTGAAACAACCTGCAACCACCACTACCAACCCCACCCTCTTTACCTTTACCCAATGCACCTAGTGCTCCTCACTATAGCCCACACACAAAGGAGTATGAACTTGTTGAACAATTAAAGAGTACTCTCACAAAAATTTCCTTTGGGGATTTGCTTCAAAACACACCAAATTATCACAACATTCTTCAAATCACCTTAAAACATATCACAATTCCTCTTGGTGCCACTTTAAATGATGTGGAAGATCTCATACATAAAAAGAATCTTGGCATTACCTTTCATCAACATGAGTTCCCTCCTTTGGAGTTGCATAATCAACATGATGTTTTTATGATAATTGCTCGATTCAATCGCACAGGTATCAAACACACTCTCATAGATAATGGTTATGTCCTTAATGTGTGTAGTGTGAGTCTCCTTGATCAGTTAGATGTTTACAAATCACAAATCATACCTGATTCCATCTCCATTCGTGGATTTGACAATACAACAAAGAAACCTCTGGGGATAATTACTTTTCCTATTATGGTTGGGGTGGCTACTTTGTAGACTCCTATCCATGCCATTACTTATGATATTTTGTATAACCTTCTTTTAGGTCGACCATAGATTCATGAGATGAATGCAGTGCCTTCAACCCTTCATCGTATCATGAAATATGTCTATAAAAATCACATCTATCAAATTGAAATAGACCTTGAGCGTGAAAGTTGCTTGCACCTTGAAAAAGGGGTTACAAGTCCTTTGAAAACATTAATTCCAACATTCAATATAGAACCTCTTCAAATTGAGCAGAATGATAAGGAATGGGTATCTAAATTATTTGGTGATGATTGGGGATCCTTAGAATTCACACCCTCATTTATGGGAGAATACATACTCATGCAAAAGAAAGATGAGAAACAAGATCAACCAACAATCATGTCCACTCAAAATTCAGAACAATCTTCTCAAACATCTATCTCCTCTAATTTGGATGAAAATGAAACATATTCAAGAAATTTTGAAGAGACAGATTATGAATCCCTACCTACTCCACACAAAATGGAAAGACTTTATGGAAAAGGCTATAATGGAAACAGGTGTGGAAAACATGAGCAAGGTATTCGTGTCCCTATTGAACCTAATATGCAAGAAACACAAACCAGATTGGGCTATTCTTTTTCTAAAATGACCAAAGCTACTCAACAATCATCCTTGAACATTAATGCTATAACATATCACCCACAACACAAACTTAGAATCTCCATTGTACACATTACACAAATTATGAATAAAAGGAATCATGAGTTTTTGTTATTTGTCTTCTAGTTTTTCCATGAATGTTTGTTCAGTGTTGTTAGTTTCATTCAAAGAATGAATTAAATTTTATGAACATAAATAGAGGTTTGTGTAATTGTATGCTTGGATGGATAAAGTATGACTAGTTTAGTTTCTAGTATCAATGGTGTAATGCATCATATGATAGGCATAATTATGATAGAGTGAATGTTGTAATGTGTTTTAAAATTTATGGTTTAGGTGACTCCACCCTAGAATCAAGAACTAATTTTTCATGTCAAGTTTCCTGAGATTATTTATGAGTCGCTATATTTTAAATCAAAAATTACTTATCAATCTTTGTATCTTTGTGTATGGAACTCAATGAAATACATCTCTCATTTTGAATTTATACATTTCCATGAATGTCATCCAAACCTTTAGGGTATTGTATATGTGAAGCATTTGAAGGAGAATTATCTGTTTACTTTGTGTTTGATACTTTGGAACACAAGTATCTGAAAGCACACTGTTGGGATCACCCTCAAAGGTTTAACAGAGCCTGAAGTACAGGGGAGAAAGAGATTTTATTTCAATCTCTTGTTCGTTGTCCAAATCTCTCCTTAAATCTGACCATAAGGCCTGGAAGCCCTTTAGGATTCAAGTGGATAGCGAATTTGAGTACCAACAAACTGGTGACTCTACTGGGGAGAATTTGAGAAATATCTGATAGAATATCATCTATACTTAAGAGCCATTGAAGTTTTGAAATAGTTTGTAAGCATTTTTTTGACAATTGTGGAATCTTATTTGCCCATTCGAGTCATGAACAGATTGGCGACTCTGTTGGGGAACATTAGAAGAGTATCCATCTGGAAAGAGTCAAATAATTTGGTGAATCTGAACATCTAGTTCAAATATTGAGAAGTTTGCAAGTCTGGAAATAATTTTGTTGCAACAATTTTTAATGAATTTACGTGTGACTTTGTTGTGGGAGAAGACCTAGAAAGAAATTCATATTTGAAGGAGATTCATATTGCTTGAAGTTCAATCCTCTGTGAAGAGAGGTGGCAACTTTTTCAGCAAACATGATGAAGATGTGAAGAGAGTTTTAGATCTACAAAGATTTCTAGTCAAGAAGAAGAATTTGCAGCTCAGCTGCAACATATCCAGGTATTTTTCATGTTTTGGTTTTCAAGAAGAATAAATTTGTATATGGAGACCATATTTGAAAGTATTAGAAAAAAATTATTCCCTATTAGTTGAATTGAGCACTAAGGAAGGGAAATACTAGTGATAGGGTTGCATACTTCTGTATCACTAGATTGCAACTTTTATTATGAAGTGATGTATGCAATGTTTTTAAAGAAACTCATGTAGAAGATCTTAAGCATGTTGAGATAGGAATTTACATTGTAAAAGCTTAAGATTAGGTTGTAAAATAAGTTTGAGTTACCCTATGTAATTGCATAGTATCAAAAGGCTTGTAGAGGTGTAAAAAGTGTATCATTAACCTATGCATCCTTGTATGGTTCCTAGTGTAACCATGGTTTGTCCTTGGCCCTAGCCAAGTTTTCAAAGAATTTTTAACACTGGAAGATATAGACCCACCAATTTTAGTGGTATTTTGGAGTTTCCAAATGTCATTCCATCTAAAATCAAGGAACACTTTCCAAAATTTAGTGGTACAAAGAGTGAATAAGAAAGAAAGCATCTACAAGAATTCAATAATTTAATGTGTGACTATGAGATAGATCATGAGGATGTGATCATAAAGTTGTTTCTTCAGTCTTTGAAAAGAGATACAAGAGATTGGTTCTATGATTTACCAACATGCTCTATTTTCTCTTGGGATGAGTTCAAAGCAATGTTCATTGAGCATTTTGGTGAAATAATTAATGCTATTTCTCTAATCAATAAATTTATGAAGATTGAGCAAGAAGATGACGAGCTGGTCCCAACATTTAACCAAAAATTTTCTAAAACATTGAGGGATATTCTTGATATTTTTAGACTAAGTGATGCAGTTTGTTTAGTTGTTTATTTGGGAGCCTTTGATAATGAGATGAGCTATCTTCTAAGAGATAAGGATCCTAAAACCTTGCATCAGGCATATGGGATAGCCATGAACATTGAAAACAACTTCAAATATGGAATGCAAAGGAGTTATCTATCTACAAGTGTTTGCTGCACTGGGACACAAAATGTTGATGAAAGGTGTAAGTCAAAAATTGAAAATGAATGTCAAAACACTTACACCCCTATTTTTTCAGCTTATACATCATTCCATAGTGTTGATCTCACTAGTCCTATTATGAGCTATGATTTGAACAATGATGTGAGTGAAGAGGAGTTCTTCCAAGTTGTGATTATTCCTTGTGTTAATAGACAAAAGGTTAGTGACCATCCAAATAATGTGGTGTAAGCACCTATGGATTGCATTCATGAAGATTCAAATGCACTACATGATTAAATTGAGAAAGAGAAGGAAATAGTTTCAGATATTTGGCATATCACACCATGTAATGGAGCTACTAGTTGTTCCAGTGATGCTATCATAGAGAGGGTCCATCTGAACTCTTATGGTTCAGATGAATCTGGTGATTTTTTTGAAGATAAGAGTGATAATGAGATAATGTATTCATCATTTAGCATGCAAGAACCATGTATTCCTAATTATAATATTGCCAGGGTTGAAATCTTTTTCAATAGTGAGCTTGGTTTCATTGGGCTTATTCATGCACATTCAACTCATGAGGTTGATCATGTTGATTGTTATTCTACTGGTTATAGCATCTTGTATGAAGTAGAGTTGGAAAGTCTTTCATCAGATGAGGATGAGATTTGCATGCAAGATGTTGATGACATGAGTTCACTCTCAAATGATCAGGTTATTCATTGTGATGAGAATTTGAGTAATAGGATGCCACAATTTTTTGGTGATATTGCTATGGAGCTTGAAGAGATTTATGACCATAATATCTCAAATTATGTGGATATGGTAGAAGTTTCAAATATATGTACTGCACAATTTGAGGATGGGAATGAAATTGAAAATGTGTCTATTTCCTCTTCTAGTGATTACAATGATTTTGAGTATAATGACGACTTGAAGGATTTGGACCTTCATGCTGAGGAGGTTGAGGATTTTATGACAACAATGAATGTAATGGAAAACCCCTTATTTGATGAGCCTCCATCTTCACTAGAAATGAGAAATGGTGATCCTTATTCGTGCAAAGATAATCCACTCTTTGTTGAGGACTCTAATGATGCATTTGATATAGGGTTAGAATTTAGTTTCAACCAAATAAAGCAACACATTGATGAGCTCCTAGAGGGAATTTCCTATGAATTTTTTACATTTGATATAGATGTTGTAGACAAGGTTGAGTATCATGATGCCAATTACTTGGGAGAATATGAACACTTTTAGTTTCCAATCCAACTGGGAGGCATTTTGGTGGATCATGAAAATGAGATGAATAGCAAGGAATGCTATTTTTAGTATGAACATGTTTCATGTTATGAATATAACACATGTGTCATGTGATGATGAATATTTTTAGTTAGTTTTTGATTGCAGATTGCAGATCAACAGAATCAATGCTGACAGTTGGAAGTTCAAGCATGTGATACTAAATGGAAATGCTAGTGACAAGGCTAGTTTGTGGGTAGTTCATGACATCATTTTCAAACTTGTATTAGTGCAGATATCATAGAAAAAAGTGTTTGATAGAGGTAAGGATTGGTACTTCATTTTTGGGAGCCCTGGGCCACCAAATGAAGTTTGAAAAATAAGTTTCAATGTAGCACAATGGAGCAATTTTAGAGCACCCAATGGACTTTCAAGACACTTGGTCTGCTCTCCCAGAGATATGGAATCTCATCATGCTTGCAAGGGGCATGCATCCCCATTTAGAGCCACTAATGGAACCTTCAAAATTTTCAAATTTTAAGTGCTCATGATGAAAAAAGTTTATTTGCACTCTAAAAAAGGCACCTGAAAATTTTTGCCCCAGTGACCTACTTTGGAGGGTCATAAATCAGAGCTATTTTATCTTTATTCCAAACCTCTTGGTGAGCATATTTACTTGGAATATGTGACCATGTGTGTTATATTTCAAACCCTTGTCATGAGTTTTGATAAGGTTTTGAAATGCAAAGTTGGAGGGTTCTGGGATTGTTTTATTGTTTGCAAACTCTTTGTCCTACGAAGTGGCCTCCTATTCAAGCTGATATTTCATAGCTAGATAATTTTCAATACAAATGGATTGTTTCCCTACATTCCCCCCACATTCATATACACCCTAGTCCAGTTTCAGAGCCTCATGATCATATTTCATATTTTTACTAGGTCAAAAGTAAATGCAGTTTGTTCACTTTTTACATCTGCATTTTTAGAATGCTTCAAGATGGTCAACTTTGACCCTTAATATCTCATGAAGAATGATGATTGAGGGAAATACCTCTTGCACACATGCTTAATGAACCTAAGAGATTTAGTTTGTCCAGTGGTAGTTTCCCAAAAAGTAATTTGACAATTTTTCAAGGGGGTGACTTGGTGTGTTCAAATTGGTTTCTTATAGTTGAATTGTAGAAATACGTGAGTGAGCCACTTTGACAATGAATATCATGCACCTCGAAATCTATTTTTCTGATCCACTTGTTGCACTGCATTCTTGGGTCAAATCTCTGCATTCTTGTGTATTTTTCATGGAATTAGGAGGTCGTTTGATAAGTTTTCTAGGGAAATTCCATAGCCCACTTGGCTAGTTTTGATCAGTATGCAATTATGCCAGAAAACAAATTTTGATGTCAACACACTTCAAAATTTTCAAGCCCGATGCATTCAAAGGTAGTCTTTGATAGGTTCAAGATGAAACTTGTTTCAAAACAAAAAAAAAAATAGTCGGGCCCATAAGGGGACCCGACATATGCCAGATAGTTTGAGGAAGTTTCTATTTGGTAAGCTGAAAAAGATTAAATTTGTTTGATAGGGTAATCTCACTTTCAGAAGATTAGGTGATGAGGAATAATGAATGCATCAGAATGGTGCCATTAACCATGGGACAAATTCACAACACTTTTTGTCTTTGCAAGGTTGATTGAATAGCTACATAATACTGAGAAAGCAAATCCTTTATGCATACTAATGCAGTTCAAGTTTCTTGAGCATATGGATATCTCATTTCTAAAGAATGACTTGCTAAGGAAGAATAGATAGAAATGTCAATTGTTGAAGGTTCAATGTCATTATTCAACACAATAAGAACTTTGGATATTTCTCTAATAATTATATTCAGAGGAGCCTAAAGCCTTTGTGTTTTACAAACACATTGATTGCTTTATTTGTGCTTGGTAACTTGGAATTGAAGGAAGACGATTTTAAAACTCAATGCAAATGAAATAATAAAGCAAGCTCAAATCATTAGGGTTCCCTATTTTTGTGGGTCCCTATCATGGCTTGCAGCCATGACTTAGACTTGCAATGAGGTCCAATTAAGTTTTTATTTTATTGGAAATACATTGAAGATGCATAAAACCTCATCAAATATTTTATATATTCTTGCAATGTGAAACTAAAAATTGATAATTGGGATAAAGCTGAAGATAAATTTTCAAAGTAGCACAAAGTAAACTAGGATGTGCAATTGGATAGATATGTTGTTGAACCTGTTAACTTACATGGAAGCCTTGTAATGCTTAGGGGACTAGTAAAAGACTAGTGATGTTTTTGAAGTTTCTAATTCAGACCTAGTCCTTGGGAAATATGAAGGAGGGATAAAACTATGGGAAAGTTCCATAGATTTAGTCAATACACCCAAATGTGAAATTCATGATGGTAAGTTATCATTTAAGGCAGCAAGATGTGTAAGAGTAGGGATCCAAAAAGTGAGTCAATGCATCTAGAATATACTAGATAATGGCATTAAAAATTATTGGCACATAATTATGAAATGTTTGCACTCCTAATGGGGTGCCATTAAACAAGAAAAATGGGAAGTAAATCGATGTGGCAAAAGAAATTTAAATAAAGGTACAAATAGTCAATGCAAAAGAATTATTTCATATGCCTGGTGTGTGGGTAAATCTAGCACATGTTTGCTTCGCATAAAGATAGCTTACATTTGCAATGAAAATGTATGAAAATTGTTTAAGGAAATTCTATTTTTTTAACCCTAATTTTGTTGCTCTTTGCTCAAGCACACTGAGCAAAAATAGTGATTTTTTCAACTCTAATACTTTAGATTGTAGGCCAAGGGGATGAGGAGTTAGTTGAATGAGATCAAATTTATATTGTAGATGGAATTTCTACACAAATACAAGAGGCAGATACGTTGAAAATATTTGTTCAGAGGCTCGATGGATTAAGTAAATTAAGCATGTGTTTACATTGCAAGGATAGCTTGCACTTGCAGTGAAATGTATCAAAATTGGTTTGATAAATTCCTGAGTTGGCATCGAAGCCCTAATTTTATGGTGTGTTGTGGAGCTTGAAGAATGAAGGATTTTGATGAGATCTTTTTTCCCATCACTATTTTTATGGTTTCTCTCTTAGATGCATCTGTGATACGCGATGTTGATCACCCATCGCTTTTTATTTCTTCATTTCCATATTCTATTAGTGATGGGAAATATCATATATTCCTCTTTGCCAATCACTAATTGATGTCCCCATTTCTAAATGAATTAGAGATATGTGATGGTATCCAAGCCAAGTCTAAGGTGCAACAAAACCATTATCGCTAATTAATATTAGATTTCCATATACATCAAAGAAGTGCGATGAGAGTGTTTTAGTAAAGAACTGGTGGGACCCAGGGAGTCTTATTAAATGTTTAATGAAAGATTAAACAAGGGTGAATAATGTGCACGAGAATTAAAATTGAAATTTTAAATTGTTGGAGAATAAATTGAAGGTAAATACACAAGAAGATTATTTTATCTTTTGGTGATATAAAATTCAAGCCCCATAAGTAAATGCTTTTAAATTTTAATGTTGGGAAAGTAAATGGTGATGTGCACGGGTAATTATTTTATTACCCAATTCAAAAATTAAAGAATTTACAAATAAAGTTAAAAAATTTATTTATTGAGCTGTGAAATAAAATATTTCATGAGGATTGTGCAAAATGTCAAGCACTTTGTATTGTTAGGAAGTGAAAGTGAAAAATGAATAGGTGAAAGGGGATTTTTATAGCAAAATGATGAGGGAGAGAAAAGTATTTTCACAGAGGGGTTCTATTTTTCTACAAACAGATATTTGCAGCTGCAAGAGAATAATGAGGAATGAAACTTGTCAAGAAGGGAAGCTTTTATGTTACAGGGAAAACACAAGATGAATGAATCAAAGGGAAAATGGGTTTTTCTTCAAGCGGTGGAGGTAGTTATTGATCTATGGAGCTGAATGTTTCCAGGTGTCTACAATGGATCTCCATTTAGGGTTTTTCATTTTCCTTAAATAAAGATTTTATGTTTCAGCAAAGGAGGTTTTTCATTCTTTTTTGTCTCATGGGAAGCATATTTTGGTAATAGGGTTTGAAATGTTTAGTTTTTGGTTTTAGGTTTCTAAAGTTGTTTGAGTCATGTAATAAATAAATTATTCACAAAATTTTTATATTTGCATGTAAATGATCATATATTATGAGTTAGTTGTCTCCATTGTACACATTGCACAAATTATGAATAAAAGGAATCAAGAGTTTATGTTATTTGGCTTCTAGTTTTTCCATGAATGTATGTTTTGTGTTGTTTCTTTCATTCAAAGAATGAATTAAATTGTATGAACATAAACAAAGGTTTTAAACTTCATGGTTTAGGTGACTCCACCCTAGAATTGAGCACTAGTTTTTCATGTTACAGTTTCCTGAGATTAATGGATGTTTGTTGTGGATTAATGGCATGGATTTTTCTAAGGGGCTCTTTGTAGTGAGGTTAGATCGATGGAGTACTAGAGTTCATGGGTTGTTGGTAAGAGGGACTTATGGGTCACAGTTGACTATGGGTTGTGGGTGCTTGGGATATAGACTTGATCTATTATCTCTTGAATTCTATGGCTTGTTGGTATTGACCATTGTGGATTAAGTGGTATTCAACTTGACTAGAAAGCATATCAAAGTGAATTGAAGACATGGTGGTGAGGTGAACTCTAGAAAATGATAATGCAAAGATATGACTTAAGCCTATGGTATGCAACCTAAGCTATGTTTTTCGGATTTTTTGGGTATAAGGATGCCTAATAATGATACCACGATTAAGGGTCAAGGTGATAATAGTCAAGGTGTGAATAAGGTAATGTCACAATGATCAAAATTAGAAGTATTTCTATGAATAGGGTATGAAAGATGTGAGACAAAGGGATGGAGTACTATGATCTAGTATGAAGACTAAAACCTCTGGAAAAACCTAAGATATGGTTGCTAATCAAACTAAGATAGGTATAGCAACTTATTTGATTATCAATGACTTTGGGTAAAGTAAAGACTGATAAGATGTGTTGACAAGGTGGTCTCAAACTGAACTGATGAGTTGACGAACCAAACTAAAAGATGAGGAATAAGATGACTGTTGTTCGAAAGATTAGGTCAAGAGAATATAGATTTGAATATATAGTCTAATCTAAGTTTGATGAACTTCCTAATCAAGAGGTTTATACAAGAGGTTTATGAAAGCTAAAAGGATGACATAATGTTTTGACCTATGGGGAATGTATAATGTAAAAGGATGAGGTGATGGATGAATGAATGATGGATAAAATGAGGTAAGAAAGTCCTTGGTCTAAATAGATTTAAATTTCAAGATTCTTTTGGGTATGTAGGCCTAGTTTTTTTCAAGGTTGAAAGGTTATCATTTTTGGGTGTGGTGTTTGTTTTTTTTTATTGTGAATGTTATTTGACTATTATGATTGAGATAAAAGCACATTCAAGTAAAAATCTGGCAGAGACAATATTTGTTAGATTCCCACTACAGATAAATCTGAACCACACTTATTCAAAGTGGATAGCTTAGAAGTTTGGTGGCATTGGCTTCCCCTTACATGCCACACACTTCTCAGGCACACAAAACTTCAAATTCTCAAAGACCCAAAGATCTCAAGGAACTTGCTATCTCAAATTTGAACTACAAGATCATGGGATGAATTAAAAGGTCTAACCTCCTCTGCTAGAAAATAGAAGGATTTAAATGGATGCTACAATAGTTGGTTCTTAGTAAGGTATTTTTTTAGGTTTCCATACATGCGGCGATTCGCTTTGGTTAGGAGGCCTCCTAGATTGTAGAAGTTACTCTCTATAGGTTTTTACACACCATAATGGTACTAAGGGAGACATTCAGTAGTATGACATATCCACACCTGATGCTCATGAATTTCATCACAAAAAATAATAATTATATAGTAGGTTGAAAGAAGCTTGGCCTTATCTTGTTATCGCTTGGGTTGTTTCATCACAAATGAGAGGTAGGCCCTCTAAGAAAATAAAACTTGAGCATCACTAACACTTTTTTCTTACACCCAGGACCACAAAATCCAAGAGAGAGGATAGTGTGTATTAGCACTAGGTCAACTCAACACATGCACAAGCATGCCAAACATAGAAAATAGATGGGTATGTGCAGGATCATGATGGGCCAAAAAGTGGCAATATTATGGGTATTTGTAGGGTATTACCCAAAATTGATGAAACAAAAAGGGTTATAGAGGAGATTCTCAGCTTTCTACCAATATAAATTATGCTTTAATGTGAATTTAATAACTAATTATTATTAATTTTCTATTAGAATTACGACTAAATTCTTGATCGATAGGTTGATTGAAAAACATCTATAACTTTCAAATGGTATCACATTTTTTGAATCTGAAACATGCGTCACATTCTATGCTTCACATAATATAGGATTAAGAAAAGAAAAAATAAATTTCATGAATTTTTGACCAAGTTAAGGTGGTCATACATACGAGTTTTTATATTTTTTAAAAATTTTAATAAAAAATTCATAATTAATTATTTACTTGGAAAAAAATTACAAAAAAATATGCATCACATCCGAACATGAGTCCTCTACTTATATATAATATCTTATAAAAATATTATCATTTTATTATGGTTAGGGTGGTCAGACTGACACCTACTTCTTATTTTTTCCCTAAAATTTAAGTACTACTACATTGAAATTTCAAATTTTCACCAAATAGATTTTATTTATTTTTAAATAAACCTAGTAGTTTAGAAACTACATTCAATTTTGTACATATTCTATTCTTACATATTTTTGAAATAATATATATAACTTATTCAATTTCTTACGTCAATTTTCCTAACACTGATTTTTTTAAAAAAAATTGCCACTTAAGGGCCTATTTTTCCATGATGATCCTGCACATACCCAAATGTTCTTTTTAAGAACCAATTGAAGTGTTTACTTTACTAAAATACAATCAGTTTTAAAAATCAAATCTTCAAGAAACATCCTACACCAAATGTTATTAGTAGTTTCAAGCCTTTAGTCTTCAAAAAATGTGTATTAAAATTTTCACTCTAAGTCTTTGACAAGCGAACCTACAAAATCCAAATTAACAAAGATTAGTCCTTAAATAAAATTTGTCCAACAAATCAAAACAGATCATTGCAAATTCATTATTTCAAAATACTATAAAATTTCACATCGGGTTCACCATATGTAATCAGTGTTAGATTTTCAAGTTTAAAGCATATTAGATCAATAAACACCAAAAACCCTAATAAAATATCAAGGAAAATGAAAGCATAAAAGCATAAAACAAAATGAAATTATATCAGTCAATCATTCATGAATTTATTGAATTATCTCCATAGCTCTTCTCCATTTTGCTACTAAATCATGTTTTCCCTTAGATTCGAATGTAAACTAAACTAAATGACATTAAAATATCAAAGAAAGTACTATCTCAACAACATGTAGTTATAAATTATAGATCTGAAAATGATAAATGACAACAGTATTTATAGAGAGGTGAATGTGAAATGGACTGTCGAGATTGACTGATTTTTAGTTCAATCAATGGTTGCAATTAATTATGATGGGATGAAATTAGATCAGAAGTGAAAGAGCAATGGGAAATTAAAAAAATCACTTCAGTTTGAGAGTGAAATTGCATTTTGAAATAATGGAAACATTATCTCATTGCAAGAGGAAAAAGCGAGCTAACTTTTTGATTAAATAGAAATTTAATTCAAAAAGTGAGAGGAAATATAAGTTATTTAATTAAATAAAATTTAACTAATTCATGATGGAAGATGCCAAAAGTGAATAATTAAATAATTTTCATAATTATTTAATTATAGTGGAAAATGATATATGATTAAATAAATATAAATTTATTTAATTATAGAGGTCAAAGATATTAATGACTTAATTAAATAAATAAAAATTTATTTAATTAATCAAAAAGAAGACATAAAAAGATAAAATGAACCAATTAAATAATTTAGATTATTTAATTAATATAAGACTTTGCAACTTTAGATAATAATTAAATAATTATGTTAATTATTTAATTATCAAAGATGAAAAAAAGGGATTTAATTAATTCATAGGCCTAATGATAATTTTTTCAGTGTCTACATCAATATTTCTAATATGTTGGTTAAATAAACTCAGAGGATCTTTCAATTAAGAATAAAATAAACTTAATATGCTAGAAAATAGTCAATTATGATATCTTTGGGATGTCTGATTGATTCATTTCCATATCCTTGTGGATTGTGTATGCAAACCCATTGTATGGTGGTTTTTTATTATCATTTTTGTTTCTCCTTTTCATGAAGTTATTAGGGTGTGTTATTAGAGTCTCCCTTCCTATCTCATATCCCTATATTTTTTAGGGCCCATTGTAGAAATTCCTACACTTTGGGAGGTGTATCACATTTGTACATGTTTTAGAGATCATGTGTATGGTGAGATTAAGTCTGATCTCATAATATTTCACCTTGTCTTTATAGTAACTGTGATAGGTCGAATGTGAGCGTTAGAAAATGAGCAGCAAGTAAAAGAGTGCAAATAAACACCAAAACAACCTACACCTCAAGATTAGCCTAAGTTGGAAACAACACAAGATGAAAGCAACAAAATGGAACTCTATACCTTGCGTTGAATTGATCCTTTGGTTGGCCCTTCGATCTTTGATGTGTATGCTCCTTGGATGGCACAAGATGCAAGCTAAATGATGATGTGAGGATGAGTGCAAATGGATGAAAACATGAAAATGGCTAAGTGTAGGTTGAGAAATAAAATTGCAAGAGTTTGGCTAGCAAAATGATCTCTCCCAAAATGAGAGAAAAGAGGGGGTATTTATAGGAATTTTGAGAATTCCTAGGGGAAATGGATGGCCAAGATTGAGCCACCAAAGATCAAGATGTAAGGGCCAAGGTGCGTTGAGAACTCACAAGCCCTCACATCTTGACATGTGGCATGTGATATAGCCCCAAAAGGTGAAGTGGACATGAGGTGGAAGGAGGACATGACATGGAGGGGGGTACAAAGTACCTTGGGATTGGACAAGATCTCCTCATAAAGGAGGTCCTTGTCCCCATGTGGGTGAGAGGACATGTGAGGAATTAAAAATTCCTCAAATATTCTCATGGGGAGATGGAAAAGAATAAAGAATAAGTGAAGGACATGTGGGGAGAAGTGAAGGAATTAAAAATTCCTTTTGGGTGCCTTGGGGGATTAAAAGGTGAATTAAAAATTCACATAGGGAAGTGGAGTGCCTTGCCCAAAAGGAGAAAGCCTTTAATAAGGTTGACTTAAGGACACATGCCATAAGTGGGAGGAGGATTAGGTTAGGCTAATCAAATGATTAAGATTGTGCAAGTACTTAGTTAGATGGACTAATGATTCATTAGGGACAAGTGGGAGATTATGGAGGATGTGACCCTAATGATGATTAAGGGTGTGCACATGCTAACCCTAGTTAATTAGAAGAAGATGAAGTAATTAAGATGGATTAGGGACCAACTTGCAAAAGTTGGAGGATGTGACCATGAGAGAGAAAAGAGGAATTAAAAAAATAAATTTTAATTCCAAAAGGGGAATATGACTAAATTAAATAAAATGGTAAATTTATTTAATTTAGAGGGGGAAAAGGGGTAAGGTATTTATTAAATTAAACACTTTAGGACCCTTATATAAGATGCAAGGTATTAATTAAACAAATGGTTTAATTAATATTGACAGAGGGGATGACCAATTGGATGAATAAGGAGACGCGTTTGATCATATGGAAGTGATCAAATTGGACGTCTACAGTAACCTATAGGTATTTTTCAATTTTTTTTCATGTTGGAGAAAACTAGTAGAGTGTGGAATAGGAGGTCTTGAGTGAGGATACTAGAGAAACCTTCCATTTAATCTCTATCACTAGACACTAGCACTTTTCTTAGACCATAGCACAAGGTTACCTAGAATAAAAAACACTTTTAGTACTACAATATAGTGCACTAGATTCATTCCAATATTTTAGTTTCCTTCTTCTGTCTTTTTTTCCTTTCACATGTCTTCCATTCGTCAAACAATGGGAACTTTTAGTCATTTATTAGGAAAAATTAAATACAAAATTTGTTCTCCTATGTCTATTGAGTCCCTCCATATCAAAAAATAGTTTATAGTGTCTCTAATTTGGAGATATTCTCACTTTTATATTGTTAATAATAACATGTGTGTAGGAAATCGATGGTCATTTTACGTAATTTGAGGTTGCTATATCCTAGTTGTCCAACTTCTTTCTTACATTTCCCTTTTTGTTGTATGAATTTCTAGATGTGTTTATGAAGTTGATTTGAGTTAGATGATTCCTTCATTCTACCTATATCTTATGTTCATGAGAGAACATGATAATAGTTTAGAACCCAATCATCCTCATGGAAAAGGTCCACTCTCTTACACCATTATGGTGACTTCATCATATAATTATTGATTCTTCTATTTATCTCCACCATGATTAGAGTAGTGGTGTTGATTTTTTGTCTTTATGCATGCCATGGAGCATTGGCACAATGCCCTTTTCATTTTTTATGGAGTTGCTCTTCTACTACTCCTTGAAAAAAAATGACTGATGTCTGAGGTGTGAGACTTGTGGCCTTATATTTCAAAATTTTAAATGATATAAACTAATAAAATAGAGAATTTTTAATGTATTTTATGTTTATATTTTTAAAAATTATTTGAATGTAGTTTTTATTTATATCAATACTATAATTTAGTTGTTGAGAAATCAAGTTAACTAGGGCACCAATTTTCATATCATAAATTTTATTTCTTCTTCTTTTTTGTGTATTTATAACTTGAAATTTTAGCCCATAATTAGTTTTTTTTTCTATTTTGATTAAAAAAATCTTAAAATTTGTTTGTATTGAAAACACAATTTCAACATAATGTAAAATTTTATCTCAAATATTTATCTAAAAATTTATATAAAAAATGAAATTTATTGTATGAAAAGTGGTACCCTAGTTAACTTTATTTTTCAACAACTAAATTATAGTATGGAGTTTTTAAAAACTACATTCAAATAATTTTTAAAAATATAAACATAAATTATAATAAAAAATCTATATTATATTATTTTACATCATTTCCAAATTTGAAATATAAGGCTTCAAGTCTCACATCTCAAATGTTACTAAAGATTTGTTTTAAAGGAATAGCAAAAGAACAACTCCATAAAACGTGGCATGATAAGAACATTGTGCTAATGCTCCATGTCATGAATAAGAGTGGTAGAATATCAAGTTTTAAATAATTCTTATTTTCTAATAAATTGTGCTCAAAGTAATACTACATATGTATTTAATAGATACTTACAATTGGATAAGTTTCTGCTCACATCTAATTTGACTAAAATAAATCTAACTAGAATATATATTTGTCCAAACTTAAATTTTATTTAGAGATACTTCATTTTATTTATATTTATAAGTTGGATTGAAGTGGGACACAACTTTGAACTTTCATCCTTATATAGTCTTGTAAGTGTGTCATAAGATCTTGCTAACCACATTTTTTAGGTTTTAAGGATTAATTTACAAGAAAGTGTTGTAAACTTATTGTGATAGTTTTCTTAATGTAAATGGGACCATGTTCTCAATTAGAAATAGATCTTTAATGCATGCTTAGCTATGTGATATTTTAACTACCTCTTATTTGCATATATATATATATATAGTTCTCTCATATGAATATCTCTCTTTCCTCCTAACTTTAACTTTGTTTATGAATAGATAGGTGTTGGTCCTTCTGACTAAACATTGTTCTCTCAATTTATTCAAGATTCTTTTAGTTCCACGTCTTATCTTGGAATTAGTAATAAGTTTGAAAAACAAGTTTAATTTAATTTTGTAACTATTATTGGTATGAACTTTCCACAATCCATCAATTCAAGTGTAGGCTTCTAGATTAAGTTATGTATGCTTTTTTCTTGATATATTTCGAATTACACTTAGTGATCCATCATTCTCCTCTTCTTGATGATGGATCACTGAGTGTGATCTGAAACATCAAGAAAAGACATACAAAATTTAAACCAAATTGAAAGTGTTGGCATCATTAAAATTTATAGCTATTGCTAAAATTTAAAATAGCTATTGCTCTATTTGTAGCTATTATTAAAATTTATAAGATCTTTGATTTAATAAACATATTTTTTGACTTTTATGTTTGCTAAATATTCTAGATTGAAAGTGTTGGCTTTTTTGAGGTACCCATTTTATGGAGCATAGTTTATTTCATATTTTTAGTTGTTTTTGTAACTCTATTTGTCCTTATATACTCTTTGGAGGTTTTTACTCTTATTTGTGGTGAGATTTGCACACACTTAGTAATATATTATTGGGGTATTAGTGCCAAACAAAAGTATGATTTGTTGAAGGTTTTTTACTATCATTATCTATATTCTTAAACCTATAAGATAAATTTCCTTATCTAATCATGAGTAAAATTTCATCATATATACTCTTTGGAGGGTTTTACTCTTATTTGTGGTAAGATTTGCACACATTTATTAACATATTATTGGGATATTAGTGCCGAACAAAAGTATGATTTGGTTTGTTCTCTAAAATTTGTGGAGTTGTAGTTTTGAATTCCACCATAGTTTAATTAATTCTTTTTTTGATTATTTAAATTTTAGTGTTCTATTAAATCATAAGTATTAGTTACTAGAATTAAAGGAACTATAAATCCAAATACAAATTTTTGTCGTATTTTTAAATATATGTTTATATGATTAAATATATAGTATTTTTCAATAACAATGAAATCAAGAGTCACCACTTAGATTTGTACTAAGTATAAATTAATTTTTAGATTAAATTTATATATACATGATTAAAATTAAATACTTAAATCTTATTTATTATATAATATTTTTTTAAATAATCTATAAATATATGAATTATAATATTTTTATATAAATAAATTAGTTTTTAAAATTATTTTAAATTTTATAAAAGCCTTCTTTGAATACTTGCATAATAATTGTGATCCAAACTCTCAACTAACAAAACAAAATTGAAAATTAGATGTTAAATTTTATTTTTAATGAATAATATTATATGAAAAACATCACCTTTAAAATCCAAATGAAACATCAACCCAAATATTTAATTAATATATTCGTTAACAAAAGAACTCTCCTCATATACCTATATTATTTGTGTCGCTATTACTTTTTTTCACTTAAAAGCCTACCTTCTAAATTTGGATGTATATGATTTCCTCTTTTAAGAATTCATTTCTTTTGCGAAGAAAACGTAATTTGTTGCAATGTACACGTAAATTCAATTTTTGTTATTATAATTAAATGTTTAAATATAAATATTTATTATTGAAGTTGAATACATTATTTATTTATAATCCCAAGAAAAATGTGGGATAGGAGGGACCTCCAAAAGAGGGGTGTGAGGCGGAATAAGAGGGCTTTGTCGGGGACTATCTCTCCTTCCCCGCACTTTCATTGCCAAAACCCCAAATTAATTAGTTTATATTTTATTTTATTACAAACCACACAAAGAATTGGATCCCTCAAATAACATAGATTTAACGGTACAACTAAACTTATCAGGGCTCCTGTTCACGTGTTTTATTAACGTCACGACATTATTCGCTGCCGTCAGTTGTATTCACGTGCAGCTAACAAACGGAACTGATCCCCGGCAAAAATTAGTGGTGAAAACCCAAATAGAATTGGCTAAAGAGGCTCAAATTTCTCTACATGTACTCCAAGCTCTTTGGAATGAATCTGCATTTTATAAATTTGGTTATAATGAATTGTTAGTAAATATTATGTGAACAAAATAAAAAATAATCTGGTATGTTTAATATATTTAATAAAAATATAAGGGAGAAGATCTAGTAATTGAACATTTAATCTCACTTTTAAAAATATTATTTGAAAATTTTAAATCACTCTTAATTTTTTACATCAGTTTAAATGACAAGCCTCCTATTTATAAGTAAGGTTTCAGAACAGCATCATCAAATATTATGACACACCAACATACATTTTGTTGAGGTGTTCGAAAAAGCCCCAAAAGCAAAGTTAGACAAATAAGGAAAAGGGGTCCATAGTGGGTAGGGGTTCAATGGTAGGGATAGAAGTAGGCCTATGTGGGCTCCATAGTGGGTAGGCTTAATATCCAATTGCAAAACACTTAATATTCAATTGCAAAATACTTTTACTGATAAAGAACACAAACTGACAAATCATGTGATGCCACATCAACACATCAATAATACATGGCTTAGTGATCCATTATCAGTCTCACCTTTTATTGGGCCTTTTTGGATAGCTCAACAAAAATTATGTTGATGTGGCATCATATTTGATGATGTGGCCCTAAAACCGTGAGTTATAAGTAGGTGAGTTGCCAAATAAACTACTATACAAAATTGGAATTAATTTGAAATTTCCACATAAGATTTTGAGAAACACATAGTTAGTGTGCCCCACTATGGACCCCTCTCCCTTAGTTGTGCACTAAATCATATTTTATTAATGCCATAGTGTGACATCACATGTTTTGTTTCTTTTTAGATTTAAGGAATACATTTCATTCAATTATGGGTTTTAATTGTAACACTTAAACATTAAATCAAAAAATGTTATAACAAGTATTAGAACATGCTCAATTGCTCTTAATTAATAAAATTATATTAAATAATATAACATTAATTAAAATATTATATATTTTTTATTTGATAATTTTTTAGGATCTAAAATATGTTATGTTTGAAATAGAGTGGGAACTTTTATGGAAAGAAATAATCAAAACAAAAGATCATTTTATTAAGAAAAATTAAAGTTTTCTACAAGATATTACTCATTATTGAGATCAAAGACATGTATCTCAATTCATTGACAAGATGATGCAATATAAAAATTGTATTTTTAAGTCACTAATACAACTCTATCTTAATATTCTTTCACATTATTTTTTCATCATTTGTTGTTATATATTTTTTAATATTTTTAAATATACATATTTTTGTTACAATCTTAATAACATATTTTGATGAAATTGAACATTAGTTACATTGCATATATAATATAATAATCATTGAAGAAAATAAAGTAACAATATTTAGACTTAATTTTTTTTTTAATATAAAGACATAATTTTTAAATATATTAATATCAAATTATTAAAATATAAAAGGATAATATTTAGTATTTATTAGACATTTCAAAGTAAAAATAAAATAATTACTTTTTGAATAACAAAATAAGTGTATTAATATATATTTTTAAAATTTTAATAATTGTTAAATACATATATGTAGTAAACTAAATTTGTATAAATATTTTAAATATATATCTCAAAGATATGTATAAAATAAATCTTACATTATTTATTTGAGAATTATTTTATTTATTTACGATTTTTTTTTTTTTATGTGATCTATTTTATTTTTATGATATTGCTATTAGGATTCAACCATGTAGTTTTTCAAGTCAAACTCATTGAATCATGTTTCATGAGTAGTTCATAAGAAACCATCTCTCATGATAATGAGTTATCCACTTAGCACTTGTTGCATCTAGGTGATGCTCATAGAGGTGAAGCATTAGGCCTTCTCGAGAGGTCACTCATCCTAGTATTAGAACTCAAGCATGCTTAATCATGGATATTTTTCCAAGGTTAAGCTCACTTGGGTTGAAACTCCATTTGCAAAACTTTTAGCAAGATTTATTCCTTATAATTAGTGGTTCATAAGTAACAATGCTTGGTAAATGTTTTGCAAATGGAGTTGCAAGCTAAGTGGGCTTAACATTGAGGAAAACTCAATGGTTAAGTGCATTTGGGTTGGAGTAGTACTAGGATGGGTGACCTCCTAAAAAGACCCAATGCTTCACCTCTATGAGCATCATCTAGATGCAACTAGTGCTAAGTGGTCCATTTGGTCCATTCATTATCATGAGAGATGGGTTCTTGTGAACCACTATTCATGAAACATATGTGAATTAGTCTGATTGAAGAAACTACATAATAGAATCTTGATAGCAATATCATAATTTGACACACATTGAAAAATACTTCTTACTTATCTATGTTATACTTATTTAATTATTTACTTAAAAATCATTTATAAAAAAACATATTTTTAAAAACTTCTTGAAACTATGTGTGTACTTATATTAATTTTTATTTACAAAATACTCAACTAATATCTATTAGCAATTTTTAGTTAAATCTATATCTAGCATAATTTTTTTTTATTTTTAATTTCTTTAATATATGGGAAAGTAAATTTGTACTTTGCGCTCACCTTACAATAATGTTCTCTCCTTCATTGTTTGATGGAATGGTCAAATTGTACTTTGGAGCTTACCTTAAATTTTTATGCTATTTTGATTTCGTATGGAGGCCAGTGACGGAACGCTATAACGAATGAACCGCAAAACGTAATTATCAATCATTTTTTTTTTAATACCAACCTGTTCCCCGATATTGATCTGCGCCTCCTCCAACGAAGGGTTGTTTCCCTATTTTCAAGGGATTTTTCCGCGCTTCTTCTTACCCTGCTTCGGTCCTCTCTCTGCTCCTAAATTTGCTTAGAAATTAGAAGGGATCTGTGTTCGATACGTTCACGCAGCCGAACCGTTCTAACGGAACAGAACAGAGAAAAGTTATATTGCTGTTCGTACAAAACAAGGTACTTTCCGGTTCCAATTCTTAGCTAAAGAGCATAAAATATATTATGGCGGCAAGAGGAGGCGGATCACCATGCGGAGCTTGCAAGTTTCTGAGAAGAAAGTGTGATAAAGATTGTGTGTTTGCCCCTTATTTTTCTACAGAGGAATTGGGTGCAGCTCATTTTGCTGCAATACATAAGATCTTTGGTGCAAGTAACTTCTCTAAGTTGCTTCAGCATATTCCATCGGAACACGAACGATTTGATGCAGTTGTCAGCATATCCTATGAGGCCCAGGCTCGCCTCCAGGATCCGATTTATGGCTGTGTTTCACACATCTTTGCACTTCAACAACAGGTTTTGATATCTACTTCTTCCAATTCTACGTAAAGTCCTTAAATCCTCAAATAACTGTTTCTAGGGTGTTAATTAGGAAACTATTTTTTCACTCTGTGCTAGATCAGGATTCTTTGATACTAACCTTACATTTAATATCATGCAAAGGGTTTTGGACAAAGCATGTTTGCAGGGGAAAGTTGTACCGTGCCCTAATCTGGTAATCTGTAAATTGAAAGACTATTTAACTTTCATGGTAATAGTTCCTGGCGAGAAGGAACATACGCAACATTAATCGTACAATTTTACACAGATAACGCAGATCGAAATAGTTAGAGCTAGGGTTTAATACAAGTGTTTAATTGTTCCTCTTCTTTTACTACTATGCCGAATACATAATCTAGAAATGAACATATGACATATAAAAAGTGAAATAAACAGACCTTCATGAAGGTGAGGAGTTATATTGATCTAATAGCTTATATAGGTGTTCTGTTTGACGGAGAAGGCAATAGAATCTGTTGGTTCCTTAATAATAGTGAAATTTACAATCTACTGATTTTTTCTGTCGAGATTAGCGGAGATGTTGCAGAACTTGGTAAAGAAAATACTACTTTACCTGTTTTCAATACTTTATTCTATGTAAACACATGAAATCGTTAAGCTCTTTCTCCCGATCTATATGTTTGCAATTAAATTTCTTGGCAAGTAACCTAGCAATTAAATTTCTTAGCACAGAAGAATAACCATGGATTAATTAATACTTCTATGCAAGAGAATGTTTGAATTAACTTCCCATTCAAAGGTTAATATAAACCTTCTCAAATACAGGCTGGCCAATTTACTGTACTGATTTTCATTTTCCGCTTTCGAAAGATAAATTCTATAAAACTACAAGAAAAGCTAAAGGTCTCATAGTGAGTCAAATTGTAAGGGCTAAGGGAGCACAATGATTAGAAACACCACCTTTGAATGCCATGGTCGGGAGATTGCTTGCACTTTAAGCCATTCAAATCCAGAGTAGGGGTTAGCAATGGTTCTAAAAGGTGCATTTCCTAGTAGGCAGCAATATGATTGGAATATCAAAAGAAACCAAATATTTATAACAAAATTATGACGAATTTGTAATTTGTAAATTTTAACATAGCAAAGCTCATAATCCAATCTCTCATAGCTATATAGCACATAATAAAGCTCTACTTTTCCAAGTGATAAAAATATATCAAGTGTAAGCCAAGTTAAGTATCATCCCAATTTTATATGGTGTAACTAATTGTAATAAAACGATATGAAAATTTTCAGGGGAAAAAAAAAGAGTGATGCATCTAAACATATTCGTGACATTCAAATGTTAGCCAAGTAGAGAGGGTCGCACAAAACACATTAAATTTACTGTTTCAATTTCAAAGAACCTTGAAGATCAATTTATCATATAACAATCCTACTATGAAAATGTTTCGAGCAAGACTTAATTATAATACTAGCAGTTCTTAGTTGTTTCATGTGTAAATATAGTAGAAGTTTATTATTATTGTATGATTGAAAGTTAAATTGCTCAACTCCTAGTGTTTTGTTACTCTGCAGGTTGCACATTTGCAAGGAGAGCTGGCTTTTGCCTACTCTAGGCTGGCCAACAGCTTAGACAGGACATCATTAAGTCCATACCATGTAAACAGAAAGCAGGGTCAAATACCAATTTCATTTGTTAACAGCCCTTACGTACATCGTAATTCTTTAAATGAGCCACAGTCAAGCCATCAGAGGGCATATGAAAAGAATGTGTTTTCCCCTGATGATAAGTGTTCATGTTTCCCCATGTACTGGAATGACCACCATTATGATCCCCTCATTGCTGATCAAGAAATCAATGTTTCCCAGGATGATAGAAGTTCGATGGAAGCAAGTATAGATGACAGAGGAGATCTCCATGCTCTGGTTTGTTCCCTCAGAAAAATCGAAGCTGAAAAACGCGTTGAACCATAGGCTTCCTTAAGCTTCCTTTGTAAAGATCTGTTATATATGTATTGTAATCCAACTAGACACTAGTCACTATTGAATGCCGCCAGCTTCGAAATGGGTAAAAATATTGTCTAATACAATTTACTAGAATGTAATATGGTTTCTAAGAACTCAGCTGCGCGTTCGATATCGAATACCTGCGGCATAAAATATATAAGCTTTCAATTTATTAATGAGTTTCCAATTGTTGAGATAATTCTCCCCAAAATGACTAATATCTGAGCGCAATAACATAAGATGCAACCAAGCTGATGCTAGCAGATACTCAACTCATGTAAGAACAGTGCCTATACAACACACCATAATCATTAAGTACGGCAACCATCATACTGTCACACTTGAAACAGGATATGTCGATAATCAATGGTGGAGGTATGGAAATATTATGGCGGAGTTTTGAGGTTATCTTCTTTCTTGTTATTATAATTACAAGTTTTTGTGATCATCTGGAAATGAGAAATACTGTCCCGCATCTCCAGTCCTAGTGGAATATAATGGTTGAAGCCAGTTGTTGATTGATTCAGTAGTAGTATTCTAAACATCTCAACCATTGTCATGAACCTTTTATATCCTTAGAGATGGATTTATAGGTGTGATTTCAATAAGTGAGACAGTGACTTTTATATACAGATGAATAACTGTCTTCTATCTCCATAAAGAACTTATACAGCTAGTGCGTAGTCGACAGTACACTGAAAATTTATATTCTAAATAGTGAGTGCGTTGATCTACGTACCAGCTGTTTACAGACAAATAACATCGAGCCATTTAAAAATTAGGCTTTGCAAGGTAAACCCAGAAAAACAGACAGCCTGAATATGGGATTACCCTTTTGTTTGGTTGAATAAATGATGATTTATTTTTGTTTAGGTTGTTCCCAGTTTAAACTAGGGAGTTTTCCCAATAATACTTTGCAATCATATTTCAATATATTTGCGGAGTATTATGTAGAAGATTGGTAACATTTTGATTAATCATGAACCAGGTACTGTGTTTTCTTAGTGTGCATATCTCTCTCTATATATATATATATACCCGTAGTTTAGGGAACATGATAATTAGGGTTAGAATGAAATTATAAACCAATTAAGATGGTGTTAGCAAAGTAAATAAAACTACAGCCGACCATCCAGCGAGAGAAGGTATGCTCAAGAACAAAACTGTATGGGAAGAACTCTTGAGAGTTGGATGAAAAATGAACATTGGAAGACAAATGAGAAAAATTACCTTATTTTCATGAATGTTCCTTTTTTCTTAACCAAATATAAAATTACCTATCAAATAAAATGATTGTAATCTGTAAAATTAAACGTTTGATCGTTTATTTGAAATTGGTTTTACAGAAATAGAGTATCTTGGAAAAGATCTGGTCTTTCCAAACTCTATTTATCCAATTTAATGGTCAAGCAATGAAAAACAATTTTAAGATTCACTACTACCGCAAATTCTTTGTTTCTTGGTGACTACCGCTTTTATAAATAACAGCTAAAGAGGAATGGATATTCATCGCTTCTATGAATTCTACCCTTTTTTATTTGCTCTCGAAATTCGTTTGCTAACTGTTATTTGTAGGTCTGTTTATAATAAAATAAGAAGCCAATAAAGTAAAACTGTTTCATGATTTATATACTGTGTGCTTGTCGGACCTCGAAGTTTGGGATAACGTATTAATTGTCATGGTTGTATTTAAAAATGTCATTGCCAGATATTCTAGGGTTTTTCTAATTACTTTTTCAACTCTAATGGATAGCCCAATTACTCCTGTTTCTCTGTATTGAAACAGTTCAGCATTTATTTACTTATATTCTTTCTGGAAATGGGAGGCAATGCTGCATTTCTTTAATTATTGGTTCTGTGGAAACTACATTTTGTTGTTCAGCTCAATGCCTTCATTTCAGTGCTTTTAGTATTAAATGAACTTCATCGATGCATTTATTTGTGCATCGAGGATCTCAAAACTCTCCACACGTTCATGGGGAAGAAAAGATGCATATCTCAATATTGTCAGATTTGTTTAAAAAGTCGAGCCAAGTTGTTATAGTCGGAAGATATTAAGAAACTAACTTGCATGGTGGTGTACTGCAAAAATACACCTTAAATTTCATAGGAAAGTGACGATGGAAGCATTTAAAACTATTTTTGGTCAGAGATGTTTTGTTTTTTTTAGTTTTTTAGAGTTGTTTCACTTAGTTGTTCTTTGGTTCTCGTTTTGCTTCATTTTTTATTTTATTTTTGTCTAAGATTATGGATCCTTTCAAAACTTTTCTTATCTTATAAAATAAAATAAAAAAAAGGTATGATGCAAGCATGATATGAAATTTGTGATGAGAACATAGATTGGATCCTACTTGATTGTAGGATGACATAAGTAGTTGAACAAGAAGAATTTGTTTAACCTTGTGCATGGATGAAGAGAGTTATACTACTATAATATTTTCTACTAATTGTATAATTTCACACGAGAGATGAAAAATCATTAGCGTGGTGGATAAGATGTCTCAAAATAAAGAAGATGGACAAACTCATTTGTTGAACTGGTTTAAACAAAACATTTCACAATATGAAGGTAAGGAAAATGCAATGATTGTTGAATTCTTTAGGACTAGTAGCAATATTTAAAGGCTTTATTGGATGGTTGCTCAATGTTCATTAACTATTTAATAGTATTTTAGTGATCATAATATAGAAATTTTAACATATTCTTTTTAATTTATTTATTAAATAAAATTAAGAATGTTGATTTAGATGTTAAAGTTATAGGATAATAATAAATATCTACTCTATTTATTTATCAATGTTAATAGCTTGTATGAGTAGTAATATAACATTTCAAATAAGATAATGATCACCATTTTAGTTAATTTTCAAATGATTGGGACAATTTCTATGTCCAACATAATGAATGAGTTTTCTAGAATTAATTATATACAAATTTAACAAAATTATTTATTTATATTTTATCTATTTTGTAGATAAAGTAGGAAGTGGTAGAGAAAACAAGAAAACATCAAACTTGATATAATAGGGACTTTTAAGAGGTAATTATAGGCAACAAAAGAATTCAATTATGAAAATTGGGAACTTTCTTTGTTAGGGGAGACATCAAGCAATAAAAATGATAACTAAATCTTTTTTTTAAAGAAAAGGTGAGTTTATTATTAATAATAAAGCTAATAATTGGTTGCAAAGAAGATAAAAAGAAATATTAAAATATAACTCAAAAGAATCCAAAAGGTGTTACTAGATGAAATAAATCTCAAAATTAAATTTATTATAACAATTGGATAAGGATAGTGACAAGAGAAAATTCAACTTTATCAAGCAAAATATCTAAAATTAAAAAATAGCAATGCCCCTAGCCTTGCCAACATTGATATTTGAAAGTCTATATTATTAGGCCTACACATCTATTTTTTGAGCACATTTTTATAATTATATACTAGAATATAAACAATGAATAAAATTGTCTAATGTAAGAAAAATATTTTTTTTGAAACCATTTAATAATTCAATTAAGACACTCTAAGTTTCCTTTTATTTGAAACCATGTAATGCATCATCGAAACCAATTTTGAGCATTGAAAGTAATGAATTACTCACCAAATGGGTTAGATTTTATTCTTAGCCATTGGGAAATCTTATATTCACCAAGAAGATTGGAGGAAATAAGTTGTTTGATTGTCTTTGCATTAGTTACAAAAATTTTAAGCTCATACCTAAACCATGTACATTAAACCTTTCCCTTGCATACCTATTATAATCTAACAATCAAATAGGTCGTCAGTAGTCAATTGATTATGTCAAATAAATTTAAAAAAGTATAATTTTGTCAAACTAAACTTCCCTTTTTAAAAAAAATTGCTTACTAACATGTTCCCTTTAACTTTTAGTTCAAACGCCATTTTCTTTTACTTTTTTTATAAATTCTTAAATATAGTTTTTAAATAAAATATTTTAGTTATCAAAAAAGTTCACTTGAGAATGGCCTATTGATGTGAGATCGTCCTAGGGTTTTGGTATATTTTAGGATTAAAGGCTTGGAAATAGCCATTTCAATAATTTTACATTTGTACCCACATAAAATATTCCACTTATAACCATTGTAGAAGAGTTTTCACTTAGTGCTAGTTTCATTTGTGTCATTAAGAAAGGTACGTAGGAGTTGGTATAGAATACTCTACACCATGCAAGATTTGGCTAAATATTTTAGCCACCCAATATCTAAGAGCTTGATAAAAGAATAAGAGAGATCAACTATGAGAGAATAATTGTATTCTATAAAATGATGAAAATAATAGATTAAAATAGATTGTGTTTTTTTATTTACACATGAGAACCCCTTGTTTATATAGCCAAGGTGAGACATGGGATTAGAAAAGAACATGACAAGTTTCTTAATCCTATATCATGAGACAACAAAAATTAAATGACCTAAGCCACAAAAAGTAAATGACATAAGATAAGATAAAATCTAATGCCAACTAAGAGTTCTAGAAAGATTCCTAGGACTTAAGTAAATTTAAAATTTGAATAGGACCTACTTGGTGAACTAGTGGGTAAAACACCTAATTCACACTAACACCTCCCTAAAGTGCAACATAGGGAGAAGCAAACCAATAAAAGAGATGGAAAGAGGGGTCCCAACTATGAGGCCATGTTAGATACCTATGTAAAAATGAAATATATGACAAATAAAAAAAGGAGAAAACTAAATGGGATAAAACTTCTCCCAAAAAGAGAGATGGGAAAAAAAATATTTTGAATAAAGAATGAGAAGGATAAAACCCCATGTGAGGAAATGAACCCCATATAGGAGAGAACAAGAGAGACCATGTAGTCCCCCCTTAATATAGAGTTTCTTGAATTATGGTAGATGCTCAAAATTGAATGATGAAGATGATCCAATCTCCTTGAACAACATTCCTCCCCTTACGAAGAAAAAAAATCACGATGGTATACAAGATGTCTTCCCATTCATAGAAATAATATGAGGGAATAAGGATGGTGTGTGATATCTTTGAAATATGCATAAGTGTCTCCACATTGATGTTGAAAACTGAAACACTCCAAACAAGCATTCTAGGCTAGACTATAGAAGATGACAATCTAGAATCTCCTATAAAAAATTGTAGAACAAAATCCAAAGATAGATTTGTCATCTAGAAATAAAGAAGACTTCTCCAAATTTTTCTCAAAATAATCCACACTCATTTCAAACTATGAAGAATGTTCATGTAGAGAATGAACAAGAGGTTCAAAGTGTTTAATTCACAAGACAACTGAGAGAGGGGGTGAATTAGTTGTACCTTAAAACTTTAAAATCATCACAAACATTCAGATCCACATTAATCCAATTAACCTTTAATGTTTTAGAATTATTTATCATGAAAGAAAATAATAGAAAGTGAAACACATCAACATGATGCACAAAGGAACACCATATTTACATGGAAAAACCAAGATGGGAAAAGCCACGGTGAGAATTAACTCACAATATAAAGTAATATCAACACTGAATGTATAATAGGGCTCACTACGGATCACTGCCAAAATAGAAAAGAAGATGGAGAAGAGTGTTACAATGAAAAATCCATCTCAACACAACAAAAAATACACTAAAGCATCACCAACACCTTTGCAATGTTTTTGAAGAATTGTACACACCTTTTACTCGCTACATTCAGTAATATAACACCTGAAATATCACACTACACTTCCCAAATTTGCACTCTACAACTCTAAAATTCCCATCATTCACATCAAACTCATCTATCTTAACATCCCTCAACAACTCAAAACTTATTTATATCATCTTCAACCTTGAAAACATTCTCCAAGGTTGGCACCAACACATTCCTATAGTGGAAAGGAATGAAGGCAGATGACATCACAACTTAGCTGGGACCTAAATCCACTCATACATGCAACACCATGGTTCCACAAATATTAAAGCATCCTCACAAGTAATGTGAACACATAAGGTCAGTCGAACTTGTGTTAACACCATTAACACTTAAGTACATGCTTCTTCAAATCCAAATATGACTCATGGACACCACATGAAACTTGAATAAAATCTAGAATATTCCACAAACACCCTAAAATCCAACAAGTTCCTTCACAACAACTTTCACTTGAGGAATGTACACACCTAGTACACTCAAATAACTCTGCCATGCACTACAACTTAATAAAATAGCTTACAAAGCACCAAACCATGAAAAAATTCATTTGAAGAAAGATACACAAACCATCAACAATCTTTTAGAACCACAAGACCTAAAACCACATTGCAGAGAAATGCATAGCAATAAAATTTCTCCTAGACATATTTGCAATATACAATTCACACACTAGTGAACACAACCTCCTCTACACATTGAACCGACACACCAAATTTTGAATGCAACACCTTTGAATACCTCTAATCAACATATCCAAACTACACAAGAAAATATTAAACCCAGAAGAATTGTGGAGCCAAACCAAAACACTAATCTGCTATTTAGAACACATTGCAATACACTATTTCCTCTTTTTATTTAGTTTTCTCAAAATAAATTGGAAACCAAACACCAAAAACATATCATCAAAATCTTCAATACTTTCTCAACATCATAAAGCTAACTGCAACAAAATAACTCAATTATACATCCATAAACAAAAGTTTGTCAAAGCAACACTAGAGGTTGACAACAATAACTTACTAATGATAGCATAATTTGTAACTAATCAAAGCATCATCATAAACAACACCATCTCAACACCAACTGCACATACTCTTGAAAAAATCTCTTTCTCTTATAGTTGACACTAATGAAAACACAAGCTTGTTGACATTAATGGCAATACCAATATGCTCATACTTGCAACAATCTCCCCCTTTGTCATTGATGGAAACACATGCTATGAAAAACATCAACCATAAATACAAAATCTCTTCTCCATACATTTTTCCTTTTCTCTTTTCTTCCCCTTGCACAAAAAGCTTATTACACCCTCTCCCCCTTTGATAAATTTATTTATACCAACTTATCTTTTACACATGTCTCATTTTCCCCCTTTGACATCAATGAAAATTGATAAAATATTTGCATCATTCATTCTCCCTTTGAAATTAATCATACTATTCACTGCTCCTCTACTACTTCCTTTACTGCTCGACATACTCCCCATTAGGAAAAAACACCAAACTATATCAATCAACAACCACTACATTTAATGAACACACTCATTCCAACAACCAAAAAATTCCACTACCTACTCCCCCTGAGAGGTAGCCACCAACATAATTCCAAAAAAAAGAATAGATCTTGAGATCCGCTAGACTGATGCATCCCCTTATGCATCTAGTTTAAAGGAGGGGAAATAACCCCCAACTTCTCTTGAAGATACTCAAAAGTATCCTTAAGAAGGGCCTTAATAAATATATCAACAACCTAATCCTTTATAAGCACATGTTCAAGCTTCACTTCATTTCCTACAACCTTCTCTCTCAAAAAGTGATACCAGATTGAGATATTCTTTGTCCTTGAATGTACCACTAGGTTCTTTGATATATTTATAGAACTTGTATTCTCATAGAAGGGAGAAATTGGTTCATCATATAGTACTATGATACCCTTTAATGTTTTCCTCATCCACGAAACTTATTTGCAATAAGATGCTATTACAATATATTCTACCTCTACAGTAGATAAAGACATTGAATCTTGTTTCTTACTTAACCATGAAACCAATCTACATCCAAGAAAGAATGCAACACCACTTATATTTTTCCTTTCATCTACACGACCAACCCAATCTTCATCTATGTAATCAATCAGTGTAAAATCAATATCCTTTGGATACCACAAGCCATAATCTAGAGTGTCCTTCAAGTATCTAAATATTCTCTTCATTGTTGCAACATGTGACTCTCTAGGATCTTCTTCAAATCTATCCACAAGAAAAATTGCATGCATGATATCTGATATAGTAGCAATTAGATATAGCAATCCACCAATCATTGATCTATACTTGCTCTAATCATCCTTAGGAGATTCATCATTATTGCTTAGCTTGCAACTAGTAACCGTAGGGGTACATTATAATTTAGAATCTTCCATTCCAAACTTCTTCAACATTTCCTTGACATATTTTGATTGTGAAATGAAAACACCTTTATCTATCTAATTAATTTGTAGCCCAAGGAAGAAATTGATCTCCCAAAACACTGACATCTCAAATTCTTTCTACATTTTCTCTGCAAACTTCGTACGCATAGCTTCATTGCCTCTAAAAATAATGTCATCAACATATACAACCACAATCAAGATTTGATATTTCTCAACTTTGAAGTAAAGGTTGCTACCTATGGTACCTTTATTGAATCCTTTCTATAACAAGTCCCTGTCTAACCTTCCATACCAAGCTTTGGTAGCTTGCTTCAATCCATAAAAAACATTTTCAATCTACAAACCATATCCAATTTATTTGATAGTTGAAATCCTTCTGGTTGTTCTATGTATACCTCTTCTTCCAATTCACCATTCAAGAAAGAAAAATTCACATCCATGTGATAAACTTTGAAATCTTTATGTGCTACAAAAGCCAAAAAAATCTTGATAGCTTCCATTCTTGCCACCAAAGAAAATGTCTTCTCAAATTCTATTCCTTCTACTTGTGAGTAACCTTTACACACAAGGCTTTCCTTAATTCCTACCACTTCTCCATTCTCATTCAATTTGTTCTTGAATACTTACTTAGTTCCAATCACATTCTTGTTTGCTAGTATTGGGACAAGTTCTTAATTATAATTCTTCTCAATCTACATTAGTTCTTCCATATCCTTGATCCAATACTCATCATTGCATACTCCAATTTCACTATTTTTGGTTCAGCTTTAGAAAGTTAACATAAATTTACCTATTCTCTAGAAAATTTTGTTCTTGTTAGTACAAATTTGTTCTTATCACCAATGATCTTTTCTTTAGAATGATCCTTATGCACATACTTAAGAGTTTTGGGAACCTTTTTCAGAGCTTCTTCCTCTTCAATCTACACTTCTTTTTCTTTTTCTTTTTCTTCTTCTCTACAAGTAGACTCACCTGATTCATATCCATCTATGACCACTAAATTCTTTTAAGGGTATTCATCAACCTTTACACTTGAAATCTCAACAATATTTCCTAGCCTCTTGTTGTAACATTGGTAAGCTTTTCTTTTACGATAATACCTAAGGAATATACCTTCATCAGACCTTGTATCAAACTTTCCTAAGTTTTCTTCATCCCTTCCAATATATCACTTGCTTCCAAATACTCTAAAGTATTTGATAGTAGGAATACTTCCATAGCATGGCTCATAAGGAGTCTTTGTGTTGTTTTCTCTTTCTTGCACTTTATTAATTATATAAATAGAAGTATGAGTTGCTTCTCTCTAGTAGAATTATGATATATTTGCTTCTTTCATCATTGTTCTTGCAGCTTCTTTAGCAGTCCTATTCTTCCTTTGAACTACCTCATTCTCCCGAGGAGTCCTAGGGGCATATAAGTTCCTCTTTATTCCATGATTCTCACAAAATATATTAAACTCATTGGAGGTGAACTCTAGACCTTTGTCAAATCTCAAACATTTGATTTTCATATTTATTTCATTTTTAACCATAAATTTGAATGCTTTAAATTTATCAAGTTCTTATGATTTTTCTTTGAGAAAAGTAAACCATGTCATTCTAGAACAATCATCAATCAATAGCATGAAATACCTATCGCCTTGAAGACTTCTTACTCTAGTAGGACCGCAAAGATCTGTATGCACAAATTCCAATAGTCCAATAGAAGATTATTCTTTGATTTGAAGCTTCATATTGCTTTATTTCCAATTTGACAGTCCTTATAGACAACATTGATAGGCTTTGTAATCTTTATCAAATCTCTCACTTGACTTGAATTGAACTTATCCTTCGTATGCTATCAAAATTGATGTGACACATTCTTCTATACCATAGCCAGCTCTAATTAACATGAGTCATGAAACAATGACCATCAACACCTTTGAGTTGATAGATATTTCCATTTGTCCTTCTTCTAGTAGAAATCAAAGTCTCAAATCCTTTTTTGATCTCACAACCATCATCTTCAAGCACAAGATTGTATGCCTTCCTACACATTTTTTGAACAACTCAAGAGGTTATTTCTTAAACCCTTAACATAGTGTTATGCTTGCCATAAAAAATGATTGAACCTTTTCCACATATCTTAGCAAATGCATAATCAACAAACCTAACTATTCCTCCTTCATATAAATCTCAAGTTTAAAAAACATACTCTTATCACCAATCATATGATTAGAGCATCCACTGTCAATGATCTAGTAGTTCTTCTCTTGTCTAGCATGAAAAGAAGACATGAAGGTTCCTTTAGTTTTAGCACTTACTTTTACAACCCTTTTCTTCACATATCTCTCAAAGTTAGAAAAAATAGTTGTTGGAAATTTGACGAGATTGTAATTGATGATGTTTTAGGGAACATGAGAATGTATGACACATAATGACATGATATAGTGTTTTCATTGATGCCAATCTTTTTTTGGATCAATTTGGGTAATCCTAACATGTTTTTGAGTTGTTAAGGAAGTCATTTGTGTAAGTTTTTTTGGTTCAAAAATTTTAGTTGTGTGAAAATCTGATTAAGTGTCAAAACTACTAGATAAGTGCTATAGTGCATCAATTTTTGGGCTTGCACCACTCCAAAAATGAAGATATCACCCTACAATTCTAAAATTAGTTTTTTTGATGTTAGATGCATCTAAATCCAAGATTTCATCTTAATTGGACATACAAGTTGAGAGATAAGAGTAACTGAATTCATCTCAGTGGCATATTACAATCATTTTTTGTACAGTGTCTTTGTGTAGGAGATTCCACACTTCTCTATAAATGAATTTTTGGTTTTGTGGTGTTGAATTTCAGTTTCTAGATGTTAGTTGAGTGTGAATTATAGATGGTATCTAATTTTGGGGTCAATGTGTTAAGATGTGGATACATAGATGAAGTTTTTTCTTTTTGGTCTTATTTGGAGCTGACCTAATATATTTGATGTTGTGCAAAGGATGAATATGTATTTGTATCTTATGTGGGATATATTATAGGTCCATGCCAACATGTCTTAAGATGTTTTGAGATTTGAATTATGGTGTGTGTTATGGATGATATGTTTGGAGCTGACAAGTTATATATTTGGTGTTACATTTAATTAGGCCAACCTAATTGATGTTCTACTTGATGTGATATATATGTTGGATTTTTTTTTATATTTTGGAGAGAGATGTGGCATTTATTGTGTGATGCAAATTTGAGCAGAGTAGTGTGAATTGTGTTGTGAAAGATTTGATTTATGTGAATGAAGAGCATTGCAAAATGTTGAATTAGAATTAGTGTGAAGAGTTTTATTGTGCTTTATTGGAACTGTATTCCTACTTATTGTAGATGCATTTGTAATAGTTCAAAATAGACTTTAAGCCACCTTTATTCTATATTTTTCTCTGTGGATAGCAATTCCACCAACAATGATCATTTTTGCAATATAATATAATTAGTTATAATATGTTCTGAGCTAACCCTCACCATGGTTTTTCCATTTTGGGTTTTCCACATTAAAATATTTGTGTTCATGTGTTATATGATCTTGTGGATTTTTTCATGAATTATTTCCTTACTACAATTGAATATGTATTAGTAATTGGATGTTTCATGTTTGAATGATTTAAGAGAATACTGAGTCACCCCCCTTCTTACTATTTTAAGTGTTCAACAATTGCTATCAGAGCTTGGTTCCTAGGAAGGAGCTTAACTACTTTGGGAAGGTCTTGGAGATTTTACACATGGCTGATAGAAAGTTTCCTATTCCTCTAGAAGAGATTCCTACTTTTTATTTTATAGAAGAAGATTACATGCTTGACAAATATAGAGAAATAAAAGTTTCTCTTGAAGATCTAGATAAAATTGAAGGTGGAAATAGATATCTGAAGGAAAATTTCAAATAAGAAAATGAATGTATCAAAAGTTTGAGAGAGTAGATTAAGAAGTTCTAAAAAATGTGTAAGGAAGTCAATGATCCATTGAAACAATCAAATGAAAACATCAACAAACTAAAAGTACAATTTGAAGAAAAGAAATGAGTTTATGAATGTCTAAATGTAATGGTGAAAAGAAAATATGATGAGTGTATAAGGATTGAACAAGAAGTGGTAAATATGAGATTAGATCTTGAGAGAGTAAGATTTCATGAAGATAAATTGAAGAAAAGTTCTACAATGCTTGATGAGTTGATTGGAGGTCAAAAAAAATCCAAAAATAATGATGGCTTAGGATTTGAAAACGGTGAAATGTCAAAAGAAAATTAGACACCTAATACAAAAAAGAATATCAATGAACCAGAAAGGATTGAAGATAAGAAGAATAATGGCATTATATGGAATCAAAGAAATAAAGCTAGAAAACCTTAGGTTAGAAAACCAAATGCTCAAATGTACCCACCATTCAATGGGTTTTGTTATTCTTGTGCAATAACTTTGGACGTAGAGCAATGGAATGTAGAAGTAGAGTGAATCATAATGTTTCATCATTTTTTGGTCAATTCTTTACATACAAAATTTTTAGACATAGAGAAAATGAATGTAGAAGTCAAATGATGAATGCATATAACAATGGTAGAATGATTCAACCTTTCAATGGCTACTATTATGCATGCTATGCTTTTGGACATAAAGATAATTAATGAAGATCAATTATGAATGGAAGGAATATTATTCAAAATAATTATGTCACAATTGTAATAGACCTAGGCATATTACTAAGTTTTATAGAAGCAAAAAAATGAGGGATAATCTGATAAAGAGGAATGAACCAGTCAAAAAGGTTGGTCAAGTTGAAGTAAAGAAGGAAATGGAAATGATTTGGAGAAAGAAGGAATAGATAAAATATAAGGGAGAATATATGCCATCCTTCGGTGTAGGTGTCTCCTCTAGAAACTAAGCCAAGAGTTATGGCTTAGGGGGAGCTTAAATTAATATATTTTGTCCCCTACCATAAAAATGGTGTTGGGGATGGAGCACAAAGATATGAGATGTAGATCAACATTCTTGATCTATTGGTGAATATTGTAGAAGAAAATATGGCATTATAAAAGATTATGGAGCTTCAGAACTTGACTACGCATACACTTTTAGGATTGTCAGCTCTATGAATTGAAACATTTATTGTAGAATTTGGGTAGATTGAAGGGTTATTAGAGAATTTTCTAAGGTAAATTAATTTCACCAAAGGAATTCTAAGAGGATTAGAGCAACATGAAGAGAATTCAAGATATTCAAAGTGATTCAAAGTTTAGTGCATCAAAACCCTAATTTGGTGAATAAAGTGAAAAGGTATTTTGTAAATCTTGCATACCCTAGTTCATAGAAATTCTTGCTTAAAAGTAGTTTGAATTCATATTTCAATGGACACACCAAAATTTATAGAGGTTATAGAGAAACCAAAACCAAAATTTATGAGATACGCTACAAAATCCATAAAAGATGAGCCATTAGGTGCTTTCTTGCATATTTTGTATGATGTCTTACCAAATCAGGACATTAGGGAATAAATTCATGGAAATATAGAAGATCATTATCCCAACAAGTTAACTGATCTATGGACCAATGAATTAATTGGTGAATACTTTTCCATAGATCCAAAATACAAAACCCTAGCTAAGAAGAAACTAGATGTGTGGTAGTGGCTCCCTAATTTATTTTCTGATATCAAGTGGATTAAAATGGCTTAGAGGGGAATAAATGATCAGTTTTTATGGATTGATATGCTACACATGATTACAAAGGAGGTGATAAAAGAGATCACTGGTCTATGCTCCACCGAGCCATTTCCCAGTTTGAGATCTATTAAAAACAAAGATGTAAAGGAGAAAACAAGTGATACATTCAATTAGAGATCACGTGCAATGAATCCCATCAAGAATACAATAGTTAGATATGATGTTATCGTCACTGGCTATAAAATTTACTACACCAACATAGATGGTATGTGCAACATCATCATAGAAAAAGCAAGCCCTTAAGTGGCAAAAAATTCAGAAAAATCAGAGTTAGAAAACTTGACATAAAAATTTGAATAATTTATCTATATTATTTCAAAAATATGTAAGAATAGAATCTGTAGCAAATTGAATGTAGTTTCTAAACTACTAGGTTTTTAAAAAAAAAAAAATCTATTTGGTGAAAATTTGAAATTTCAATGCAGAGTACTTAAATTTCAGGGAAAAATTAAGAAGTAGGTGTTTGTCAACACCCTAACCACAATAAAATAATAATATTTTTTATAATATTTTAGATATAAGTAGAGGACTCATGTCCCGATGTGATGCATATTTTTTGTAATTTTTTTCCAAGTAAATAATTAATTATGAATTTTTTATTACAACTTTTAAAAAATATAAAAACTCGTATGTCTGACCACCTTAACTTGGCCAAAACTTCATGAAATTAATTTTTTCTTTTTTAATCCTATAGTATACAAAACATAGAATGTGACACATGTTTTGGATTCAAAAAATGTGATACCGTTTGAAATCTATAGATTTTTTTCAATCATCCTATCAATCAAAACTTTAATCATAATTCAAATAGAAAATGAATAATAATTACTTATTAATTTCAAATTAAAGCATAATTTATATTGACGGAAAGCTGAGAATCTCCTTTAAAAACCCTTTTTGTTTCATCAATTTTGGGTAAAAAAAAGTCATCAACCACATACCCATCATATTCCCACTTTTTGGCCCATCACGATCTTGCACATACCCTAGATAACTTTTTTTTTTCCACCACAATTCATGTGGCACATGATATGGTAGAGAATGGTGCATATTATGACTTGTGAAACTTTCTTAGGCAACAACTGATGGAAAATCTAAAGGAGATCAAAAAGAAGAAATGTGTTTAGTTATGGCACATTGGTTATGTGCTTACCTTTCTACTTTTTGAAGGAGGTTCCTATAATTTGAAAGGTTAGCTAGCTAAGTGGAAGGCCCATTGCACATAAAATTGTAGATTACATGAGGAGCCTTTAAGAAACCAAATGTTGAGTGCTACCACAATAATGGGTTACACTTTTTGGGACATCCTGATTTTTGCTGAAATCACATATTTTTAGAAAATATAATGATTTAAGCCTTGAAAGGTTCCATTTAAATTATTTTAATTGAAGAGGGTTTTATCAAGCCCCCTTAGATCAAACCCCCTTGGATAGAACCCCGCTATTTTAAAACCATACCTATAATGGAGTCTCCTTTACACCTATCAAAATGCGAATAAAATACCACTTTTGATTTTCCTTTTGGGAGATCAAATGAATTCATTTAATTTTATTTTTTTGTAAATATGTATTCCTTATTATGAGCTCCCCAAAAAGTATGATTTTTAATATATTTAATTTGATTATTATATTTATTTTTTAATTTCTTGTGAATGTAATTTTCATCAAAAATGAAGCTCTCTATTTTGCACATGTGGAAAAATAGTAGATAACCAAAAAAAATTCTAAAAAATATTTATGATCTTGGTATTGATGTCCTTGATCCAAAAAAAAAACTTTGAATTTCTATACATAATAGAAAATTTATGTGTTATACAATAAAACTATATCTTAATTGTTATTGGTTTGACTTCAAAACTTAATTAATAAAATATGTTCAATAAAACACTATGAAACCAAATGAAGGAGATGGATATCATAGTTACAAATCCAAATTCAAAAAAAAAAGAATTTAATAATTCATAGAAAAAAAGTTATCTGATATACAATAAACATCACTCTTTAAAAATGCTATTTACTATTAAAAAGTAGTTATTGAAGGAGATGGAAAAAGAAATGCAATTTGATTCTAAAATTTAAAAAATAAATATATTTAGAATCTAAAGAGAAAATTTCACAAATCACTAGTTTTCATCATCTTCAAATTCCTCATGGTTTAGCATCTATAAGTGCCTGAATGTGAGAATTTAGTTAATAAAGTTTAGTTCAATGTCAAGTTTGGCCAAAATGTGTAACCCACTATTGTGGGATCATGCTACCCTTAATGCTTTATGTGAAGTATTTCAGAGAAGAATTCAAGAGAGAGAATTTGAAGAGATATTGCGGAAAAGTACAAAAATGATACCACATTCCTAGTTTCCATAGATCATTGCATTATGGAGGTAGTGGAATCAAGACCAGTTTGGGTTCCTGAATTGGGTTATGAGGTGATAGAGGCCGATATTAATGGCTATGCAAATATTTTATTACAGAGTTTGAAGGGTGAGACGAAACCTAGGTATGAGACTTTTGAAGAAAAATCCATGGATGTCCATATGAAACAAAAGGAGTCACAAATCAAGAAAAATGTTGATGCCATGGTTGAAGTATATGCACAAGAACATGGAATTTCAAAGGAAAAGGTGTCAAATGATAGAGAATGAGTAAGAGTGTTGGAGAAGCTTCTAGGAGTTCAAAAAGATTAGGTAGAACAACTACCACTCCACCATCTGTCCAAAAGTCCTCTGGGCTTTAGCTTCTATAGAAGAGAACAGAAAACCTACCACCAGTCCTTTGGTAAGGGAGAAATCCCCTTCAATTGTGCATGCCACTAGGGTAGAGAAGAAGAAAACCACCATAACTACACCTCCTACTACCCCAACCAAAAGAAGAATGAAACAAAAGGCTACAATCGAAAAGTATATTGGAATAAATGTTGCTAATGAAGAGGAAGAACTAGAAGAAGGATCACAGTTGGTCCAAAAAAGAAAGAGTGATGCTTCACAAGGTGAAGCTAGCACCAAGACGAGAAGGGTTGAGATATTAGATATTTAAAGTGAAGAGGAAATAGAAAAGGAAAAGGAAGAATTTAAAATGTATATTAGGGAGAAGAAGGAAGCCAAGAAGGCTTCATAAGATAAGAAAAAGATTGCAAAATCAAAGAAGACTCCAAGAAAAAGAAAGGTAAACAAACAAGTTGAATCGGTAAGGCCCCACTCTCCATCGAAACTTGAGGAACTGTTTAATAGCATTAGGGTCAGTGCAGGATCATGGGGGTCCAAACTAGACCCTTAAGTGGCAATGAAAATTAAAAAAATAGAGTTAGGAAACTTGTCATAAAATTTTTGAATAGGTTATTAACATAATTTGAAAAATATGTAAGAACAAAATTTATATCAAATTGAATGTAGTTTCTAAGATACTAGTCCTCTTTCACAAACAAGTAAATCTATTTGGTGAAATTTTGAAATTTCAATACAATAGTACTAAATTTTCAAAAATAAAATAAGAAGTAGGTGTATGTTTGATGAACCTAAGTACAAGCAAAAAATAATTATTTTTTTCAAAACTTGAACAATATAAATAGAGGACACATGCTCAGATGTGCCACATTTTTTTATAATATTTTTGCAAGTAAATAATTAGTTATGAATACTTATTAGAAACTTTAAAAATATTAAAAATTGTTTGGTTGACCACCATAACTTGGTCAAAAATTTATGAAAATCATTTTTTTTATCCTATAGAATGGGAAGCATAAAATGTGTCACAACTTTTAGATTCAAAAAAATGTCAAATCGTTTGAGAATTATAGATTTTTTCAATGAGCCTATCAATCAAGACTTAAGTTAGAATTCAGGTACAAAATCAATAATAATTATCTATTTAATTCCAAATAAGTCATATCTTGTATTGGTGAAAAACTAACAATTTTATCAATAAACCCTTTTTATTTCATCAAATTCGGATAAAAAAATGTCTTTAACCACTTTTGGGTTATATCGCCACCTTTTGGACCCCCACACTCACCCATTATATAAAATGAAATGTGAGCAAAGACAACTTCTTTGTGCAAGGATGCAGGTGAGGTATATAGGGCTACCATCATAGAAGCCATAATAGAGTATATTGTTGTGCTTGAAGTTGAGATGTGGAATACCAAGAAGGATATTCCTGATGATGAGCTGTGAAATAATTTGTTAAAAAGGAGTCAAGAGGCAATATAAGAACATGAATGGTTGAAAGATGAAGCCTTGAAAGGAGTTGGTGCTCTGAGTATGTGCAGGATCATCATGGAAAAAATAGGCCCTTAAGTGGCAAAAAATTCAAAATAATCAGACTTAGGAAACTTGATGTAAAAATTTGAATAAGTTATCTTTATTATTTCAAAAATATTTAAGAATATAATTTACAGAAAATTGAATACATAGTTTCTAAACTACTAGGTTTATTTAAAAGAAAATCTATTTGGTGAAAATTTGAAATTTCAATGCAATAGTACTTAAATTTTAGGGAAAAAATAAGAAGTAGGTGTCTGTCTAACCACCCTAACCACAATAAAATGATAATATTTTTTTATAAGATTTTAGATGTAAGTAGACGACTCATGTCCTGATGTGATGCATATTTTTTTGTAATTTTTTTCCAAGTAAGTAATTAATTATGAATTTTTTACTACAACTTTTAAAAAATATAAAAACTTGTATGTCTGACAACCTTAACTTTGTCAAAACTTCATGAAATCCAATTTTTTTTTAATCCTATAGTATGAAAAGCATAGAATGTGACACATGTTTCAGATTCAAACAATGTGATACCATTTGAAAGTTATAGATGTCTTTTACTTAGCCTATCAATCAGGACTTTAGTCATAATTCAAATAGAAAATGAATAATAATTATTTATCAAATTAAAAGTAAAGCATAATTTATATTGGTGGAAAGCTGAGAATCTCCTTTAAAAATCTTTTTTATTTCATCAATTTTGGGTAAAAGAAAAGGTTGTCAGCCACATACCCTACACATACCCATCATATCATCACTTTTTGGCCCATCATGATCATGCACATACCCCTCCACTTTCTGAAGATGAAAAGGCCACATTGGTTACCATATATAGTAAGGAGATGAGAACCAAAAAAAGGGTCAGAATCCTTATGGGAAAAGACAAAGTTGATCTAGAAATAATCTGAAAAGAGATCAATGATAAAGCGGAGGAGAGTGTGCAAAAGTTAGGACTAACTCTAGTAGTTGAAAGAGAAGTAAATGTTGAAGTTAATGCTCCAAAACCAATGTGGAAGAAGTACAAAATGATGATTTTCTACATGAGCATGATGCCAATGAAGAAGCTACAACATATAACACTCCTCTAGAAGTGGAAGATGTGACAAAAGAGAATGAAGAAGAGGCAATGATCGAAAAAGAAATTGTAAAGTAAAATATCACAACTCATCCTCCTATACAAAATGTTGAACTTATTCCTCTAAAAAATATAGAAAATACTACAGAAGAAGAGAACACAAGCAAGATTGATGATGCAAAGCATGGAGAAGAGAATGTTGATAAAGAAAAAGAGGAGCATGAAGAAGAAGAAGGAAAAAAAGTGGATGCATCTAGAGATGTAGAGAAAGACAAATTAGTTCACTCTGGTACTATAGATGATAAGAGAAAGGCTACAAAAGTTACAAAGGCTCTTGGTGAATCTAATAGCTCCTTTAGAGATTCTTTGAGAAATATATTGAGTGTATAGCCTAGTTTCCAACCACAAATGAATCAAGAAAATGTGGATTTGAACAAGATTTCTCCTATCCACAAGCTTCAACAAGGAGACTTGTTCCATCTGCTAGGAAAAAGATTATTGATTCACATCAAAGGAGCTGAGAATTAATGGATGAGGTAGTTAAGGAACTGCATGAGATCATACCTAGATCAAATATAAACACATCTATCTTTGGTATGGATAATCTCAAACTTTTGATTGATTCTTTTAAACATATGCATCCAGATTGGAGGTAGAGGTAGAGAAAGAGGTTGAGAAGAGGTTAAGTGACAAAAGGATGTTGGAGATTACAGAGAAATGTACTCTTACACATAAAAAAAAAAAAATTATTAAAGGATGCAAAATCATGTGTAGATGAGGCTAAGACACTCTTGTGGTATGTCACGAAGTAGTCTAGAGCCACACAAAGTATAAGGAAGCAAATAGACTATTAAATCTCAACTCAATGCATCCTCTAGAACATATGAGCTAGCAATTGACCTTCCTTATGTGAAAAGGAATTCCATTTGAGATCTTCACAAGAATTTTTTCTAGCTATAGGCACAAAAAGAGCATATTATTTTCTAGTTTGGAGAGGTAAGGGTTCTGATCAATCCCAAACTTATAATTTTTTTAGAGCTCTGCTCGGTTCTGATAAGGGAAAGAATTATTTGGTACCTACTACTCTAGAAGAAGGAGAAGAACTTCGATTGGAATTTTATATGAATAATAGGTTTCTTATGGAGGCTAAGAAGGAATGGGATCAAGGAAAATAGCCCACGATGACAAATTGAAAAAATTGCAGGTGGAAACCACCTCTAGTTGACACATTTATTTATCTTTTAATGCATTTATGTTCAAATTATTTCTAAATATGTGGATAGTATAGAAGTCTTTAAGTACGTAATTTTGAGTTTTTTCTCTAGTATATGACTCAGGGGGAGTTAATTAATTTTTTCCAACTATATATATGATTACATCATTCAAGGGGAGTTCCAATAAGAGTTAGAACTGTAAGGAAGCTAAGGTAGCGGAACAACTTCCTACACTAATTTTTAGAGAAAAAATAATGCAAAGATTTTACAGATCTTTAATAGTTACATAAACTTAAAAAAAATTAATCACAAATATCATACATACCACAACATAATGACTTATGTCAGGAAAACCCTTTAAGGAAAAAAATCCACACTCCAAAAGCCACCAAATATATTATTCAGAAATAACAAATGTTACAATATACTTGCAGAGCAAGCTTCTCACAGGAGTATCACCAACTAGGGGTCCAAAGGCAACATTAATGGTGTCAAATTATCATAATACATCACAATACATATCTCTAATACAATTCCCTCATAAAATAGGGTTTCCTTCTAGGGTAAGTCAAGCTAATAAAATATCGGTTATTGGATGAACAATACCTTATGTATCAATAGTAACTTATGTAATTGCAAGGTTGAGACACATTTTATCAACAAGAAAAACTTATATAGGCACCCTCTACCCTTTATTTCAAAGGGGGAGAGTACAAGAGAGAATTTTTTTTGGATATTTTTGGCATTTTTCCATCATTGAAAAAGGGGGAGATTGTTGGAAGTTTGAGGAGATTGTCATTGATGATGGTGTTTGGAAAAATGAGCATGGATCATACATAATAACATGATACAGTACTTTCACTAATTTCAACATTGTTTTGGATCACTTTGGGTAATCCTAAAAAGTTTTTGAGATGTTAAGGAAGTCATTTGTGCAAGTTTTTTTGGTCTAGAATGCTTAGTTGTGTGAAAATATGACTAAGTGTTAGAACTACTAGTTTAATGCTATAGTGTATCAATTTTTGGGAACACACCACTCCATAAACAAAGATATCACTCTAAAATTATAACATTACTTGTGTGGATGTTAGATGCATCTAAATCCAATATTTCATCTTTATTGGACATACAAGCTAAGAGATAAGAGTAACAGAGTTTGGCATGGCATATTATAGTCATTTTTTGTATGTGTGTTTGTGTGGGAGATTCCACACTTCTCCATGAATTACTTTTTGGTTTTTTTGTGTTGAAGTTATGTTTCGAGATGTTATTTGAGTGTAAATTCTAGATGGTATCAAATTTTGGAGTCCACGTGTCAAGATATGGATATATAGATGAAGGTTTTTCTTTTAGGTCTTATTTGGAGCCGAGCTAATATGTTTGATGTTGTGTGAAGGATGAATAAGATTTTTTATCTTATGTAGGATCTATTATAGGTTCATGCCAATCTATATTAAGATGTTTTGAGTTTTGAATTGTGGCATGTGTTATGGATGATAAGTTTGTAGTCGACAAGTTATATTTTTTGTGTTACATCTAATTAGGTTGACCTAATTGATGTTCTACTAGATGTGATATATATGTTGGATTTTATTCAATATTTTGGAGAGAGATATGTGACATGTATTGTGTACGATGCAAATTTCAGAATAGTAGTGTGAATTGTGTTGTGAGGGATCTTATTTGTGTGAATGAAGAGAATTATAGAGTGTTGAATCAGAATTAGTGCAAAGAGTGTTATTGTGCTTCATTGGAACTATATTCCCAAATATCATAAATGCAATTGTAATAGTTCAAAATAGTATATGATCCATCTTCTTTATTCTATCTTCTCTATGGAAAATGAGTTCACTTGGATAGTGAGTCCACCTACGGTGATAATTTTTGTAATATACTATAACAAGTTATAATATATTGTGATCCAAACCTCATCGTGGTTTTTCCCATTTTGGGTTTTCCACGTAAAAATCTTGAGGTTCATGTGTTATTTGATGTTGTGGATGTTTTCATTCTTCCTTTCATTACTCCAATTTAATATGCATTAGTAATTGGATGTTTGATGTTTGAATAATTTAAGAGAATAGGTATTCACCCCCCTCATTGTGTTGTGAGAGATCTTATTTTTGTGAATGAAGAGCATTGTAGAGTGTTGAATCAAAATTAGTGCAAAGAGTGTTACTGTGCTTCATTGGAACTATATTCCCAAGTATCATAAAATCATTTGTAACAATTCAAAATAAGATATGACTCATCTTCTTTATTCTATCTTTTCTCTATGGAAAATGAGTCCACTTGGATAGTGAGTCCACCTACAGTGAGCATTTCTATAATATACTATAACAAGTTATAATATATTGTGATCTAACCCTCATCATGGTTTTTCCCATTTTGGTTCTTCCATGTAAAAATCTTGAGGTTTATATGTTATTTGATGTTGTGGATGTTTTCATGCTTTCTTTCCTTACTCCAATTTAATATGCATTAGTAATTAGATGTTTGATGTTTGAATGATTTAAGAGAATACGTATTCACCTCCCCTCTCAGTATTCTAGGTGTTCAACATTAGTTTCATCTTTTAAAACCATGAACAAGCATTTATTATCCTCATCATCTTAATGTAGGAGCATCTAGGTAGATTGGAAATCAACATCATCCAAAAATAAGCTTCAGGTTTGAATTCAGTTTTTGGTGTGTTTTGGGGTTCATTTCACATCTCTCAGCTTTGGAAAAGCTCTTGGTGTGTTCAAATTTGAATAAAGTTAGTTTTATCAAATCATTGTTTTAAGGCTTTGCAGGAAGTTTTCAAAAATTATTTCTAGGAAACTAATAGGGATTGGAGTAGAATACTTTCATAGGGATATTCATTGAGGTGTCACATAGAATTTACAAAAAGAATCAAAGTCATAAATTTTCTAGTTTGGGAGATTTTAATGCCAAAAGTTAGTTCAAATAATGTTAGAAATTTTTAAAAAGTTTAAAATTAGTGAAGGTTTGGGAAAAATTATTTTGCAAGGGTCCATGGGATACCATTCCAAGCTTGTACGCCATTTTTTTGTGAATCGGATAACTTTCATTTGCTTGCCTTCCACCACCCGATTTCACACTTCCAAAGCACCAATAGTAATTTTTTTAATTTTGGAAAGGTATTATGCAGGCCATGGAAGTCAAATATCAACTTTTATTTCATATTTAATTGTTTATCTATTGCATAAATCATATGGGGGCATTTGCAACATAAAAGAGGCTATAAATCAAGATTTTAAAATTTTAAAATTCTCATAATAGAGAAAAATTCCCCTTGAGTAAAGGAGGCATTTGGAGGATTTTATGGAAGTTTAAATGTCTCATTTAAGGTTGAATAAATATAGCATATTGAGGGCTATTCTTGGGGAGAGTTGGGAGACCATTCAAGGTAATAATTGATTATTTTCAATGCATTTTTGGGGGGTTTTTGAAAAAAATGTGGGAAGAATTTTGTGAGGAATGGGAAGGAGAAGATTCCTATGTAGAGGTATCATTAGGGATTTTTTGTTGTAGAGTTGAGTAGCACCAGTGTGTGAGGTGAAAATATTTTGGAGGAGTTGTGTGAAAGTTTGAACAACAGCAAGGAGAGCTCTAGGTCAGCAAAAAGAAGCTACAAGAAGAATGAAGAAAGTCCATTTCTTGTGAAGATTTGATTCTAAAATTGTATTGAATAAATTTGTAATTGTTTCAATGTGAAAGAAAGAAGTTTTTAGATTTGAATTAAATGGTTTCTCTATGTTTAACCTTTGTGAATTTTTGAGTATATTATAAATAGCATTGGTTTTTGTTTGCATCAGTAAAACATCGATAACTTGCTCATATGGTAATAAAATAAATATTTTAAAAATGATATGGAAAGTTGGGAATGAGGCACACCAAACCCAAAAACCATTTTAGAAGATTCAAGAAAATGAGGCAATAACAATAGGTAGAGTAACGGGTTTTAGAAGATCAAGAAATTAGTAGCGCAAAGGGGAGAAAGAGTGGAGTAAAACATACAAAGATCAGCATGGAGTTCAAGAGAAAGGTACAGAGATTCATCAGATTCATCATCAGATATAGTTGCATCTTCTCTAGCATAATAAATTTTCTTAATCATCTTACCTTTTTCCTCCATATTTTTTAATTCAAATCTTTGTTTGGAAATTTATAAGCATAATGACACATCTTTCCACAAATGAAACATTTGAAAGGAAACTTACCAATGGAATTCTTAGTACCCTTTTTCATTCTTCTTACAAAGTTAGCTTCCACATCATCAAGATCCTCCCAATTTGATTCCACATTCTTATCTAATTTGCACTACTTGTTCTAGATTATCTCAATTCAAAATTAGCTAGAGAACCATACAAATGACCTTTGGCATGTTGATTCAAATTTTGCAATTCTTCAATAGCATAAAATTTATGACTATGTGCTTTATGAAGAATTCTAAGTACCTTATTTACCACTTCTTTCACTTCTCCACCAAGACCTTTTAATTCCATTCACAACTTCATCCACCTTCTACAACTAGCTTGTAATGTTTTCATCTTTAGAAATTCACAAGGTTTCAAATGTGATCTTCAAATTATACATCATAGCTTGCTTGATCTTATCATCTCCTCCATAAATGATTTCTAACTTTACCCAAATTTCTCTAGCATTTTACAAATTCATAACTTTCACCAATTCAAAATTAGAAATACCACTTAAGAGAGCATACCTTGATTTACCATTTTTTTCATATGCCTTGATCTCATCATCAGTACTTCGACCATTTAAAGGAATAGTATATCCTTTCTCAATAGGCTTCCATATCTCAAATGCAAGAGAAACCATAAAAACTTCCATCCTTGTGTTCCAGAATGCATAATCTGATCCATCAAATATAGGAATATCTTTCTTGTGTGCCATCCTAGATCTACCTCAAGTGGTTAATATTTCTTCCAAGGAACCTTTCTATGATACCAATTGTTGAATGCATAATACAACTAAGAGGGGGGGGGGTAAATTAGTTGTACCTTAAAACTTCAAAACCCTCATAAACATTTAGATCCATATTACTTTAATTAACCTTTAATCTATTAGAATGATTTATCATGAAAGAAAATAACATAAACTAAAACACATCAACACCATGCACAAAGAAACACCAAATTTACTTTGAAAACCAAAGATGGGAAAAAACACAGTGAAGATTAACTCACAATATAAATTATTATCAACACCAAATAAAATATGACTCACTGCCTAATGAAAGAAAGGCTCATTGCTAGAATAGAAATGAAGATAGAGAAGAGTGTTATAATGAGAAATTCATCTTAAAGAAACAAAAACTCTACCACAACATCACCAACACCTTCACAATATTTTTGAAGAATTATAGATACATTCTACTCATTATATTCAATAATATAACACTTGAAAACTCAAACTACACTTCTCAAATTCACACTCTACAACTCTACAATTCACACAATTATCATCACACTCATCTATATTAACATCCCTAAACAACTCAACACTTATGTATATAATCTTTAACCTTGAAAAAATTCTCCAAGGTCGGCTATGCACCTCAAATGTGGAAATTCAAATTAGGTCAGCACCAAAACATTCCCATGGTGGAAAGGAATGAAGGTGGACTTGAATCCACTCATACATGCCACACCATGCTTTGAAAAATATTAAAGCATCTTTGCAAGTATTGCAAACACCCAAGGTTGGCCAAACCTATGTTAACACCATCAAAATTTAAGTAAATGCTTCCCTAAATCCAAAAATGACTCACAAACACCACATAATGTACTTTAGTACAATCTAGAATATTTCGCAAAAAACCGTAAAATACAATTTCCTTCACAAAAACTTTCACTTGAGGAATGTACATAGTGATTAGGCTCAAATAACTCTACCATACATTGCAACTCATGAAATAGGCTTCCAAAGCACCTATAGTGTAGGAAAAAGTATTCGTTTTTCACAATTAATTTCAAAATAATGAATAAATAAAATGATCTTAATGATGCCTTAATTTAGTGTTGTAATATTTTTTACATATTCAAATTATGTTTAGGTCCTTTTAATTAAAATGAACTTAATTGTGCCTTGATTTTGGTGTTGTAAGGTGCACCTTTACACTTTGACACTAGTCTAGGGCTTATTTAATTAGTTGATATTAATTTTCCTTAATTGACCCCTTTAATTCAAATACAAGCCTAATCAATTGCAAATTCGGAGAGATAAAACATGAAATTCATAAATTCCATGACATAAGGTTGAACATTGAGCAATGTGTGTCCTAGGAAAGTGGCCTAGGACCCATTTTCCATAGGGCGAATGGGTCCTCACTTGCACCTAGGACCTAAATTCAAATTATGTTTTTGGTGGTATTTCATTGATTTCAAAGGCACATTCAAATGTTGTCTTGTGATATTTGAATTTTGGGAATTAATGTTATGATATGTATAAATAAGAGGTCATTTCACTAAGTTCATCCTATAATTTCAAGTGTTTAAGTCCTAATAGGAATTTTATGAGATCAAGAGCAATTCTAGAGCATTTTCAAGGTATTCAAAGGCAAAATTATTGAAGATTATTATAGCAATCAAGATTCCTATAATCATGTCAAAGATTTATTGCATCATACATGTTGTTTGGGCTAATATGATGATGTAGTGTTCAAGATCTATGAAAGTATTCAAGGACATTCTCTAATCAAGTTTCATGATCAAGATCTATGTCCATTGAAGCCAATTCATGCAAGTTTGGAGATATAGAATCCAAGGTTCAAATAAGGTTTGGTGAGTTCTTACATAGTGGTGTTCATTCATTACTCCATGCTATTTCATTGTTTTATTACAAGGTTTATTTACTAAAATGGGATTTGACCAAGGTAAACCCCCATTCCACAATAAACAACATTTTTCTTTCTTTGATATGTGATTGCACAGTTTAGGTGGAAGATCCTTTGAAGAGAAAAATTGAAGAAAGTTACAAAGTTGTCAAAGTTGCAAGAAAAGTTGTCATCTCATAGAAACTCTTCTACATTATTTATTTTTGGCTATTTGATAGTGAGAATCAAGAATCTAGGAGTGCAAACACAACATAATAGAACCCAAAAAGCATTTTTCAAGAACCCTAGCCAAGACCCATTCACCATAGGGAAAATGAGTCCTCAGTGAGCTTCAAAAGGTGACCTTGTGTGAATGGTACACATCATTCTCCCCTTTCCAAATCTGGATTTTGATTACTATTTCTATCATATTTGATTATTGTTCTTCATTTGCATTTTATAACATGCATTTTGGAGTTTGTTTGATGGTTTTGATCTTTCTCCCTGATGTTCTATTTAGCTATCCCCTTGTCCTTGCATAGATAGTAAATTTATTGATTCATACCTTGATTTGCTCACTTAAGGGTTGTTAGTCACTTCATAGTTTGGATCTCATTTCCTTGAATGAAATTAGGGAAATACATTATTTTGGTGAACGCCCTTTCATAACATCTCCACCTCACCTATTCTCCTTCATTTCATAGTGGCAAACCCAAGTTTGATCATTGCATTTTTTTATTTTGGAGTCCTCTTTCACCCTAGATTTATATTTTTCATTCATTTGCATCTCTTTGCATTGAATTGAGTCTCATTTAGGGCATCTAGTTTGCATATAACTTTGCATTTCATTTAAGGGTTTTAGGATTGCAAATTTTTCATTCTTTAAATATGAAAAAATACAAAAAAAATAGTCATTTTTCAAGTCAATTACATAGTATTTCATTATTATTCATTTACATTTGAAAATTGGAAGAAAATTGCATATCAAATTAGGTTTTCTAGGTTGTCATTTTGTCACATTTTGCATTTGCATTCAATCCTCATTTCATAGAAAATTAAAACTATAACTTGTTGTGTCAGATAAAAATTTGGAAACTACTAAAATTTGCTCTAAAATCTATAAAACTTATTTCAAAACCCTCACCTATGACCCATTCACCCTAGGGTGAATGATTCCTTGATCAGGGTCATATTCTAATTTTATGGGCATTAAAACATTCATTTATGTATTCATGTTTGTTGCTTTTAGATTTATGTTTTTGTTTGTAGAATTTTTGTTTCTTCAATTTGGTCTTATCTAGCTTCACTTGATAAAGTTAGTGCATTGTATGATTTCAAAATTGCATTTCCAAGACATTTCTTTTAGGTTTTTGCATAGTGTAATAAAAAAACTACCTTGTTTTGAATCTGAATATTGCATTTACATATTGCATCTAAGGTCATTGCATTATATTTTACCCTCTTTCCATTTTGGGTTGACATTGAGTTTGTGAAACTTGTATGAGTTTTACAACTTGATGTCCTCTTACCAATACTGTTTATAGATGTAGTTCAAGACTCATGTCATCCCATGATACTATAATGTCGCAGAATTGCACCTAGGGGAAATTCCACAATTTTGCATTTCTTCCTAGCATTTATGAAACCTTAGAGCATTAATGAAAAATACCATGAGCTAGAATTTTGTGATTTTGACTCCATGTGGACTTGTGGTAGAGCAACAGAAGACCAATGACACATTTTCTAAAAATCTAGGCTTTGGGTGCCTACACAGTGCACAGATATCTACACAATGCACTAGTGTCCTGGCAGATTTCTAAGTTTGAAACAGGGAATTTGGAATCTTGAATCTCTCGACATGTGTCCTAGAAATCATATTTCAGATGTAACAAATATGTTCTACCCTTGCATGTATTGAACCCTTTCTTTCTCTCATTTGGGGTTGGAGGTCATTTAATCAAGCTCTCTTACCACTTGCTCTAGTTTTCAGTTCTCTTCATCCTCGATAGCAGCACTCTCACAAGTGAATCCATCTCAGACTAAGGTACTTCTAGTAGAAAAAGATCTCAAGAAAGAACTCAATGGTGCATCTATGTGCTCCAAAGAGGGTTTAGGCCCATGGGTAATGCTCTCTCTCTTTCACTTTCCTTTCCTACTTGTTCATTTACTACTTTGTGGTGTGGGTTCTATTCTTGAAGCGGGTTTCAATTGCACCACATTCTTTGTTTACTTCATTTGCACTTGTTTCCAACTTGAATTTCCATGGAGGTGGGAACACCAAAATGCGGTTCTGACTGAGGAAGGCCCCTATATAGCCCCAACCTTTTCCCCTTGTTCTTTTGTGTTTAGGTGCAAAATGGAGGTTGGAGTGAAGAGTTGAACATCTAGTAAAATGTAAGCTCTCTCCAAGTCCCCTTGTGTTTGTTATAATTTTTGGCTCCCTTTTCATTTATTTTGCTCAATACATCTTAGATCTGAGCTCAGAAGTGAAACCTGGTTTTGTCTGGTTGAGCTCTTGAGCCCTTTATTGCTTAGGACACTAGGGCATCTTTCAGATGATAGTGTGCCACACTCGTGTCTTGAAACCATGTTGTTGTCTTTTGGCTAAGACATCACTCATCTAAGGTAGAAATCTTGGGGTTTCAATCTCTTAGGATCTAAAGTAACTTTCTTTGAAACATAGCTCGAGTGTACTTTTCTATATTTTTGATAACTTTCTTATGCTGAGGTGTATAAGGGAAGTTCATTCCCTAGTGATATCTTATGAATGAAGAGACCCATATGCAGTGAATCCCTCTTATATCACATTTTGGTGGACCCAACATCAACATGTCAGATCTATTTTCATGATGTTGCATGCTTATAATAATCCAATTTCCCAAGAAGATTTCAATATGTTGGAAGACACTATAGATGATTTCCTAGAAGTTCTCTACCCTATTTGTAAATCTTCTGAACAAACTCCCCCTTTGCAAGCTTAGGATTAAGTAAATGTGGTTGTGGTCTTTGTGGCTCCTCCAAGCCCTAAGAAACCCATCATTTACATGACCCTGACTAAACCATCCTCTAGGGAGAACTATTCTATCTATGGGATTTCATGTCATAGTGATTCATCAAACATATATTTGAGGTTTGTGAAAGCTATGGACTCCACTTCCTATAATGTTGTTGGGCACACATATAATATAAGGAGAAATAAATAGAACTTGAATCAACAATCTTTTGCTCCTACATCACAAACCACTCGAGTTCCTAATTCTTTACCACCTTCTCAACCAATCCTTCCTTCAACACCTAATCCTACAATCAAAGTACCAGGTGATTATGATCTTGTCGAGCAACTTCATGTTACTCTAGCTAAGATCTCACTTTTGGACTTGCTTCAAAGCACTCTAGTTTACCAAGAGATGCTTTAGGAAGCTTTACAAAAGATTCTCTTTCCTGCATCCACTAGGCCTATGGATTTTAATGCATTGTTGGCTCATAATCAAGCAGACTCACCACATATTACATTCCACCCACAAGAACTCTCACCTTCGGATGTGCTGAAGCAAGCAAATCCCTTGATGATTATAATTATTGTTAATGATATCAGTATTAAGAGTACTCTCATTGACACTGGATTGGCTCTCAATATTTGTAGTATGGACCTATTACCTAAGATTAAAGTTGATTCATCTTCTTTAGCAACTTCTTCTTTGTATATTCATTGGTTTGATAATGTTGGCCACCAAGATCTAGGTATGATAATAGTAACTCTGCAACTGGCTCCTGTTACCTTACCTACATTGGTTTATGTGATGCCTAGACCACTACCATACAATATTCTCTTTGGGAGACACTGGATTCATGCTATAAGTGTTGTGACTTCTACTTTACACCATTCTTTGAAGTTCATTGCAAATAATCAGGTGGGTATGTGCATGATAATCATGGAAAAAATAGGCCCTTAAGTGGCAAAAATTTAGAAATATCAGAGTTAGGAAACTTGACGTAAAAATTTGAATAAGTTATCTATATTATCTCAAAAATATGTAAGAATATAATTTGTAGCAAATTGAATGTAGTTTCTAGACTACTAGGTTTGTTTAAAATAAAAAAATCTGTTTGGTGAAAATTTGAAATTTCAATGCAATAGTACTTAAATTTCAGGGAAAAAATAAGTAGGTGTTGATCTAACAACCCAAACAACAATAAAATGATAGTATTTTTTTATAATATTTTAGATATAAGTAGAGGACTCATTTCCTGATGTGATGCATATTTTTTTGTAATTTTTTTCCAAGTAAATAATTAATTATGATTTTTTTATCACAAATTTTAAAAAATATACAAAACTCATATGTCTGGCCACCTTAACTTGGTCAAAACTTCATGAAATTCAATTTTTATTTCTTTAATCCTATAGTATGCAAAGCATAGAATGTGACGCATGTTTTGGATTCAAAATATGTGATACTATTTGAAAGCTATAGATGTTTTTTAGTCACTATCAATCAAGACTTTAGTCATAATTTGAATAGAAAATGAATAAGAATTACTTATTAAATTCAAAGTAAAGCATAATTTATATTGGTGGAAATTTGAGAATCTCCTTTAAAAACCCTTTTTGTTTCATCAATTTCAGGTTAAAAAAAAGTTTTCAGCCACATACCTATCATATTGCCACTTTTTTGCCCATCATGATCCCGCACATACCCAGTGGTTATAGTTAAAGCAAATTTAGAAGTTGTTGACCTTTGTGAGCTAGTAGCTATCGATCATGCTTCAGTTGTATCCACTCTCAAGAATTGTATTCCATCTTTAACCGATGATGCTATGGAATGTTCTTCATCAATACCCTCTATAGAATTCATTCTTGGAGTGAGTGTCGATAAAGATGAACCACCTAAAGTAGAAGATCCCCAGTCTCTTCCATCTTCCCTTTATTCCTTTTGATCAAATTATTTCCTTGGTAATGATTGGGGCTCCTTGGATTTCTCCAAATTCTCTATCACAAAATACAAGGTGAATCCCTCTTGCATAGAATTTCTAAGTACTAAGATGGGTGACACTCCCGCTTGGGAAGAGAAGTGTGATCCTGTTCAGGAGATGACTCCTTCCTCTACTGAGGAGAGTAATCCTGATCTTGCAAAGGAGGTTAAAGTTTGTGAACCTGGTAAAGTAGGTAGGGACACTCTTGTAGAGACATTCGACATTCATTGGTGGAATGAAACACACTATGTAGAGCCTCCAACTCTTAAAGATTTACAAACTTGGTATGGGTTTGGATATGAACTCGCCTCTTGACACAACTATGGGTAGAAAGGCCTGGAGCATATCGAGCAAGGAATTAAAGTCCCTATCCAAGTTAAGCCAGGACAATGCTATCTAGGTTTGAGATGCTCTATTGAACAGTCTAAGAAAAAACCTTGGTGGAGTGTTAACATGATTTTAGCTAAGTTGTTGAGCTTGATCCATCCTAAGTTAATAGAGGAAAGGGAGTAGGCTGAAAAAATCCCTTTAGATTTCTTCTCTTCGGATGAAGCACTGGAGGATTTCCTTGGATCCTATTCCCCATTGCATTCTTTTCATCATAAAATATGACTCCCATACTGCTTTCATAAACAAGTGTACATTGGAGAATCAATCTTGAGCATTACTGAAGAGGACCCTCTATCTTATGTTAGTAATGATGTTTCAATAACTCATCCTGAAGATTGCAGTTATATCCTTAAAGGAGATACTATTGAAGTTTCTATGGATCATAAATCCTTAGAAAATTTAATCAAGATTGGAAAGTGCCTCTCTTCAGAGGAAGTAGATGAACACTCAGATCTCTTACATTCTCATCCCTATATCTTTTCTTGGACATATGAGGATATGATTGGTATTGATGAATCTATAGTAGTTCACAATATCGTCCTATGTCTTGACGCTAAGCTGGTAAAGCAAAAAATATGAAAGATCAATCCCAGGGTGGCATTGATGGTCAAGACAAAGATAGAGAAGTTGTTAAAAGTAGGCTTTATTTGACCGATTTAATACTCCCCTTGGTTGAATATAGTCATTGTTAGTAAGCTTGATGGTCGTATTCATATATGCATTGACTTTCGAGATCTTAATAAGGCTTCTCTTAAGGATGATTTTTTGTTTCCTAATATAGATATGATTGTGGACTCGACTGCAGGCCATGCGTTGTCTTTTATGGATGGATTATCGGGTTACAATCAGATCCGTATTAATCCCACTAATCAATACAAGACAACCTTCACTGCCCCTTGGGGTACTTTATGTTATGTGGTCATTCCCTTTGGGTTAAATAATACGAGAGAAACTTACCAATGAGTGATGACCCTGATATTTCATGATTTTATTCATAAGATATTAGAAGACTATGTTGATGACATCTTGGAGAAATTGCTAACCCATCAAGATCATGTGAAGAACGTTCATCTTATCTTCAAAAGGATTTGAATCTATAAGATGAGACTCAACCCCCATAAGTGCATTTTTTACATGGATGCCATCAAGCTCTTGGGGTTCATAGTTTCTCACCATGAAATTGAGGTTGACATAAATAAAATTGATGTCATCATTAACATGTCTCCACTAAGGAGTATTATTGAGTTACAAAGTTTACAAGGGAAGATTAAGGTTCAATTTGTAGATTTATATCTCAATTAGCTGATTGTACCCTTCCTTTCACTCATTTATTGAAAAATGATGTTCACTTCATATGGGATGAAGAGTTCCAGAAAGCCTTTGAGTCAATCAAAGCCTATTTGTCCAGTCCTCTTGTATTGATGTCGGCTATGCAAGATAGACCCTTTTTTCTTTACCTTATCATGTCACCATATGCCTTAGTAGTGTTGTTGGCTCAATATGATGATGTGGGGAAAGAGATAGTTGTTTACTACATCAACCACATTATAGCCGATTATGAAACTCATTATTCCTCCATGGAGAAGTAATGACTCACTCTTGTTTTTGCTATGAAAAAGTTGAGACACTACCTTCTCCATGCTGAAATACATGTCATTGTGAAAATGGATCTCTTAAAGCATTTATTCTCTAGTGCTGAGATTGTTGGGATATTAGTGAAATAGGCTATGTTGCTTTTTGAGTTCGATATAAAGTTTGTTACTCGAAAATCAATAAAGGTTCAAGTAGATTTTGATCAATTCATAGATGCTCCCTCATCCAATTCCTTCCCAGGGTTGGATTTGTTTCATAATGAGAATATTTTCACAATTAATTATGGCCTTGAATGGAAGACCTGTTTTGACAGATTGAGGTGTCAGACTGGTTCTAGAGCACGTGTGGTCTTGATATGCCTTGAAGGTAAACCAGTCCCTCTATCCATTTGATTATATTTTACTTGCACCAATAACATCATTGAGTACAAAGCTCTTATTGTTGGCTTGCATGCCACAATTGCACTAAAAATCAAACATCTTCATACGCTAGGTGATTCTCAGCTCATGGTGAGTTAGATTATGGGAACCTATCAAGCTAAATAAAGTTGTCCTAGTACTAGGACCTCACTTTGGCCTTGCTTAATCAGTTATCCTCTTTCACAATAGACAGTGTCTGTAGGAGGGAAAATAGACATGCCAATGCCAGGGAAAGTGTTCCTTCCTTGGTGCCTTCAAAAGAGGATACAAAAGAATACCACTTCGTCGTTCATATCCTATGAAACTCTTTGGTTTCTGATCAACCTGAATCTGAGTGTTTTGTGTGTTCTCATGTAAACTTGAGAGAATAGTTTTCTAGTATCTACAATTATTTAAATATTGTAAACTTTCTCCATGATGTGACAAAAAATGATTGCACTCATATACTAAATATTTCAACATTTTATGTCATTTTATCTGATGTTCTTTATTGAAAATCCTATAATGGCTTTCTTCTCAGGTGTCTCACTAAAGTGGAAATACCCCTTGCCCTTAAGGAATCCCATTCAAGCTCTGGGGGTGGACACTTTGGTGGAATATCCCTAGTGGGAAGATTTATACACATGGGGTACTATTGGAAAATGATGGAACAAGATTCCTTTGATTTTGTCAAAAAGTATTTTCAATTTCAATAGCACAACCATCTTATTCATCCACTTGCTCAAGAGTTACAAGATCAAACCTCCCCTTGGCCATTCCCAAAATGAAGGTTGGACATCTTTGGAAAAATATCACCTCCTTCTTCCAAGGGGAATACGTTTATTATTACCGCTACAGATTACTTCATGAAATGGGTCGAAGCTATTCCACTACAATCCACAAACATTGAAGTTATCTATAGCTTTCTTATGAACAACATTAGTTCTCATTTTGTATTATGTGCTACACTTGTTTCTGACAATGGTATACCATTCAAGAACAAGGAAGTGAAGCAGTTCTTAGAGAAATTTCATATCCAACATAGGTTTTCTACACCTTACTATCCGCAATCTAATGGTCAATATAGGGAAATGCACAAAGTTGTGTCACACTTTCGGCCAACTAAATAGTTTTGAGCAAAACTATTTGAACCTAAACAATTTGGTCAAACCAATTTCGCTTGAAATCACATGGCCTATATGTGGCACATAGAGTTTTGGGAGAAACCCTTTCACCTAAAATCATAAAATTTTAATTTTTTTCCTTTGTCGCATTGAAATGTGGCTTATTTTATGTGTAGGGTTTCTGTTGAAACTCTCTATGTGGCATCCTAATTGGTATCCAACTCATTTTTTTTCAAAAAAATTGAAACTTTCAACTTTAGCTAAGTATTTCTTCAGTCAAAATGATTTAAAAAAAATAAAAGAAAAGAAAACCTTTTGTAGAGTTCGAAGTGGTGGATCCAAATATGTAATTTTTTAAATACTTTGATTAGTTTTAATATATTTTATTTTTAAAATAATGCTAGGTTTTTAAAGTTAGAAAAGAAGTTGATTAAAATTTAAAAAAAAATAGTAAAACATATTAATTATTTTTTAAAAATATATGGTGCACTGGAGGAGAGAGTCCTCTTCAAAAGGGTATAATTTATTTTTTGAAAATGATTAAAAAAATAGACAATAGTTGATGTCAAATGAAAACTATCAAATTTTGACAAGTTTGACTTTAAAATGTTGTTACGAGAAAAATATACATCAAAATTTCAAAAAAAAATTCCATGCACTAGATAATGAGGTTATCTATTTGGAAAAAAAAATTAAGGTAAACTGAATATTTTTTCTATTTGTTTCATGGCATCGAGTGAACATCACTTTTTCCTAAAATTTTCAGCATTCCAAAATCTTCTCTTAAATTGATAAAAATTAATCAAAACATTTTTAAAAATCTAAAAAAATATAGGAATAAACTTCATCAATATTTCTATATTTCATTAGTTTACACCATTTTGAAATTCAAAACATAAAGAACACTTTTATGTGGTCAAAGTTTAGAATTTTTTTTTGTTGTTGGCTGATTACTTTATAAAGTGTGACACATGTTTGTGCTTTTACCCATAGAAGAATCTAACAAAACTCTTGAACTTATTATTCGTAAAACAGTCAATAAACATGGTAAGGATTGGCATAATCAATTAACGTATGCTTTGTGGGCCTATAGTATGAGTGTTCGTACGATGATAGGAATGACACCTTACAATCTTGTGTATGGTGCCGAAGCTATCATGCCTTTAGAATCATCAATTTCATCCTTACGGGTTTCCCTTAAAGGATTAATTGATGATGAAACCTATTGGGTTAACCATTTGCACCAACTAGAGATGCTCGATGAGTGCCAATTATAGGCCCTCGATCATCTTAAAGATTATCAACAATTGTTATGAAGGAAATATAATCAGAGTGTGCTTCATATGACCATTAAACTATGAGACCTGGTTCTCTATGAAAGCTAAAGAAATGTAAATACATCACCTGATCAGAGAGGGAAATTTAGTCCTAACTGGTTAGGCCCTTACATTGTGATCTTCGTGTATGGTTTGAGTGCCTATGGATTATCATATATGGATGGGATGCCTCTAAAAGAACTCATTAATGCAGTGCATCTTCATTGATACAATGCATAGAGTTCCATGTGTCATCTATGTGGTGTTCTCTCTATGAAAGGGTAGTAACACTACATATATTGACATTGTTCATTAACACATTATGATTTTTTTTTTGTGTTATGCTATGACCACATGTGTGTGTTATATATACATGTGTTTTTCTATGCTATGTATCCATGCATCACATTACATATTTTAAAGCAATTATATCATCATTGCATTTAATTAAGATACAACAATGTGTTTTTATTAAATCATGTTAGCATCTATTGTAAACATACATCCATACAAGCATATAACATCCATAGCATCAACATACATGAAACAAAAAAGTATACACATCAAAATAAACAATGCTATGATATTAGAATAGATATGTCCATATATATATATGTATGTATGTATATGCCTGTATGTATCAAATGTCATGTACATGTATGGGCCAACTACTATAAAAAATGAGTGGCTATAGAATATATGTGTATATAAAAGATCTACAAATATATATGTATGTGTATGTATCCCTTGGTACAAAAAATGATGTACAAAATCAAGAGCCCCTATGACTCTAGCACATGGCTATCGGAGCCCTCCAACTCTAGCTACTACTTTGTTACTCTCAGGAGAGGCTGCATGGTGGTCATGGAGTGGGATCGATGTGAGAATGATATAGACAGAGCTACTTGCATCCCCCTGATCTCCCCTTGTAGAGATCATATGGTCATCTTCACCCATCTTAGCTCATTCTGCAATCATTGAACATTTGTTGGGATCACAACTGTCGATTGGCCATTGAGGTCACCAAGGCGGCTCTAGAGGGCATCACATGCCTGCTCGACAGTTTCAGACCTCCTCATTGACACTTCTCATTTTTCAAGAATCATCCACAGTTCCCCTGATAGTTGGTCACACTCTCTTTGAATAGTGGTCAGCTCTATAGTTAGCTAGATGATCTCCACACCCCACACCTAGTAGGCGGTCTTCAGATGTGCTACTAGCTCAAAAGTGGGGGCATGGCATCCTGAAGAAACTGACATGAAAGCCTCAAGGACTGTCCCATGGATTAACACATTAGTGACTACCTCTGAAATGCACTGAGTCATCATCCTAGTCCATCCCTGTGCATCCTTTGCAACCACAGAGAAAGAAAGATAAATTAGTATCACGTAGCATATGTATATGTAATCATAAATGGGAAAAACTGAAAGAGCATAAAAATAAACAATATACTCCATATACCTAGATCCCCTAGCTTCCATGTCGGGTAAGGGTGAGGAGCAATGTTGGGACCCATGCCACCGACATTAGTAGCCACCTTCGGTGATACCAAGGCTATTGCCCCTAGAACAATAGTAGTTGGTGGTGTCGATGAGACAGGGGTAGCCACTAGGGGGTCTGATCTCCTCTACCACCTTAGTCTTTGAGGTGTTTCCTCCTCCTCCTATTCCCCCTCCTCCTCCTCACCCACCTATTGGTGTCCTCTTTACCTACCCTATAGAGGCTTGGGTGGCAAGTCCCTTTGTAGACCAGGGTCCCCTCTCGGGGTACCCTCGCCAAACATAGGAGCAGGATGGTGCCTCTCCCACTATCACAAAAAAATATGTAGCAACCTTGACATTATCTGCCACTACTATGGGCGGCAGATCATGGTTGGGTTCATCATCATCAGAGGGAACAAAATAGGTGATGGTGGGGAGAGGGTGGTCCCCTACCCTCGCTACACTTCTATAGGTCCTAGTATATGTGGGAAGATCTAGTGCAATCATCTGAGGATGGCGCTACTATCACATGACCTAACTCCAATAGTATGGCACTATGATATGGGTATGTGCAAGATCATCATGGGAAAAATAGGCCCTTAAGTGGCAAATTTTTTTAAAAAATCAGAGTTAGGCAACTTAACGTAAAAATTTGAATAAGTTATCTCTATTATTTCAAAAATATGTAAGAATAGAATATGTAGAAAATTGAATATAGTTTCTAAACTAATAGGTTTATTTAAAAAAAAATTGTTTGGTGAAAATTTGAAATTTCAATCTAGTAGTACTTAAATTTCAGGGAAAAAATAAGTAGGTGTCTGTCAACCACCCTAACCACAATAAAATGATAATATTTTTTTATAATATTTTAGATACAAGTAGAGGACTCATTTCTGGATGTGATCCATATTGTTTTGTAATTTTTTTCCAAGTAAATAATTAATTATGAATTTTTTATTACAACTTTTAAAAAATATAAAACTTGTATGTTTGACCACCTTAGCTTGGTAAAAGCTTCATGAATTTTACTTTTTAGTCCTATAGTATGCAAAGCATAGAATGTGAAACATGTTTTAGATTAAACAAATGTGATATTCTTTGAAAGCTATAGATTTTTTTCAATCAGCCTATCAATCAGGACTTTAGTCATAATTCAAATAGAAAATGAATAATAATTATATATTTAATTCAAGGTAAAGCATAATTTATATTAGCTAAAAGCTAAGAATCTCCTTTAAAAACCCTTTTCGTTTCATCCATTTTGGGTAAAAAAAATTCATTAGCCACATACCCTACATATACCCATCATATCGCTACTTTTTGGCCCATCATGATCCTACACATACCCAATAGTCTCGGTGACACAACAAAAAATAGTCCCCCTGCAAGTTCTTCAGATGCCTACTATCATCCACCCATCTAAAAAATTAGTAGGGTCCCCAAACCCCATCCATAGTAATAGTTTCAAATTGTAGCTACCAAAACTATAAAACGTTGAATCTCTAATGGCCTGTCATGTCATACTAGTGGGCCATGGGGACACAATACAACTATCGCTAGGGGAAAATGACCAGTTGAGTGCACCTAATGTGGGAAAAGGCCCACACCTGTAAAAATGTACACATAGTGAGGCTATGATACTCATAGTGGACATATTGGCCTAACTCCTTATAGAGGTGCGCTAACATGTTGTGCTCCTAGGAAAAAAGTATCTTGTGCTCAACCATCTCTCTGATCTTGTGGATGAGGTCCCCATGTAGGTACGAGTCTCACCCGTCTATCGTGATCTAGAATTCCATGGTCATGACCATAACCCACCGCAATAGTGGTGTAGTGGTCCTTTCCTAGTCATACTAGTGCATATATATGTGGCCCATGTCATCACCGTCATTTGTCCACCTTGAGCAGTAAAGAACTCCCTCCCTCCACTCACATGCTGATCGGGTATCATCCAGGGCCACCCCTCATCTATAGATGGGTAGTTTAAGGATCCAATAGACATCCTTGAATGTGATAGTCATCTCCCCATAAGGTAGCTGAAAAGATGACGTGGTGGTGCCTCACCCCTTCATCAATGTTGTGAGCATCCTCTCATGATATCACATCTCTGGCATGGTGAATACATGCAAGATACTGACCCACTCGAGATGCATGAACTTGTCATCTATAAGATAGTCTATCTACTCACAAATGAGTTAGAATGCTTGCCCTCTCAAATGCTTATGAATCATGGATACTCCTACAAAAGTGAAAATTTTTAAGTTAGAAGATCAAATTTCATTATGAAAAAAAAAAAGATTTCTAAGACTTATGCACACTGCACAGATGTCTATGTGCCATGAATGTATCCTTGTCTGCCATGGACATCTTGAGGACACCAACGCGTCATTGAGGAGAAATCACATATTTGGGACCTTGACATAGAATTTGGATGACAATGCAGTTTTTGGACGTGAGCACCCAAAAAAGACACCTACACACATTGCCCAATAAAAAAGTGCTAAAAAGTGGCTTAAATTCATGAAAAATGAGGTTTAGAGCCCTACCTAGTCCAACTTGTAACCATTGATGATGTCATCATGTAGTTGCTTCAATCTCAACTCCTCACACTCCCTCTTGCTAGGAATTTTTCTAGCTTTTATCTCACAAAATTTAACAATTTGCTTGCAATGAATAGTGAAAATAACCCTTCTAGGGGCTGACCTAGCTATATATAGGCCTCCTAGGGCTCAATTTTCCTAGAGCTTGTGACTCACCAATTTCTCCTAAATTTATCCCAACAAGCTGGGGGAAAACTCAGGAGGGGGCATATAGTCATCTCTTGATCATATTCTTCTTCCAAATCGATGACTTTTTCTTGATCATTCTTCTCTCCATTGTAGCTTCTAATTTTTTTAGGCTGACCCAAAATTTGAGTTTTGTAGGTTAAAGTATTGAACAATTTTTCATGACCTTTTTGTTGCTATTTATTGATCTTTGTTGCTAGGGGCACCTTCGGTATTGTTTAGCTCGACTTTAGTGGCCTCTAAGGCCCCCTTTTATTGGCACACAAATCTATAAAATTTAAAAGTTAGGTGGAATTTTTCTTCTCCACTTTAGTGAGGCTGATTTTTTCCAAAATTGATCCCACTAAAGTGGGGGCAAAATGTAATGTCGCAGAAATGTACCTAGGGGAAATTCCACTTTTTTGCATTCTTGACTAGCATTTATGACACCTTAGAGCATTAATGACAAAAATCCCATGAGTCATAATTTCACGATTCCTACTCCATGTGAACTTGTGGTAGAGCAATAGAAGCCTGATGACACATTTCCCAAAAATCTAGGTTTTGGATTCCTGTGCAATGCGCGGATGTCCTGGCAGTTTTCTGAGTTTGAAACAAGGAATCTAGAATCTTGACTCTCTCAACATGTGTCCTAGTAGTTGGATTTTTGATGTAACAACTCTTTAGCACCCTTGCATGCATTCAAAACCCCTTTCTTACTCTCATTTTGGGTTGGAAGTCATTCATTCAAGCTCTCTTACCACTTGCTCTTGTTTTGAGTTCATTTCATCCTCGATAGCAACACTCTCACAAGCAAAGCCATGTTGGAATAAAGTCCTAGCAGCAATAGCTCTCAAGCAAGCACTAAACAGTATGTCTTTGTGCTCTAGAGATGGTTTAGGCCCTCGACCAATGCTCTCTCTCTCTCTCTCTTTCACTTTCCTTTCGTACTTGTTCATATACTACTTTGTGGTGTGGGTTCTACTCTTGAAGCAGGTTTTTCTTTCACCACATGCTTTGTTTATGTCAATTGCACCCCTTTCCAACTTGGTTTTCCATGGATGTGGGAATACCAAAACAAGGTTCTGACTGAGGTAGGCCCTTATATAGCCCCAATGTTTTCCCCTTGTTCTTCTGTGTGTAGGTGCAAAGTGGAGGTTGCAGTGAAGAGTTGAACATCCAATAAAAGGTAAGCTCTCTCCAAGTCCCCTTTTGTTTGTTATAGTTCTTGTCTTCCTATTCATTTATTTTTCATAGTACATCTTATATCTTAGCTTAGAAGTGAAACCTAGCTTCATCCACTTGAGCTCGTGAGCTCTCTGTTACATAGGATGCCAATGCATCTTTTAGACAATAGTGTGTTGTGCTAGCATCTTGAAACCATGCTGTTGTATTTTAGCTGAGAGCTCACTCATCTGAGGTAGAAATCTCTGGGCTTCACTCTCTCAGGATCTAAATTAACTTTCTCTAAAACACAACTCAAGTGTACTTTTCTACATTTTCGATAACTTGCTTATGCTAAGGTGTATAAGGGCAGTTCATACCCTGGTGCTCTCTTGAGAATGAAGAAACCCATGTGTAGTGAATCCCTCTTATATAACATTTTGGTGAACTTGATGTGAACACTTCAAATCTATTATCATGATGTTGCATGCTTATAATAATCCCTTTTCTGAGGAAGAATTTGATATGTTGGAAGACACTCTAGATGAATTCTTAGAAGTGCTCTCCCCTATCTATAAATCTTTTGAACAAACTCCCCCTTTAGAATCTGAGGAGTCAACAAATGTCATTGTGGTCTTTGTGGGTCCTTTGAGCACTAAGAAACTAGTCATTTATGTGACCTCAGCTGAACCATCCTCTAGGGAGAACTATTTTGTCTATGGTATTTCGTGTCATAGTGATTCATAGGACTTATATTTGAGGTTCATGAAAGCTAAAAACTCCACTTCCTATAATGCAGTTGGGTACACATATAATACAAGGAGAAATAAATAGAACTTGGATCAAAAAATTTCTATTCCTACATCACAACCCACTCAAGTTCCTACTTCTTTACCACCTTCTCAACCAAGCCTTCCTTCAACACCTAAACCTGTGATCAAAGCACTAGGTGATTACAATCTTGCCAAGAAAATTCATGTTACTTTGGCTAAGATCTCACTTTGGAAATTACTTCAGACTACTCTGGTTTACCAAGAGATGCTTTTGGAAGATTTAAAAAATATTCTCTTGCCTTCCTTTGCTAGGCCTGGGGATATTAATGCGTTGTTGGCTCGTATTCGAGTAGATTCACTGAATGGTACATTCCACCTGCAAGAAATTTCGCCTTCAGATGTGTAGAAGCAAGTAGATCCCTTCATGATTATAATTAATGTTAACAATATTGGTATTAGGCATACTCTCATTGACACCAGATCAACTCTCAATGATTGTGGTATGGACTTATTACCTAAGATTAAATTTTTTTCATCTTCTTTAGTAACTTCTTCTTTGTATATTTGTGGGTTTGATAATGCTAGCCACCAAGCTCTAGGTACGATAATACTGCCTCTATAGTTGGGTCCCATTACCTTAACTACATTTTTTTATGTGATGTTTGGCTAGTTACTATACAATCTTCTCATGGGGAGACCCTGGATTCATGCTATGGGTGTTGTGACTTCTACTATACACCATTCTTTGAAGTTCATCACAAATAATTGGGTGGTTATAGTTAAAGTAGATCAAGAAGTAGTTCACCTTTATGAGCTAGTGACTATGAGTCGTGCTTCAGTTGTATCCACTCTCAAGAATTGTATTCCATCTTTAACTGTTGATGCTATGACATGTTCTTCATCGATACCCTATATGGAAGTTGTTCCTGGAGTGAGTGTCAGTAAAGATGAACCACCTAAAGTAGAAGATCCTATGTCTCCCTCATCTTCCCCTTCTTCCTCTTGATTAAATGCTTTCCCTGGTGATCAATGGGGCTCCTTGGATTTCTCTAAATTTTTAATCACATAATACATAGTGAACCCTTGCAATTCTAGGTACTAAGATGGGTGACACTCTTGCTCGGGAAGAGAATTCTAATATTGTTGAGGAGATCACTCCTTCCTCTGCTAAGGAGAGTAATCCCGCTCCTGCAAAGAAGGTTAATATTTGTGAATCTAGTAAAGTAGGTGGGAGCACTCTAGTAGAGATATTCAACATTCATTGGTGGAATAAAACACTCTACGTAGAGTCACCACCTCCTAAATTTTTACAAACTTGGTATGGGTTTGGATATGAACTTGCCTCTTGATATGGTTGTGGGTGTAAGGAAAATTAGATGTGGAAACAACTCTCCTAACATCAAAACCTTCGGGAAGAATGCAGAGATACCTTTTAAAATTACAATTACAGTCCAATTAAGATGCACATGAAAGAGATAACATAAACAGAGTATTTTACACACACATATGGACACCATATTTATGTGGGAAAACCCTTACGGGAGAAAAACCAACAACACCAAGAGAAATCACTTTGTATTATAGTAATGGAGATTAAATACAAATATCAGACTTATCTTTTTGATGTCATATTTCAGTAGCTTTCACAATGATCAAACTTGTATAGGAACCTTCAAGTTACAATCTTTACAAAATAGAAATAACTCTGATTATACAACCACACAACATTCCTTCAATCCTTTGAATCATCTAACCATATGTCATTTGCAATCACTAAGTATAACCATGTCACCCCTGTCTGTCGAGCTTCCTCTCAGAACTATCACAATGAACTGTATTCCAATGATTCCCATTTGGCTCCTCTGATTGGCTATTGATTCACCACGTAGGATGGTCTTCTATTGGTCAAAGCAATCAACCTGTGTTGGCATGTCAGTGAGACACAAGAAGTGTCTCCCTAATGCCCAAAGCCTTCACCATCGATGTCACCAAGAGTCATACTAAAGTTCTTCACATGTAATGCTATCGCTAAGACTCATCACTATCGATGAGACATTATACCGAAGCTCCATAAGTCACATAGACATGAGAATTCACATCAGCGATACTATTGTATTTTTCCAAGACATCCCACCAAGCCCTTCATGTTATATTGAAGCATCTCAGTTGGCAAGATATTTGTTCTTCGTTGAGAGATCATACCGAGCCATTAAGGGTTATACCAAAACATTCAACATTTGACGTGACTTATCACTTTCACCAAGAGATTACATCAAAGTCACATGTTATACCGATGACACCACTTGGTGAGACATCACACATCGGTAAGACCACTATCAGAAAGAGAATCAGCCTTCGGCAAGACTTCTTACTGAGGCTTCCATGTTACCCCGAGACCCCAAGTGAATACGTATCGGTGAGACAACCCTCCATCGATAAGACTTCATATCAAAGACAAAAGGTTATACCGATGACTCCAATCACTGTAGGTCTCCCTGACATCCTAATGAATCGCTATCAGCAAGATAACCCACCATCGCAAAGACTTCTTTCCGAGACCATTGTGTTACCCCGACGGCCATATGCTATTGGTAAGACATTCTTCACTCGCTGGGACTTCTTCCCAAGTGTTCAAGTCACCCCGAAGCTCCCGATCGCTATGAGTCTCCCTGATGCCCGATAAGAGCATTCTATCAACCAGAGATCTCCATGTGGTAAGAAGTCACACCAACAGTCACAAGTCACAACGATAAACTTCTTCGATGAGACAAAAGCAAGGTCACATCAACCTAAATGATTTCAACAAGATTCAAGCTGCTAGTCGACCAGAGACAAAAGATGTCACATAGACTTGGCCCTTTCAGAGGTTTTAGCCTATGGGATTGAGACACATATATCCAACAATCTCCCACTTGACGAAGATCACATAGGCACCTCTAGACAACAACAAAAATTACTAAAAATTATGGGCACTAAGGCCCATTGAACTGGCACACCACCTAAACTTGTCTCTGCTCACTGGCTTCGTTAATGCATCTGCAACATTCTCTAGAGTATCAAATTTTTCCAAACTAACCTTTCCATCCTCCACCATATCTCATACAAAGTGGTAATGTAAATCTATATGTTTCATCCTTGCATGGAAAGTAGGATTCTTTGCCAGACAAATTGTACTCTTACTATCACAAAAGATAGTTATTTTCCCTGCATCAAAACCAATGCTAGAACACAAACGTTTTAAGAAAATTGCTTCTTTACAAGCATGAGTAGTTGCCATGTATTCAACCTCTGTAGTGGACAAAGTGACTACAGCATGCCGCTTACTCATCCAACTTACTGCACCACCATTCAACATGAAAATGTATCCACTGGTGCACCTCATGCTGTCAATGTTCCCTTCCCAATTAGAATCCACATAGCCTCGAATACTGAGAGTCCTCTATGATTCAACCAAGTTCCCATGGTAACATAAAGCAAAATCTGAAGTGCCCTTCAAATATCTGAAAACTCTTTTCACAACATCCCAATGTGTCCTTCTAGGATTAGCCATAAACTGACTAAGAACTCCCACTACTTGGGCAACATCTGGCCTTGTACAGACCATTGCATAGATAAGACTACCAATTGCACTAGCATAGGGTACACTAGTCATGTCCTCCATCTTAGTAGGATATTTTGGACAGTCTTTAACAGATAGTTTCATTCCTTGCAAGACTGGAACAACTAGTTGCTTGAAATTATTCATGCAAAATCTCTCTAGAATAGTCTTGATATACTTACTTTGACTGAGCCAAAGTTTTCTACTATTCCCATCCCTAGTTATCTCCATCCCCAGAATATACCTTGCTGAATCAAGATCTTTCATTTTCAACTTAGCAGACAACTGAGACTTAAGATCAGAAATCATTAGCTTACTATTGCCTATGAACAACATATCATCAACATAGAGAGAAATAATAAGAACTTAATCACTTTCAGCTTTGTAATAGACACAATGATTAGATTTTGATCTTACAAATCCCAAAGACAATACAAAAGTATCAAATTTCTAGTACCACATTCTAGGTGACTGCTTTAACCCATATAGAGACTTTTTTAACTTATAAACCAATTTCTCTTACCCTTTTTCAACAAACTGCTCAGGCTGGGACATATAGATTTCTTATTCAAGATCACTATGAAGAAATGTTGTCTTCACATCCATCTATTTGACCTCTAAGTCATATGCTACTGCAAGTGACAAAATAAATCTGATAGATGTCAGCTTAGCTACAGGAGAAAAAATCTCCCCATAATCAATCCCCTCTACCTGGGAATAACCCTTTGCAACCAACCTCGCCTTATATTTTTCCACACTGCCATCCAGACCAATCTTTTTTTTAAATACCCATTTGCAGCCAATAGCTTTTCTGCCTTTAGGCAAGGGCACCAAAATCCAAGTTTCATTCTTTTCTAATGATGCCATTTCTTCATTCATGGCTTCCAACCAAGAGTCTGAATCAGACATTTTAAATGCCTCCTTTATAGTCCTAGGCTCATCAATGCTAGAAAGTAAAGCATAGGCACAAGTAGAATCTATCAAAGAGAACCCATACCTATCATGTTGTTTTCTTTCACAGATTGACCTCCTCACTTGCTGAGGCTGAGGTTCTTCTTCTTCTTCAGAACTTTCAGAACTACTTGAGCTCTCCTCAGTTTCAGGTACATTTTGAATTTTCAATTCCTCTTTATTTGGTGTAAGAGGAATTTCAACTACATCAGGTTATGGTTTTCTAACTTTGTTTCTGACTGCAGATTCATAATAGAAGGCTTCAGCTTACGAAAGATTACACTTCTACTGTACAAAAACTTCTCCATATCAGGATTCCAAAGCGTGTATCTTTTTATGCCAGCACTATAGCCAATAAAATACATTTGGAAGCCTTGTTCTCCAATTTATATCTTTTCTCATACAGCACATGAGCATATGCCTCACAGCCAAAAACACGAATATGTCTTAAAGAGGGCTTCTTACCAAACCATGCTTCCAAAGGTGTTTTCTCAACAAGAGCAGAATTTGGAAAATGATTCATCAAGTAAAATGTAGTAGCAATAGCCTCAACCCAAAACTTCTCCTCCAAGCCATCACTACTCAGCATACTTCGTGCTCTCTCCATCACTGTCTTATTGAACCTTTCTGTAACTCCATTTTGTTGTGGAGTATAAGGTGTAGTCTTATGTCTTTTAATCGCATGGTCTTTACAATACCTCTCAAAATCATCAAAACAAAATTCACCACCAATATCAATCCTTAAACATTTTATTTTTCTTCTAGTCTAATTTTCTACAAGGTTCTTAAATTCCTTAAATTGACTAAATACTTCTAATTTACTTTTCAGAAAATAAACAAATGCTCTTCTTGAATAATCATCAATAAACGATACATAGTACCTTGACTTAGACAAAGAAGGAACATTCACTAGACCAAATACATTAGAATGAATATAATCTAGCAAACCAGAAGATTTATGAGGACTGGAATAAAAAGAAACATAGTGCTACTTTCCATTTATACAGTGTTCACAGAATTCAAATTCAAGGTTACAATCTTCAAGCCCCTCAACCAGGTTTTTATTCTTCAAAGTTTTTAAACATTTTTCTCCTATGTGTCCTAGCCTATGATGCCAGAGCATAGTCTTTTCTGGTAGAAGTTTAACTTCCATAGAGTTCATACAATTAGGAACATTTCCCTCTTTTCCTCCATGAGTAGCCTTCTATGAATTTACAGAGACACTGTTACATTGAACATCATGTGCATCCAGCTTGTACAAGGTACCAATACAGGCACCCCTTGCTAGCACCATTAAGCCTCTAGTCAACTTGCAGCCATTTCCAAAGAAGGTGACTTGCACTCCAATATCATTCAGCTTACTGACAGATAGTAGATTTTGAGCCAAACCAGCTATATGCATAACATCCTTGATTCCCTTCACTTTGCCATCGAGGAATTGGATTCTGACTCTTCAACCAATAATCTCTAAAGTTGAGTCACTTGCCAAGTACACCTTTCCACCATCGTATTCTTCATACTTTGTGAACTAGTCTCTATGAGATGTCATGTGGAAAGATTCTCCAGAATCAATTAGCTAGACATCATCTGATGCCTGTGTAGCCAAGGCTGCAATGAAGGCGTCTGCATCACTATAAGAAGAATCAATTAGCTAGACATCATAAGAAGGTTTCCCACAGTTCCAACACTTCACCTTAGACTTCTTTCTAGGAGACTTTGATCTCCCCTCTTATTTTGGTTTGGACTTCTTGTCCTTCTTCTTTCCTTTCTCCTTTGACCTTCCTCTAATAGCAAGGGCCTCCTTCGCCATCTCAGAAGATTTCCTTCTCATATCTTTTGATAACAAAGAAGCAACAATATCTCCCATCTTGAAACTAGATGTTGTACTCCCAATTTCCATCACAAGGTGATCCCATGAATCTAGAAAAGAACACAATATCAACATACAATGATCCTCTTCATCAATCTTCACACCAACAAATGTTAACTGTGCAATCAACATGTTGAATGTGTTCAAATGATCAGAAACAGACCCTCCTTCCTGCATTTTCAAAGTGTACAACTTCTTCCTTAGGAACAGTTTATTCACCAAGGACTTCCCCTGATAAATAGATGCTAGTCTCTTCCACAAGGAAGATGTAGTCTTCTCTTCATGCACATTCAGAAGTATTGAGTCTTCCAAATAGAGCCTTATTAGCCCTTTATACTTTCTATCTGCAAGGTACCAATCTTCTTGCTTCATGCTTGTAGGTTTAGTTCTAGACACAGCAAGCCACAGATCATGATCCACTAAGAGATCCTCCATTTTGAGTTTCCACAACTCAAAATTGCTGCCATTGAACTTCTCTATTTCAATCTTTCTTGACGTTCTTGCCATCTCATTCTGTAATTAGAAATTGAAAAACTTCTACAAGACTCCCACTAAACAGAAATTGACACAAAAAACCCAATGTACCCACAAGGATAACACAACTGGCCAGGCTCTAATACCACTTGTAAGGAAAATTAGATGCAGAAACAACTCTCCTAACATCAAAACCTGGGGAAGAATGCAAAGATACCTTTTAAAATTACAATTACAATCCAATTAAGATGCACATGAAAAAGATAACAGAAACAGAGTATTTGACACACACATATGGACACCATATTTACGTGGGAAAACCCTTACGGGAGAAAAACCCACCACACCAAGAGAAATAACTTTGTATTACAGTAATGGAGATTACATACAAATATTAGACTTATCTTTTTGATGTCATATTTCAACAACTTTCACAATGATCAAACTTGTACAGGAACCTTCAAGTTAAAATATTTACAGAATAGAAATCACTCTGAATATACAACCACACAACAATCTGTCGATCCTTCGAATCATCTACTAGATGTCATCTGCAATCATTAAGTATAACCATGTCACCCCTGTCTATCGAGCTTCCTCTCAGAACTGTCACAACGAAATGTCTTCCAATGGTTCCCATTCGGCTCCTTTGATTGGCTATTGATTCACCACGTAGGATGGTCTTCTATTGGTCAAAGTGATCAACCTGTGTTGGCATGTCGGTGAGACACAAGAAGTGTCTCCCCGATGCCCAAAGGCTTCACCATCGATGTCGCCAAGAGTCATACCGAAGTTCTTCACATGTAATGCTATCACCAAGACTCATCGCTATTAGTGCGACGTTATACCGAAGCTCCATAAGTCACATAGACATGAGAATTCACATCGGCGAGACTATTGTCTTTCGCCAAGACATCCCATCGAGCCCTTCATGTTATACTGAAGCATCTCAATCGGCATGACATTCATTCATCGCTGAGAGATCATACCAAGTCATTAAGGGTTATACTGAAACATTCAACATTTAGCGAGACTTATCACTTTCGCCAGGAGATTACATCGAAGTCACATGTTATATCGATGACACCACTCAGCAAGACATCACACATTGGTAAGACCACTGTCGGCAAGAGAATCAGCCTTTGGCAAGACTTCTTACTGAGGCTTCCATGTTACCCTGAGACCCCAAGTGAATACATATCGATGAGACAACCCTCCATCGGTAAGCTTCATATTGAAGAAAAAAGGTTACACCGATGACTCCAGTCGTTGTAGGTCTCCCCCACATCCTAATGAATCGCTATCGGCGAGACAACCCACCATCGCTAAGACTTCTTCTTGAGACCTTTGTGTTACCCAGACGGCCATGTGCTATTGGTAAGACATTCTTCAGTCACTGGGACTTCTTCCTGAGTGTTCAAGTCACCCTGAAGCCCCCGGTCGCTATGAGTCTCCCTAACACCTGATAAGAGCATTCTGTCAGCCAGAGATCTCCAAGTGGTAAGAGGTCACACTGACAGTCACAAGTCACAGCGATAAACTTCTTCAATGAGATAGAAGCAAGGTCACAATGACTTGAATGATTTCAACAAGATTCAAGTTGCTAGTCAGCCAGACACAAAAGATTTCACACCAACTTGGCCCTTTCAAAGGTTTTAGCCTGTGGGATTGAGACATATATTTTCAATAGTGGGTAGAAAGACCTGGTGCATATCAAGAAAGGAATTCAAGTCCCTATCCAAGTTAATCCATGATATTGCTATCTAGTTTTGGGATGCTCTATTGAACAGTATAAGAAAAAACCTTGGTGGAGTGTTAACATGATTTCAGCTGAGTCATTGAGCTTGGTCCATCCTAAGTTAATGGAGGAAAGGGAGCAAGCAGAGAAAATCCCTTTACATGTCTTCTCTTTAGGTGAAGCACTGGAGGATTTCCTAGGTGCATATCCCCTATTGCCTTCTTTTCATCATTAAAGATGACTCCCAAACCGCTTGCATAAACAAGAACACTTTGGAGAATTTGTCTTGAGCATTGATGAAGAGGATCCTCTATCTAATGTCTATAATGATGTTCTGATATCTCATCCTGAAGATTGAAATTCTCTCCTTAAAGGAGATACTATTGAAGTTTATGTGGATCCTAAATCCTTAGAAAAGGTAATCAAGATTGTGAAGTGCCTCTCTTTAAGGAAGTAGATGAACACTCTGATCTCTTGCACTCTCATTCTGATATCTTCACTTGGATGCACAAGGATATGCTCAGTAATGATGATTCTATAGTGGTTCACAATATCATTCTATGTACCAACGCCAAGTTGGTTAAGCAAAAAATTTGAAAGATCAATCCTAGGGTGGCATTCATGTTCAACACAAAGATAGGGAAGTTGTTAAAAGCAAGCTTTATCTGACCGATTGACTACTCCCCTTGGATTTCAAATATAGTCATTGTTAGTAAGCCTGATGGCCATATTCATATATGTATTGACTTTCAAGATCTTAATAAGGGTTCTCTTAAGGATGATTTTCCATTGCCTAATATAGATATTATTGTGGACTCAACTGTAGACCATGCATTATTTTCTTTTATGGATGGCTTCTCGAGTTACAATCAGATCCGTATTAATCTTGATGATCAATACATGACAACCTTCACTACTCTTTGGGGTACTTTTTGTTATGTGGTCATGCCTTTTGGGTTAAAGAATGCGGGAGTAACTTACCAATGGGTGATGACCCTGATATTTCATGATTTTATTCATAAGATGTTACAATACTATGTTGATGACATCTTGGCGAAATTGATAACCCATCAAGATCATGTGAAGAACCTTTCTCTTATCTTCAAAAGGATTTGACTCTATAAGATGAGACTCAACCCCCATAAGTGAATTTTTGGCATGGATACTGACAAGATCTTGGGGTTCATAGTTTCTCACCATGGAATCAAGGTTGACATAAATAAAATTGATGCCATCATTAACATGCCTCCATCGAGGAGTATCACTAAGTTACAAAGTTTACAAGGGAAGATTCAGGAAATTCATAGATTTATATCTCAATTCGCTAATCGTACCCTTCCTTTCACTCATTTATTGAAAAAGGATGTTCAATTCATATGGGATGAAGAGTCTTAGAAATCCTTTGATTCAATCAAAGCCTATTTGGCCAATCCTTCTTTATTGATGCTAGCTATGCAAGATAGACCCTTTTTTCTTTACCTTGTCGTGTCACCATATGCCTTGGCAGCTTTGCTTGTTCAATATGATGATGCAGGGAAAGAGAGCAGTTTTCTAGATCATCCACATTCTAGTCAATTATGAGACTAGTTATTCCTCCATGGAGAAGCAATTCCTCACTCTTGTCATTGTGAAAATGAATCTCTTAAAGCATTTGTTCTCTAGCACTGACCTTGTTGAGAGATTAATGAAATGGGTTAGTTTCTTTCTGAGTCTGATATAAAGCTAGTTACTCAAAAATAAATAAAGGGTCAAGTGGTTTCTAATCAATTGGCAGATGCTTCCTCATCCCATTCCTTCTTAGGGTTGGATTTGTTTCTTGATGAGAATATTTTCACAATTAATTATGACCTTAAATGGAAGATGTATTTAAAAAGATCAAGGTGTTAGAGTAGTTTAGGAGCATGTGTGGTCTTGATATCCCTCAAAGGTAAACTGGTCCCTCTATCCTTTTGGTTATATTTTCCTTGCACCAATAACATCATTGGTATGAATCTCTTGTTGTTGGCTTGTGTGTTGCGATTGCACTAAGAATCAAACATCTTTGTATACTAGGTGATTTTGAGCTCATTGTGAATTATATTATGGGAACCTATCAAGCTAAAAAAACTAAGTTGTATTGGTACCGAAACCTTGCTTTGGCCTTGCTTATTTGGTTCTCCTCTTTCACAATAGATAGTGTCCTTAGGAGGGAAAATAGACATGTCGATGCCATGGCAAGTGTTGCTTCATTGGTGCCTTCAAGAGAGGATATGAAAGAATACCACTTCATGGTTCAGATCCTACAAACCCCTGTGGTTTTTGATCAACCTGAATCTAAGTCTTTTGTGTGTTCTCACGTAGACTTGGGAAATTTTTTTCTATTATCTACAATTATTTAAAGACTAGAATGTTTCCCGATGATGTGATGAAAAATGATCACACTTGTATACGAAAGCTTTCAGCACATTATGTCATTTTATTCAATGTTCTTTATCAAAAATCCTATAACAACTTGTTTATCATGTGTCTCACTAAAGAAAAAATATCCCTTTCCCTTAAGGAATCCCATTCAGGCTCTGGGGGTGGACACTTTGGTGGTACATCATTGGAGAAAAGATTGATACATATGGGGTACTATTGGCAAATGATGGAACAAGATTCCTTCATTTTTTTTAAAAAGTTCCTTCAATGTCAACAACATAGTTGTCTTATTCATGCACCTGATCAAGAGTTACAAAAAAAAACCTCTCCTTGGCCATTCACTAAATGGGGGTTGGATATCATTGGAAAAATATCACCTACTTCTTTGAAGGGACATACCTTCATTATTACCGCTATGGATTACTTCACTAAATGGGTTGAAGCTATTCCACTCCAATCCTCAAATGCTGAAGCCATCTATAGCCTTCTTCTAAACTACATTTTTTCTCATTTTGGATTACCTGGTACACTTGTTTGTAACAATGGTACACCATTCAAGAACAAGGAAGTGAAGCAGTTCTTAGAGAAATTTCATATCCAACATAGGTTTTCTATGCCTTATTATCTGTAATCTAAGGGTCAAGCAGAAGTGTCCAACAAAACTCTTGAACTTATTCTTCATAAAATAGTCAATTAAAAATCTTGTGTATGGTGTCGAAGCTATCATGCCTTTAGAGTTGTAAATTCTATCCTAATGGGTTTCCCTTAAAGGATTAATTGATGATGAAGCCTATCGGGTTAAACATTTACATCAATTGGAGATGCTCGATAAGCACTGATTATAGGCCCTCAATCATCTTAAATCTTATTAACTATTGTTATCAAGGAAATATAATTAGAGTGTGCTTCCTAGGACCTTTAAACTAGGAGACCTAATTCTCTATGAAAAATAGAGAAATGTAAATGCACCGCCTGATTAGAGAGGGAAATTTAGTCATAACTGGTTAGGCCCTTACGTTGTGATCTTTGTGTATGGTTCGAGTGCCTATGGATTATCATCTATGGATGGGACGCCTCTAAAAGAACCTGTTATTGTGATGCATCTTCATTGATACTATGCATAGTGTTCCATTTGTCATCTATGTGGTGTTCTCTCTATGAAAGAGTAGTAGCACTACATATATTGACATTTTTCATTAACACATTATGAAAAAAAAATTGTTATGATATGACCATATGTGTGTGTTATACATACATGTGTTTCGCTATGCTATGTATCCATGCATCACATTACTTATTTTAAAGCAATTAGATCATCATTGCATTTAATTAACATACAACCATGTGTGTTTATTAAATCATGTTAGAATATAATGTAAACATACATCCATAAAAGCATATAACATCCATAGCATCAACATACATGAAAGAAAAAAGCATACACATCAAAATAAACAATTCCATGATATCAGAACATAAATGTCTATATATATATGCCTATATGTATCAAATGTCATGTACATGTATTGGGGCACTACTATAGAAAATGAGTGGTTGCAAAATATATGTCTATACAAAAGATTTACAAATATATATGTATGTGTATGTATCACTCTCTCCAAAAAATGATGTACAAAATTAAGAGCCCCTATGATTCTAGTGCATGGCTCTCAGAGCCCTTTGGCTCTTACTACTACTCTGGTACTCCTAAGAGAGGCTGCATGGTGGTCATGGAGTGGGATCGGTGTGAGTGTGATACTGACAGAGCTACCTACATCCCCTTGATCTCCCCTGTAGATAGCATATGGTCATCTCCTCCTATATTATCTCATCCCATAGTTGCAAACATCTTTCAAGATCATAGCTACCAACTACCTATCGAGGTCATCGAGGTGGCTCTGGAGGGCATCACATGCTTGGTTGATGGCATTGGCCCTCCTCACTGCTATGTCTCACACATTAAGCATTGTCCGCAAATCCCATGAAAAATGGTCATGTTGTCCCCAAACAATGGTTAGCTCCATAGTCAGGTGGATGATCTTCACACCTCACTCCTCATAGGTAGTCCTTAGACATGCTATTGGCTCAAAAGTTGAAGCATAGTATCTCACAAAAACTAGTTGAAAAGCCTCAAGGACTGTCCCCTTGATCAACACATTAGGGACTACCTCTAAAATACACTAAGTCATCTACCCAATCCATCCTTGTGTATCCTCTGCAACCACAGAGAAATAAATAGAAATCAGTAACACGTGGCATATGTATATGTAATCATAAATGAAAAAAAATAAAGAGTAGAAACTTAAACAATGTACTTCATATACCTAGATCCCCTACCTGACATGTGGGGTTAGGGTGAGGAGTGATTTCAGGATCCACACCATTGGAATTAGTAGCCACTTTTGATGATACCAAGGCTGCTATCACTGGAATAGTAGGAGTTGGTGGTGCTGAAGAGATTGGGGCAACTGCTAGGGGGTCTGATCTCCTCCACTACATTAGTATCTAAGGTGTCACCTCCTCCTTCAATTCTTTCTCCTCCTCCTCACCCACCTATTAGCTTCCTCTTTACCTACCCTATAGAGGCTGGGGTGGCAAGTCCCTTTGTAGACTAGGGTCCCCTCTTGGGGTACCCTCACTAAAGATAAGAGCAAGACAGTGCCTCTCCCACTACCACGCAAAATCTACAACTCTCACATTATCTATCATTGTTATGGGTAGAAAATCTTGGTCGAGTTCATCATCATCAAAGGGAAAAAATTGATGATGGTGAGCTGAGGGTGATCCCCTACCCTCACTGTAGTCCTATAGGCCTTAGTATATGTGGGAACATCTAGTGGAATTAGTAGAGGATGGCCATGCTATCACATGACCCAACTCCAATATTATGGGACTATGATATAGTCATGGCGAACTAGCAAAAAATGGTCCCACTATAGGTTCTTAGATGCTTGCTATCATCCAACCATCTAAAAAGTTAGTAGGGTCTCCATCAAACCCCTTCCATAGTAAGATTGTCAAACTATAGCTTCTAAAACAATAAATCACTAAATCTCCATTGGCCTCTCATGTCATGTCAGTGGGCCATGGGGAAATGATACAACCATCACTAGGGAAAAATAACCAACCGAGTGTGCATGATGTGGGAAAAGACACACACCTACAAAAGTGTGCATGCAATGAGGCTATGGTACTTGTAGTGGATGTACTAGACTAACTCTTGGTTGAGGTGTGCTAACATGCTATGCCCCTAGGAAAAAAATTTCCTATGTTGGACCATCTCTTTGATCATGTGGATGAGGCCCCCTTCCAGGTGCAAGCCTTGATTGTCTATTATGATTCAGAACAAGATGGCCACAACCATAACTTGACTCAGCAACATTGCAATGGTCTTTACCTAGTCATACCAATGCGTATGTATGTCACCCATGCCATAATCACCATCTATCTCCCGTGAGTAGTAGAGGACCCCCTCCCTCTAATCCCATACTAATCGAGTATCATCCAGGGCCACCTACTATCCATAGATGGGTAGTTTGAGGATTCGATAGACATCATCGAGCATGATAGTCATCTACCAACAAGGTAGCTAGAAGATGATGTGGTTGTATCCCACCACTCCATCAATGCTTTGAGCATCCTCTCATGATATTACATCTCTGGCATGGTGAATACATGCTAGAGATTGACCCATTCCAAATGTGTGACCTCATCATATGTAAGATGGTCCCTCTGTTCATGAAAAAGTTGGAATGCTCGCCCTCCTAGATGCCCATGAATATTTGAATACTCCTGTAAAAGTGAAAAATTTTAAGTCAAAAAATTGAATTTAATTATGGAAACAAAAAAAATTCTAAGACTTATGCATGTTGCATAGACATTTGCATGCCATGCCATGCATCCCTATCTACCACAATTGGCTCTAGGATGCCAATGTGTCCTTGAGGTGATATAGTAGATTTGGGACCTTGGTATAGAATCTAGACGAAAATGCACTTTTTGGATGCAAGCACCCAAAAAAGATGCCTGCACACCTCGCCGAATAAAAAAGTGCTAAACAATGGCTTAAATTCATGAAAAATGAGGTGTAGAGGCCTTCCTGATCCACCTCGTGACCCTCAGCAATGTCTTCACATAGCTACTCCAATCTTGGTGCCTCGTACTCATTCTTGCTAGGCATTTTGCTAACTTTTCTCTCACAAAATTCAACAATTTTCTCATAGTGAATAGTGAAAATGACCCTTCTATGGGCCCACCTAGGTATATATAGACCCCCCAAGGCCCATTTTTCCTAGAGCTTGTGGCTGCTTGGTTTCTCCTAAATTTACCCCACCAAGCTAGTGGAAAAATCAGGAGGGGGCATATAGTCACCTCTTGATCATATTTTTCTTCTGAATCGATGACTTTTTCTTGATCATTCTTCTCTTCGTTGTAGCTTCTTCTAATTTTTTGAGGTTGACCCAAAATTTGAGTTTTGTAGCTTAAAGTCATGAACAATTTTTCACAATTGTTTTGACTTTTTTTTTTATCTCAGTTGTTGGGGGCACCTTTGATACTAGTTAGTTCGACTTCGGTGGCCTCTGAGGTCCCTTTTTCCTAACACAAAAATTTGTAAAATTCAAAATTCATGCAAAATTTTTCTTCTCTACTTTAGTGAGGCTGATTTTTTCCCAAATCAAGCCCACTAAATTGGGGGGAAATTTAAGGTCGTAGAATTGTACCTAGGGGAAATTCCAATTTTTTGTAATTTTTCCTAGCATTTATCACACCTTAGAGCATTAATGAAAAAAATCCCATGAGTTGGAATTTCATGATTTTGACTCCATGTGGACTTGTGGTAGAGAAACTGAATCTTGGCGATATGTTTCCCAAAAATCTAGGCTTTGGACGCCTACGTGGCTTGCGGACGTCTGCACAGTGTGCTAGCATCTTAGTGATTTTTCAAGTTTAAAATAGGGAATCTAGAATCTTGACTCTCTCGACACATGTCCTAGAATTTTCATTTTGGATGTAACTAGTCTTTGTCACCCTTGCATGCATTAAAAACCCCTTTCTTTCTCTCATTTTGGGTTGTAAGTAATTCATTCAAGCTCTCTTACCACTTGCTCTAGTATTGAGTTCTCCTCATCCTCAATAGCAACACTCTAACAAGTGAATGCATGCCGAAATGAGGTCCTTCTAGCAGCAATAGCTCTCAAGAAAGCACTCAATAGTTCATCTGTGTGCTCTAGAGAGGGTCTAGGCTTGTGGGTAACGCTCTCTCTCTCTTTCACTTTCCTTTCCTACTTGTTCATTTACTACTTTTTGGTGTGTGTTCTACTCCTGAAGCAGGTTTTTCTTTCACCACACACTTTGTTTACTTCATTTGCACCCCTTTCCAACTTTCCTTTCCATGGAGGTGGGAACACCAAAATGGAGGTTTGATTGAGGCAGGCACCTATATAGCTCCAACCTTTTCCCCTTCTTCTTTTGTGTGTAGGTGCAAAGTGGAGGTTGGAGTGAAGAGTTGAACGTCGAGTAAAAGGAAATATCTCTCCAAGTCGCCCTATGTTTGTTATATTTTTTGGCTTCCTTTTCATTTATTTTGCTTAGTACATCTTAGATTTGAGCTTAGAAGTGAAACCCAGTTCCACCTACTTGATCTCTTAAGCCATCTGTTGCTTAGGACACCAACATGTATTTTAGATGACAGTGCATTGTGTTGGCATCCTAAAACCATACTATTGTCTTTTGGCTGAGAGCTCACTCATCTGAGGTAGAAATTTTGGGGTTTCACTGTCTTAGGATCTAAAGTAACTTTCTTTGAAACAGAGCTTGAGTCTACTTTTCTACATTTTTGGTAACTTACTTATGTTGAGGTGTAGAAGGGTAGTTTGTTCCCTAGTGATCTCTTGAGAACAAAGAGACCCATGTGCACTGAATCCCTCTTATATCACAAATACACCATTCATTGTGGATCTTGGGTTTTCTAACTCTCTTTCTAATAGTGTTGATAATCAACCCTGTATAGACCATAACCTAAATACCTCATTTTCAATGAATTCCTTACCTACAACCAATGTGCAAGATTTTATTCATATCTCATAAGAAGAGATAAGAATAATATATGAAGACTTAGAACAAATACAAAATCTTGTGAGTCCTGATGTGGCTACTACAATAGCTAACCTAAAAAATATGCTTAAGAGAAAATAGAGGATACAAATTTTCTATGGCCTCATTGACCTCATTAACGAGACCTTCAAATATCAAGAGAATGATAATATACATACCTTGATAAAATTTATTGAAGCTAAACCTCATACGGTCCAAACCAAAATGCCACTCGATATTACTTTCTCACAAAAATACATAATCAAACATGCATCCAATGGTCCTATTTACATAGTTGGAAGAATAAATAACAAGCCTACCAATGGGATATTAAATGATCTTGTATGTGTAGAGAATGTTATCATTGAATAATTTATATTTTTCCATGAATTTTATCAAGATATATATGAAATACTGAAAGCCTGGATCAAACTGCATAATGTTTTTTCTTGCATTATAATTGGCTTGATAAATCTCCCTATAAAATTCAAACAAAAAAACATTAAATCTCTCATTCATCATTATCCTATCATCAAACCAATTTCATATGAAGTTAGGATATCCATGGCTTCACTCCATGAATTTCATCTTGTCAGTTTTGCATAAACGTTTAAAGTTTCCCTTTAGTAATGACATCTTTACTGTGCATCATAGTAGCTTTAATCCTATGTCTTCCTGTGGGAACTTTTCATTGGATTTATTTTGTCCTAAACCTATTGAACCTATCAAACCCCATGAAGACTTATTTTTCAAATCATAAATGAAGTTTAAAGAAAATTGCATATTAGAATTATCCCTTAGAAATATTCCTCAACCTATGATTGAGCCACCCATCCTTGACGAAACCATGATTGAACCAAAATCCCTTCCAAATATCAAAGATCAGGCTATTAAAAATCTTCCAACCATTTCATTTAAGATACCATGAGATAATCAAAACAATCCCATTGTGCCTCCTAAAATCAAACAAGTTTACAAAGCTAAAGAGAAAGTGGTTGAGCAAGCTCCTATGGTCCCTTTCGTTCCTCCCCTAAGGGAAGAAAATAAACCTATGGTTGAAGAAACTACTCCTACACAATCACAAATTGAAAATAGAATGAAAATAAATTGAAATTCTAGAGAGAATAGGTGCAAATGTCATGCTATTTCTCAATGTTAAAAATTAGAGATTCAAAGAACAACATAGAAATTAAAATCCAAACTTTTCTCCAGAAATGCATGATGATTCTATATACCTTCACTGCAATGTAAACAAAAACCTTCCAGAGATATTATCACCTCCTATTGTGATTAATTTAGATGATGAAATTGATATTGCAAAGATTGATGAACAAGTGCATAATGAGTTGAATTCATTGTTCTCTTATTCTATGAGCTTAAATGACAAATCTCCTAAAAAAAGTGTTGAACTTGGTATGTTTCCTAGTTCAAAACTTGTTGTTATCCCTTTGGCTAGTTGTGCACCTTCCACATATCCTATTCAAGATTGGGATGCAAATTACCTACTATAGGTTGACTCACATGTGCCATACTAGCATTTTTCTTTATTTCCTTTGTCATGTTCCTTTATGTGGTTGCATGCGTGTAATGTGATCCCCTGTACTATTATATTTGATGCATCTTTCTCTTTTGTGCATTCCTATATTTGTATCTACATTCTTCTCTATGTTATAAATTTTTTTATCCTTTTTCATTGGTCTTGTGTTTTATTTTTTGGGGATGATACAAGACATCAAGACATTTAGGTCTCTTCCATGTTGGCTCAAAAGTATTTTTCTTTGTTTTCCCTCTCTTTGTTTCATTCCTCTAGTTCTATGAGTATTTTAGGAATGATGATGTTTCTAAGCTCTATAACAACATTGTAGTAAAGATATACTGACCTTGAATCCATAGATCCCTTATATATTTTTGGGGGAAACCCCTCCTTCCTTTTTCATGTCATAGCTTCATTTCAGAAACATATGACTTGACATAGGGTTTTCTGAGGAAGCTCTAATGTCTTAGAATTGAACATTGGATACTTTAAATCAATTGCTCACAATGAGATTTAACATTAGGTTTTGATGGGATTTCATGTTGAAATAAGTCCTCTCTATATGCTTTAAGGCCCTCATATGACCATGCAAAAACAAGTTTATACTTCCTTAATAATGTAATCAACATCTCCATAATCTTAGGACTTATCTTCCTTCCAATGTATACTTTTTTGGGAGCCAATTTGGTTCCTAGATTAACCTCCTCAATGTCTTCCATCTTCATTGGTGTTTGTTTCATAATTTCTCAATAATTCCCATAAAATACTATTTCTAATGCCACTAATCCTTTAGGTAATTTTTTTTTCTTGAGTTGTACCAGTTCTTTGTCAAACATAGTTTGCCTACCATCTAATTCTTCAACAAACACATTGAAATCAATTTCTTGAGCCTCATAATGATCTATACAGTGTAGAAATTTAATCATATCATCTTCATCATTAACCACCTTCCAATTATAAATATTATTAGGGATTGCAGGTCTAGCCTTAAAATCCACTTTTGAGATTCCTACTAGTGTAAGATCATCCTTCTTTAGTTCCACATTTTCCAAGAAATCAGCCATTATGTTTTTAGATCTATCTACCCAATCAATTGAAAAGGCATGAAAGACCTCTATTTCATCCCACACTGCATGTTTATATAGTTTCAACATTTTGATTTTTGTAGAATATTTTTCCCCCACTTGTGAAACAACCAATTCTAAATCCCCAAACATAGCTAGCACCTCGATCCCATATCTTCTAGCAATGTTTAAGCCTAATAACAAGGCTTCACATTCTTCTATTATGTTTGTACATTTAAATCCCAATAGAAATGACCACTTAAATTTTCTATGATTGGGTGAAATGAGAACAACTCCAGCTCCATTCCCCTCTTTACTGTAAGCTCCATCAAAATATATTTTCCATACACCTTTCTCATTATGAGAAACATCTCTAGCAATTGGATCAATATTTCGCAATTCAGGGTTTGAACATTTGATTCTAAAGCTTCCAAGGTCCACATCACAAAAATAATTCATTAGACTTGGATCAAAATGGTCTATGATTTGTTATGACCTTAGCTCCCTCTACAACTTGACTTATTTTCCATTCATAGGTATTGTAGAATAGGATAGATCCAACTGAACATTTCCTCCAATTTATGTTGCCCATTGTCTTGATAAAAGCATACCAAAGTAAGGAGGTGTATCAGCTACTGTTATATCAGTTTTGTAAGTGGCTTTTGGGTAGGAATCTGACTTTAGTTATACATCCCATATTACACCAATGATTGGGACAAACCTATGATCCATGGTGTAACATTTTCCATAGTTGATATCCACCCACAATCCTAACTCTTTCAGAACAACCAATGACATAACATTGATTTCTTCCCTTTAGTCGTTCATGTAGTTCCTCACCAATTTTTTATTTATCAGCAACGTAACGTAGAAAGGGTCTATTTGAGAGGGGGATTTTTCCAAGGTGTTCTCTCTTGACATTATTGACCTGGTTTTGATCCTTGTGGGCTACACTCTTTTCTGATTCTTTTGTTTTGTTAGGTATATATGATAGTAGCTTGAGTGTATCATTTTTGTATTCTTCTATTTTCAGCATTTCTAGTAAAGGAACCTACATTTTTATTTGGGATAGAACTTGGGTGAAATAAAATGAAGGGGGATTTACTATTTCTATCTTAATTAGTTTATTTTCCTCATGTTGACCCATTGATTTATTTTTAATTTCACCTCGATCAACCTTAGTTATCTCTTTAAATTTATCCTTTTGAGGATCCTTATCTTCTGCATTTCCATATTTTTCCTAAGTTATTTATTTATCCTTTATGAAAAATCCCCTAGGCTTGCCATCATTTTCATTTACTATCCTCTTTCTTAATTTGTAGTTACTCTTTGCTTGTGCCACTACAACAATGGTTAATGCCTTAATTTTCTCTTATGTTGGTCTTCTCGATTGACAGTGATTTGTTTTTTATGGTGCTTCAGGAAAATAATGCTCTACGTATCTTCCATTTTCCTGATCAAAGAATATCTCATGTTCTACTATATGGATACTATGCCTCTAACTACTTACATCATATTCATACCCATCCTCATCTGAAGAAGACTATTCATTATCAACATGGTGAGGTCTCATTGACATCAAATTTATACAGTGATACTAAAACTCTTAGTCATAGGGGATGTCTTCCTTTGGAAACTCTTGGGCCACTACACAATAATCAGGTGGATCTGGGAGTCTACATAATGCACACCATGTATTACTTTCTACAAAATGTGCCTTGTTTCTCTTTAGCAGGTCAAAAGTTTCCTTAAAGTTATGTCTCTAATTCTCTTCTACCAACTTCCCATCCTTCCAATTAGTGTTGTAAGGCATGTCATGTAGCCATGTTCTGCCATTTTTGTAATGGGTATTTTATTTGTGTACGTTGTTGTTGGGGTTTGGTGGCATTCTAACATCACCTCTTCTACAAACTTTTCCAGTAGCTCTTTTGTTTTGTTTTATAGTTAATACAGTTCTCTTAGCATTTGCTAGGGAGGAAGGGGCTTTTTCTCTAATCTCATACCCTATCTGGGCATCAAAAGCATTAATGTAAAAATCTACACATGTTGCTTTTGTTGGTTTCAATTCAGGGGTAAACTTGTTATAGACTTTAGTGAACCTTATATTGAAATCAGCCACTGACTCATTGTATTTTTTGCAAATATTGGCTATGTCCTTCAAGGTGAAATGTGAACTATAATTACCCCCATATTTCTCTAAATATTAATCCTTGAAGTATACTAGAGGGGTATGTACAAGATCATCATGGAAAAAATAGGCCCTTAACTGGTGATGAAAATTCAGAAAAATTAGACTTAGGCAGCTTGATATAAAAATTTGAATAAGTTATCTATATTATTTCAAAAATATGTAAGAATAGAATATGTAGAAAATTGAATTTAGTTTCTAAACTACTAGGTTTATTTATAAAAAAAACTCTATTTGGTGAAAAATTGAAATTTTAATGCAGTAGTACTTAAAATTCAAGGAAAAATAAGAAGTGTTTGTCTGACCACCCTAACCATAATAAAATGATAATATTTTTTTATAATATTTTAGATATAAGTAGATAACTCATGTCCTAATGTGATGCATATTTTTTTGTAATTTTTTTCCAATTAAATAATTAATTATGATTTTTTTATTACAACTTTTAAAAAATATAAAAAACACATATGTCTGACCACCTTAACTTGGTCAAAACTTCATGAAATTCATTTTTTAATCCTATAGAATGTGAAGCATAGAATGTGACACATCATTCAAATTCAAAAAATGTGATACCTTTTAAAAGATATAGATGTTTTTCAATTAGCCTATCAATCAAGACTTTAGTCATAATTCAAATAGAAAGTGAATAATAGTTATTTATTAAAGTCAAAGTAAAGCATAATTTATATTGGTTGAAAGTTGAGAATATCCTTTAAAAACCCTTTTCGTTTCATCAATTTTGGGTAAGAAAAAAAGTTGGCAGCCACATACCCTACACATACGCATCATATCACCACTTTTTGGCCTATCATGAACCTGCACATACCTAGAGAGTTGATTGATGCATCAGGAAGATTTCTTTACCAAACCCTTGCATCTTCCACTAAGGATTACATGAACAAAATCATTTTGAGATCTTTAGCTTCTATTTCAAGAATTTCTACGGCAGTGTCAAAACTCTCTATGTGTTCTTCTGCTATGATGGCATGAGTCCCTATAAATTTTGGGATGGAATTTCTCCAGTCATGAGTAATTGGGTCAGGAAAAATTTGATATGTAGAAAAGTCTAGCTATCTATATCCACTTGAAGGTCCTCTCAGGTTTTGGTTTGGCTATTGGTATTGATATTGAGGCGCATTTTACTATACATTTTGGTGAAAGTGCATGTTGCCCTATTTATTTTGCTAAGATGAGTAATACTGGTGGGGTGGGATGTATTGTTGGCTAGATGGTGGGTAATATTGTGAGGCAGTGTTGGTATTTCATGGTTGTGAGCCTTGAGGGGGATATTATGTTGCACCTGATTGGTATGGCTTGAATTTCTAGCCATATTGGAAGGGGTTTTTGAACTACTTAGAATACTTGTATTATTAGATGATCCATGTGAATTGATGTTTCCACTGGCTTATGGAGAGGTACATATTTTGGTGGTTTTGTTGAATGGATATTTGTCTAGAGCAATTTTTGGGTCACTTCTTCACTTTTTTTTATCAATTATTGCCTCATAAGTTCCTCCTTTTGTCTTTCCACATGTTCCAATTCTTGAGTGGTCATTTTGGTTGTAGTAGTAGCATTACCGATATGCTTCTTAGTAGGGACAGAGTGATCTATGAATTCATGTTGGGTTTCTTCTCCTTGCTATAATGACATCTTGTGGTAATACTCATTTTTTATTTGAATCCTTGTTTTCTCTAGACGTCTATAGAATTCACTTCCCTTTTGAGGACCTAGTTTGAAATTGAGAATACTATCAGTTGGATTTTTTTTTGTTTAGGTGGCACTGAATGGTATCCTTCATCACTATGAAAAGGACTATTATGTATTGTGAAAGGCTGCTTTGATGTGTTCCCTTTATCACCACAAATGATATCTAACTCATTAGATTCTACCTCATTCTTATTCATGTCAACCTTTGAAGGAGGATATCTATGCTTGTCTTAACCACCTACCATTGTTATTCTTTGCACTCCCTTTGTGCAATGACCTTCTTCCATCCATTTTGGGTGATGTGGTATACCTTTGATGTCTATGATCTAGTTTTTTTGATCTAATGTTTAGCTTATCGATCATTAAATTTTGATAGAGTCACCACCTACTTCTTCATAAGTAGGAAAGTTAAGATTTGGATGAACTTTTTTTGATCCCAGTGAAGTCTTTCATTCAATCAAGTGATTGAGTGTTTGCACAAATTGTGGATGTTTATGACTTTGTGATGAGAGGCCCAGATTGACCCTAGACTTTGGATAGGCTAAAATATTTTCCTTGAGTGTTTCTCAAAAAAAGTTACCAAACCGTTGGTTCCCAAAATTATAGCTTGTTAATCCTAAGGGTATGCTAGGTCCTATGGCTAGATTGAAAAAGGTTTTGGCCAACGTATAGAGTGAACCTATATGGTTTACAACTCCTTGCACTTTAGGTTTTGCTAAACCTAGGTGGGTAAACCTCAATGATACAAGAATATTTAAGAGCTAAGTATATTGACTTGGGAAATCTATTTCTTATGGCATATAGGTATGAAATAGATGCAAGAATTATATCTAATCCTACTAATATTGAGAGTTTGAATGTATGAATAAAGTTTATATGAAATGTTGTTTTGTTATGAATTTGATCAGTGCCTAATCCTATTGGGTAAATGCAGTCAGATGTAGATGATAAGTGTCTCCTATTCCTTGCCTTAACTTTAACTATCTGGCACTTTTAGATGTTTATAACGGGTATAAATGTACAAGAATATTAGCTATCAGGCTCTTCTTACTAATCCCAATGTTATCTTTCCAATTTGTTGTGATTATTTTAAAGGAATTTAACTCCAGTTTAAAGGAAATGAACTAAAGATGATTTGTTAAAAGATTTTAATTCTTGGAAAAAACCTATAACATGAACCACTTCATAAGGATTTTAATTATTTCACACAAAGAAAAATTTAATTAATCACACTATGAAAACAAATTTGCCAAGATAAATCATATATATGCTTGATATAAATATTTAAATAATAAAAAAGGACCACTCTGGAGATATCAAAGATAAATTATAAGAATCAAACTCAATAGATAATTGAACACCAGGAAATTGAACACTAGTTTAATGCTTGTTCTACATTAATATTTCTTCAAAATATTGTACAAAATGTAATAGAAGTCTTCATTATTAATGCTACTATACTATTGGGTATGTGCAGGATCATCATGGAAAAAATAGACCCTTAAGTGGCAAAAAATTCAGAAAAAATAGAGTTAGGAAACTTGACATAAAAATTTGAATAAGTTATATATATTATTTCAAAAATATGTAAGAATAGAATCTCTAGAAAATTCAATGTAGTTTCTAAACTACTAGGTTTTTTTTTCTTTTTAAATCTATTTGCTGAAATTTTGAAATTACAATGCAGTATTACTTAAATTTTAGGGGAAAAATAAGTAGGTGTTTGTCTGACCACCCTAACCACAATAAAATGATAATATATTTTCTGATATTTTAGATATATGTAGAGGATTCATGTCCCGATGTGATGCATATTTTTTTGTAATTTTTTTCCAAGTAAATAATTAATTATGATTTTTTTTATTACAATTTTTAAAAGATATAAAAGCTTGTATGTTTGACCACCTTAACTTGGCCAAAACTTTATTAAATTCAATTTTTCTTTTTTTAATCCTATAGTATGTGAAGCATAGAATGTGGTGCATGTTTCAAATTCAAAAAATGTAATACCATTTGAAATCTATAAAAAAATTTCAATCAACCTATCAATCAAGACTTTAGTCATAATTCAAATAGAAAATGAATAATAATTATTTATTAAATTCAAAGTAAAGCATAATTTAGGGTATGTGCAAGATCATCATGGAAAAAATAGGCCCTTAAATGGAAAATTTTAGAAAAATCAGAGTTAGGAAACTTGACGTAAAAATTTCAATAAGTTATCTATATTATTTCAAAAATATGTAAGAATAGAATCTATAGCAAATTGAATGTAGTTTCTAAACTACTAGGTTTGTTTAAAAAAAAATCTATTTGGTGAAAATTTGAAATTTCAATCTAGTGGTACTTAAATTTCAAGGAAAAATAAGAAGTAGGTGTCTGTCTGACCACCCTAACCACAATAAAATGATAATATTTTTTATAAGATTTTAGATAAAAGTAGAGGACTCATGCCTCGATGTAATGCATATTCTTTTGTAATTTTTTCCAAGTAAATAATTAATTATGATAGTTTTATTACAATTTTTTAAAAATATAAAATTGTATGTCGACCACCTTAACTTGGTCAAAGCTTCATGAAATTCATTTTTCTTTTTTTAATCCTATAGTATGCAAAGCATAGAATGTGACACATATTTTGGATTCAAAAAATGTGATACCATTTGAAAGCTATAGATGTTTTTCAATTAGCCTACCAATTAGGACTTTAGTCATAATTTGAATAGAAAATGAATAATAATTACTTATTAAATTCAAAGTAAAGAATAATTTATATCTGGAAAGCTGAGAATATCCTTTAAAACCCTTTTCATTTCATCAATTTTGGGTAAAAAAATAGTTGTCAGCCACATACCCATCATATTGCCACTTTTTAGCCCATCATGATCCTGCACATACCCTTTATATCGGTGGAAAGTTGGGAATCTCCTTTAAAAACCATTTCCATTTCATAAATTTTGGGTAAAATAAAAGTCGTCAGCCACATACCCATCATATTGCCACTTTTTGGCCCATCATGATCCTGCACATACCCTATTCTAGATAATGGATGATAATAATAATGATGATTGTTGATGATCAAATTAGGCCTTGGTTTCTATTTTTATATAGGAAGCAAAACAAGATTCATGCCTTTTACAAAATGAGGAAATGTTTCAAAACTACACCTCTTTAGTAATCTAACTATTTGTTTGATTGGCATAATTAAAGAAATATACAAAATTTTAAAAACATGGACATAGTGAATCCATTAATCATCATAGAAGACCTGCGATCATTGATCTAAAAAATTCTTAATCTATTTGATAGAATGTCTAATTGTTCTAGTCCCAATGAATTACTCCTCATGAGCAAGATACTTCTCTTCCCGCTGATATATTGTGAAATATAATGGCCATTTGTATTCTTGAATATTTGGTATAATTGAAAGATGAACTTTCCATCAATTATCTAACAACACATTTGCATCACAAAAAAAATTCAAATACCCTACATCAAAAGTAACCAATCCATCTAGAATTAAGTTAAGCCTATAAAGACTATTATCACCATCCTTTTATATGTGAGTAATACACTAAGGAACAATATGACAAAAATCCCTTTTCAATTCTTCAATGTCTTTCAAATGGTCATCATCCTTCTATTACATCCAATAGCCTTGGATTTTGTGTTTTTTTGTGCTTGATCCATATATCTAGGGTTTCAATCCTTGGGTTATATCCTGTACCACTCACTCCTTCATTAGAATTAAATTTTGCAACTAGTATAGGATCTTCCTAGGCCTGTACTTGATTCTTTAAAATCCATTGCAAATGAAAAATATTCTCCCTTTTGAGATTAACTACTTCTTGAAGAAGTTACAATGACCATTTTTTTCTTGTTGTAACAGTCTCTTGGACTGACTTTTGATTTTCTTCTTTAAATTCATTCTAAAGATCATTTATAATTCTAAAATATTGGAAAATCCATGTTGTACACATCATTAAATGAGGAGGCGATGCCTTGAAAACTAGAAAATCTACTACAATGTCGTGAGATTACAAAAAATTAGAACTTTAGAACCATAAGTGGATGGTTGTGAAGTTTTGAAAACTTTTGACTTACTAACCACAAGGCAACTAGATGGGGTTTGAAACTCAATGAAAATAATGCCAAGTTAGGGAATTGGGAGGTTATGAAACTTAAGAACTCCACAACATGGTTAGGAAATTTGAAGAACATGTGACAAGGTTATGAAATTTGAAGAACCTGTGACAAGGCTATGAAACTTAAGAAACTCGCAATATGGTTAGGAAATTTGAAGAACTTGTGACATCTAATAAATTTTAAAGGGAGCAAGGACAAATTGAAACCAAAAACAAGTAAAATTAAGAACGATAGACTTGAGAGAAATCCTAAATTTTGCATAATTCAAATTTGAAATTTTGGGTAACAATCTTGAAATTGATAATGCAGCATTGTTGTGGGATTGTGGTAGTGGCATAAATTGGTTTATTGGTGATTACCTAAAGGAGTAGATGGATATATCAAAAGGGTGATTGCAATGATTTTATGGATCTTGTTGCAAAATTTGTTGCATTTCATGTTAAAAACAATGTAGAACCAAAGTTAATAGATCTTTTGATAAGGATTGAAATGTGAATGGGGTAATGAAGGCTATTGAAAATTAAGGTGAATTTTTTAGCTCTAATAGTGGCTTAGATTGGGGATGAATGGTTGTGAAATCAATGCAAGAATCCAAAAGTGTTATCTAGGATGTAGAACATGGGTGAATGTGACCTATATGGAAAAGGAAAGGGAAAGAAAACCTAAAACTACTGTGCACGAAATAATATGTTAAAAAAATTTAAGAAGAGAAGTGATTTCAGAATTGTCCATGCACTAGAAATTCCTGGTCTTTTCCTTTCATATTTTGAAGATAATTAGAATCTTCACCACCTTTACCAATGATAAAAAATCTTCCTATGCAAAGGGCTTAAAATTTACCATGCTTCCCTTTGTCTTGGTTTCTGGCATTCCACATAAGAACCATATCATTCACTTCAAATTTTCCATATTTTTATCTTTTTCCAAATAAGTACCTTATTTTTTATTTCCAATATCTATTATGTTCTTGAGCCAAACTTCTTATTTCATCCAACTCTGCTAGTTGTTCCATCCTATCCTCCATAGGTTCAAGGATATCCAAATCTTACTGTAGTATAAAATTATATACTAGTAGAAGGTTATGCATAATTATTTTGGCTTGTGTTCCATAAACCAATTCAAAAGGTGACTTGACAGTTGATTTCTTGATTGTAATTCTATCTACCCATATTGGCAATCTTAGTTTAGAGACCCATGTTTTTTTATTGTTGTCCAACACCCTCTTTTAATTATCTTTAGGATAATTTTTCTATTGGATTTCACATGACCATTTTCTTGTGGATGGTATGGGGAAGCATATTAAATTGTTATACCATAGGTCTCACAAAACCTTTTGAACTCATCTAATCTAAAACAAATGCCATTGTCTGTTATTATCCTTACTGGTACTCCAAATCTGGTGATAATATTCTCCATAAAAAAACTTATTACAACCTTTTTGGTGGCTTGCTTTGTTGGTATAACTTCTATCCATTTTGTAAATAGTCAGTAGCTACCAAAATTATTTTAATGGCCTCCAATAGATTTATCTACAATCTCTCCTATGAAATCAATTCCCCACTAATGGAATGGAGCTTTAACTTGCATGGGTCTTAATGGTAATGCTCTCTGATATTTCATCTTCATAGAAAATTTCTAAAAAGCTTCACACTTTCCTACATAATTAAAGGAATCATTGAAGACCTTTGACCGATAATATCCTACTCTCTGAATCTTGTGGGAAGTGGTATTTTGTTAAAAGTGTCCTCCACAAACACCTTCATGCATCCTCTTTCAACACATTCTTTGCTTGTGATTCATCCAATAACAATAGTAGCACACCATCTCTATTCTTCTAGTATGAATCTCCATCCGAAAATACATACTTTGATGCATGTAGTTTCAAAGTTCTCTTAGGATTGTCATTAAATCCTTCTGGACACCTTTGATGTTTGAGGTACATCAGTGTACCATGGGGTATCTTTAATTCTAGCAATCATGCCCTCTTCTTCTCCTATGTTTCCAATTTGTGCTACTTAAAAATTTTATTCATCCATGAGTTTAGCCAATCCTTTCCCTCTTACTAATTTAGTAATGTGGATTTCAATATCAAACTCTTGGATTTTGTTAATCCATCTACATCTTCGCCCTGTAATTTTAGCTTGCATGAACACATCTTTGATTGCAAAATTAGGAATATAAGTAATTATTTTGGACCCTACTAAATAAATTTTTGAATGCCTTAACAACTTTCACAAGTGCATATGCTTGTTTTTCTATAATGTCATAATTTAGTTCTAATTCTTGAAGGGATTTGCTAAAGAATGATATAGGCTGCTCATTTCCTTAATTATTCTTTTATAACATTATTGTTTCAATGGTGTGATAGGATGCAAATGAGAAAATATGAAATGGTTTACTGAAATCAAGTGATTTCAACATGGGGGCCTCCTTGGTTACTCTTTTAATAGATATGAAAGAATCACTTGCTTCAAGTGTCCAGTCTATTTTTGCACCCTTTTTTAATATTTTTGATATAGGCTTCACAATCTCAACAATGTTTGATATGAACCTCCTTAAAAAATTGATCTTCCCAAAGAAAGATTGGATAGCTTTTACTTTCTTTGGGATGGGTATTTTTTCAATAGACTCCACTCTCTTAGGATCAATTCTTACCCCATCTTTAGAAACCATGTGGCCCAACAATTTTCCTTTAGTTATATCAAAATGACATTTCTTTGGGTTTAAAGAGATACCATACTCTAAAGCCTTAAGGAAAATATTTTCCAATTGTTCAACATGGTCTTTTGCTTTCTTAGAATATGTCGTGAGGTCATCTTGATATACTACCATGATTGCATTGATCAAGTTAGCAAAGGAAACATGCTTGGCCTTTGAAAGGTGGCACCAATATTTGTGAGGCCAAACGACATCCTAACATATACATATGTGCCCCATGGTGTAGTAAAACCAGTTTTTTATCGTTCTGATTCCTTGACTTTTACCTAATTATATCCAAAAAACTGTCCATCATGGATAGGATTTCACATCTAGTTACTCTCTAGAACATTGCATCCATGTTTGGTAGAGGGTAGTTGTCTTTAAGTGATGCTACATTCAAATTTCTAAAGTCTACACATAGTCGTATATCTCCATTCTTCTTCTTGATAGGAACCAAGTTGGATACCCAAGAGGAATGCCTGATTGGCTTTATGATACCTCCTCTAAGTTTCATATGTTCCTTGTACATCTTGGGTTCTATTGTAGGATTTATTGGTTTTTGTATCTACCTAAAGTGTTTAGCATAAGGTTTTATTGGGATTTCATGTTGAAATAAGTCCTTTATATATGCTTTAAGGTTCTTGTAGGACCATGCAAAAACATGTTTATACTTCCTTAATAATGTAATCAAGATCTCCCTAATCTTAGGACTTATCTTCTTTCTATTGTACAATTTTTTGGGTGCTAATTCAGTTCCTAGATTAACCTCCTCAATGTCTACCTTCTTCATTGGTGTTTTTTTCATAATTGCTCAGTAATTCTTGTCAAATACCCTCTCTAATACCACTAATAATTTAGATATTTTCTTTGTCCTGAGTTGTACCAATTCTTTGTCGAACACAGTTTTCTTACCATCTACTTCTAAAAAAAAATTGAAGTCAATTTCTTGAGCCTCATATTGATCTATATAGTGTATAAATTTAATCAGATCATCTTCATCATTGTACACCTACCAATTGTAAATATTATCAGGAATTATAGGTCTTTTCTTAAACTCCATGTGTGAGATGCTCGCTAATGTAAGATCATCCTTCTTTAGTGCCACATTTTCCAAGAAGTCATCCATTATGCTTTTAGATATGTCTACCCATTTAATTTAAAAAGCATCAAAGAGTGAGCTATATCATCCCACATTACATGTTTATATTATTTTAACCTTTTTTTTAGTAGAATTTTTTCCCCTCACTTGTGAAATAACCAATTCTAAATCCCCAAACACAGCTAGCACTTTAATCCCATATCTTCTAAAATGTTTAAGCCTAATAACAAGGCTTCATATTCTGCTATGTTGTTTGTACATTGGAATCCCAATAGAAATGATCACTTAAATTTTCTACCATTGTGTGAAATGAAAACAACTCCAGCTCCATTCCCCTCTTCATTTCAAGCTCCATCAAAATACATTTTCCATACACCTTGCTCATTATGAGAAACATCTCTAGCAATTGGATCAATATTTTGCAATTTAAAGTTTGAATGTTCAACTCTAAAGCTTCCAAGGTGCACATCACAAAACCAATTCATTTGATTTGGCTCAAAATTTATATGACTTGTTATGACCTTGGCTCCATGTACAACTTGACTTATTTTCCATTCATAAGTATTGTAGCATAGGATAGATCCAATTGAACATTTCCTCCAACTATTGATGCCTATTATCTTGATAAAAGCATTCCAAAGTAAGGATGTGTATTAACTACTGTTATATCAGTTTTGTAATTGGATTTTGGGTAGGGAGCCAACTTCAATTCTACATCCCATATTACACCGATGACTAGGATATACCTATTATCCATGGTGTAACATTTTCCATAGGTGGTATCCACCCACAATCCTAACTCTTTCATAACAACCAATGGCATAACATTGAGTGTTGTGCCTGAGTTGATCATGCAGTTCCTCACCAATTTGTTATTTTTCAGCAAGTTAGTGTACAAAGGGTCTATTTGAGAGGGGGATTTTGTCAGGGTGTCCCCTACGTATACTTTTGGACTTTTGGATTCTTCCCTCTTGAAATTATTGACCTACTTTTGATCCTTGTGGGCTACACCCTTATCTGATTCTTTTTCTTTGTTAGGTATATATGATAGTAGCTTGAGTGTATCATTATTTTATTCTTCTATTTTCATCATTTCTAGTAAAGGAACCAAAATTTTTATTTGGGATAGAGCTTTGGTGAAATAAAATGAAGGGGGATTCACTACTTTTGTCTTAATTAGTTTCTTTTCCTCATGTTGATCCTTTCATTTATTTTTAATTTCACCTTGATAATCCTTAGTTATCTCTTTAAATTTAGCCCTTTGAGGATCCTTAGCTTATAACTTTACATGTTTTTCTTGGGCATGTTTAGGATCATCACGGAAAAAATAGGCTCTTAAGTGGCAAAAAATTTAGAAAAATCAGAGTTAGGAAAATTGATGTAAAAATTTGAATAAGTTATCTATATTATTTCAAAATTGTGTAAGAATAGAATCTATAGCAAATTGAATGTAGTTTCTAAACTACTAGGTTTATTTTTTTTAAAATAAAATCTATTTAGTGAAAATTTGAAATTTCAATGCAGTATACTTACCTAAATTTCAGGGAAAAAATAAGTAGGTGTTTGCCTGGCCACCCTAACCACAACAAAATGATAATACTTCTTTATAATTTTTTAGATATAGGTAGAGGAATCGTGTCCTGATGTGATGCATATGTTTTTGTGAATTTTTTCCAAGTAAATAATTAATTATGAATTTTTTATTACAACTTTTAAAAAATATAAAAACTCATATGTCTAACCACCTTAACTTGTATAAAACTTCATGAAATTCATTTTTTCTTTTTTTAATCCTATAGTATGCGAAGCATAGAATGTGACGCATGTTTTGGATTCAAAAAATGTGATACCATTTGAAAGCTATAGATATTTTTCAATCAAACTATCAATCAGGACTTTAGTTGTAATTCAAATAGAAAATAAATAATAATTATTTATTAAATTCGAAATAAATCATAATTTATATTAGTGGAAATCCAAGAATCTCCTTTAAAAACCCTTTTCATTTCATCAATTTTAGGTAAAAAAAAAGTCATCAGCCACATACCCTATATATACCCATCATATTTCCACTTTTTGGCCCATCATGATCCTACACATACCCTCCTAAGTTATTCCTTTATCCTTTATGAACAATCCACAAGTATTTCCCTCATCTGCATTGATTTTCCTATTTCTTAGTTTGCAGTTACTCTTTTCTTGCACCACTTCATTAATAGTAATGCCTTAATTTCCTCTTCTATTGGTATTCTTAATTGACATTTTTTTTTTTTTAATATAGTGCTTCAGCAAAATAATTCTCTACATCTCTTTCATTTTCTTGATCAAACAATATCTCTTATTCAACCATATTGATATTATGCCTCTAACTACTTACATAATATTCATACCCATCCTCATTTGATGAAGAATATTCATTATCAACATGGTGAGGTCTCATTGAAAAAATATTTATACTTAGATGCTCAACCTCTTGGTCATAGGGGATGTCTTCCTTTTGAAAGGCTTGGGAAACTACACAATATTTAGGTAGATGTGGGAGTCTACATACTACACACCATGGATTAATTTCTACAAAATGTGCCTTTTTTTTTATTAGTAGGTCCAAAGTTTCCTTAATGTTGTGTCTTTCATTCTCTTCTACTAGCTTCCCATCCTACTAGTTAGTATTGTAAGGAATGTCATGGAGCCTTGGTTTGTCATTTCTATAATGGGTATTCTATTTTTGTACATTTTTCCTATAGTTTGGTGGCATTCTAACATCACCTCTTCTACCAACGTTTCTAGCAGCTCTTCTATTTTGTTCTATAGTTAATGTAGTTATCTTAGCCTCTCCTAGGGAGGTAGGGGCTTTGCTTCTAAGATCATACCTATCTTGGCATGAAAAGAATTAATGTAGAAATATACATGCATTGCTTCTTTTGGTTTCAATTTAGGGGCAATATTATTATAGATTTCAACAAACCTTATATTGAAATCGGCCATTGACTCATTGTATTTTTTACAAATATTGACTATGTCCTTCAGGGTGAAATGTGAACTATAATTACATATTGATCTAAAAATTGATCCTTGAAGTCTGCTAGAGAGTTGATTGATGCATTAGGAATATTTCTATACCAACCCCTTGCATCTTCCACTAAGGATTGCATGAACAACTTCATTTTGAGATCTTTAGCTTCTATTTCAAGATTTCCTATGGCAGTGTCAACTCTCTATGTGTTCTTCTGCTATGATGGCATGAGTCCCTATAAATTTTGGGATGACATTTCTCCAGTCACTAGTAATTGGGTTAGGAAAAATTTGATATGCAGAAAAATCCAGCTATCTATATCCATTTGAAGGTCCTATTAGGTTTTGGTTTGGCTATTAGTATTGGCCTTGAGGGCCCTGGTGGTATTGATATTGAGGCACATTTTGCTATACATTTTGTTGAAAGTGCATATTGCCCTGTGTAGTTTGTTGAGATGACTAATATTGGTGGGGTAGGATGTATCCTTGGCCAAGTGGTGGGTAATATTATGAGGCGATGTTGGTATTTTGTGGTTGTGAGCTTTGAGGACCTAGATATTACGTTGCACGTAATTGGTATGGCTTGAATTTCCAGCCATACTAGAAGGGGATTTTGAACTACTTAGAATACTTGTATTATGAGACGATCCTTTTGAATTGATGTTTCCCCCTTGCTTATGGGGAGGTACATATTTGAGTGGTTTTGTTGAATGGATATTTGTCTAGAGAAATTTTTGGGTTAGTTCTTCACTTTCTTTTATCAACAGTTTCCTTTTAATTTCCTCCTTTTGTCTTTCCACATGTTCCAATTCTTGAGTGGTCATTTTATTTGTAGTAGCATGACTAATATGATCCTCATCAAGGGTAGAGTGATCCATGAATCCATACTAGGTTTCTCCTCGTTGTAATGACATCCTGTGGTCATACTCATTTTGTCTTTGAATCCTCTTTTCCTCTACATGTGAATAGAATTCACTTTCCTTGGCTTAAATCTAACTATCTATCACTTTTAGATGTTTATAACTGATACAAACATGCAATATTATAAGCTATCAGGCTCTTCTTACTAATCCCAATTATATCTTTCCAAATTATTGTGATTATTTTAAGAGAATTTAATTCTTGTTTAAAGGAAACCAATTTGAGATGATTTGTTAAAGGACTTTAATTTCTAGCAGAAATCTATAACATGAACCACTTAAGAAGGATTTTAGTTCTTTCACAGAGAGACCAATTAAATTAATCACATTGTGACAACAAATGTGCCAAGATAAATCATATATATGCTTGATATAACAATTTAAATAATCATAAAAGACTAGTCTAGAGAAATCAAAGATATAAGAATCTAACTCAATAGATAATTGGACACTAGGAAATTGAACACCAATTTAATGCTTCTTCTCTAGTAATATTGCTTCAAAATATTGTACAAAATGTAACAAAAGTCTTTATGATTAATACTACTATACTATTCTAGATACTGGATGATAATGGTAATGATGATTGATGTTGATCAAATTAGGCCTTGGTATCCCTTTTTATATGAGAAGAAAAACAAGCTTCTAGCCTTTTACAAAATAAGGAAATGTTTCAAAACTACACCTCTTTAGTAATCTAGCTATTTGTTCGATTAACATAGTTAAAGAAATATACAAAATTTAAAACACTTGGACACAATCAATCTATTAATCATCATAGAAGACCTATGATCATAGATTTGGAAATGTCTTCATCTCTTTGATAGAATGTCCAACTATTCTAGTCCCAATGAATTACTCACCTAAAGAAAGATACTTCTCTTCCCACTGATATATTTTGAAATCTGACGGCCATTTGTATTCTTGAATCTTTGGTATATTTTCAAGATGAACTTTCCACAAATTATCTAACAACACCTTTGCATCAACAACAAATTTCAAATACCATGCATCAAAAGCAACCAATCCATCCAAAATCAAGTTAATCTTGTAAAGACTAATATCACCATCCTTCTATATGTGGGTAATACACTGAGGAACAACTAACTAAACTCCCTTTTCCATTCTTCAAGGTCTTTCAAATCATCATCATCCTTCTATTACATCCAATAGTCTTTGTTGTTGTGTATTTTTCTACTTGATCCATATAGCTAGGGTTTCAATCCTTGGGTTATATCCTATACCACTCACTCCTTCATCAGAATAAAATTTGAAAACTAGCATATGATCTTCCTAGGCCCATAATTGTTTCTTTAAAATCATTACAAATGAAAGATATTCTCCCTTTTGAGATTAACCACTTCTTGAAGAAGTTACAATGACTATTTCTTTATTTCCATAATAGTCTCCTAGACTGACTTTTTATTTTCTTCTTTAAATTCATTATAAAGATCATTTATAATTCTAAAATATAGGAAAATCCATGTCATACACATAATTAAATGAGGATGCGACACCTTGAAAATTAGAAAATCTGCTATAGTGTCATGAGATTGGAGAAAATTAGAACTTTAGAACCACATGTCAGGGGTTGTGAAGTTTTGAAAACTTTCAACTTACCGACCACAAGACAACCGGATAGGGTTTTAAATTGAATGAAAAGAATGTCAAGTCATAGAATTGGGAGGTTATGAAACTTATAAACTCTGTGACATGGTTAGAAAATTTGAAGAACCCACTACTAGGTTAAGAAATTTGAAGAACCCACGACAAGGTGATAAAACTTAAGAAACCCTCGACATGGTTATTAAATTTGAAGAACCAATGACATATAATAAATTTTAAAGGGATCAAGTACAAAAAGAAACCAAAAATAAGTAAAATGAAGACTTGATAGACTCAAGAGGGAAATCCTAAAATTTGCATTTGAACTTTTGGGTAACAATTTTGAAATTGATTATGCACCATTGTTGTGGGATTGTGGTAGGGAGCATAAATTGGTTTATTAGTGATTACCTAAAGAAGTAGATGGATATATCAAAAGGGTGATTGCAATGATTTTATAGATTTTGTCACACAAATTGTTTCATTTGATGTTAAATACAATGAAAAACCAAAGGCACTAGATATTTTGATGAGGATTGTTCAAATTGTGAACGGGGTAATGAAGGCCGTTGAAAATTAAGGTGAATTTTTTAGCTCTAATACTATGATTGTGTATCTTTATCATTGTTGTAGACATAAGTTTATTGAATGTCTACTTTAGTGTGAATTTGACATGGGGTCATCCTCTCTCCAAAGTGGGGGCTAAATGTATTTTAGGAAAAAGCATTCCTTATTTCACACTTAATTTGGGAATAATTAATAAATAAAATGAGCTTAATGATGCCTTAATTTAATGTTGTAATATGTTTTACATATTCACATTAAGTTTAGGGATTTTTAATTAAAATGGACTTAATTGCACCTTGTTTTTGGTGTTGTAAGGTGTACCTTTGCACTTTCAAACTAATCTAGGAATTCATTAATTGATTGTGGTTAATTTTCATTATTTGGCCCCTTTAATTCAAATCCAAGCCTAATTAAGTGCAAATTTCAATGGATAAAACCCGAAATTGATAAATTCCATGACATAAGGTTTAAAATTGAGTAGTATTTGTCCTAGGAAAGTGGTCAAGGACCCATTCACTATAGGGAGAATGGGTCCTCGCTTGCACCAAGGGCTTAAATTTAAATTATGTTTTTGGTATAATTTCAATGATTTCAAAGGTACATTCAGATGATGTCTTGTGATAATTGACTTTTAGGAATTAATGTTAAGATATGTATAAATTAGAGGAAATTTCACTAAGTTCATCCTAGATTTTCAACTTTTCAATTCCTAATAGAAAGTTTATGAGATCAAGAAGAATTCAAGAGCATTTTCAACACATTCAAAGGCTAAACTACTAAAGATTATTGCAGCAATCAAGGTTCTATCATCATGTCAAAGATTTATTGCATCATGCATGTTGTATGAGCTAATATGGTGATGTAGTGTTCAATATCTATTCAAGTATTTAGGGACATTATCTCTAATCAAGTTTCATGATCAAGATCTACATTGATTAAATCCAATTCATTCAAGTTTGTGGATCTACAATCCAAGGTTAAAATAAGGTTTGATGGGTTGTTACATGCTGTTGTTCATTCATCATTCCTTCATGCTAGTTCATATTTTCATTACATGGTTTAATTACCAAAATGAGGTTTGACCAAGGAGAACCCCTATTCAGTAATAAACATCATTTTTCTCTCTTTGATGTGTGATTATAGATTTTAGTTGGAAGATCATTTGAAGAGAAAAAATGAAGAAAGTTGCAAAGTTGTCAAAGTTGCAAGAAAAGTTGTTATCTTAAGGAAACTCTTCAAAAAAAAATATTTCCTACTATTCGATAGTCAGAATTGGGAATCTCAGAGTGCAAACACAACATAAGAGAACCCAAAAAGTATTTTTAGGAACCCTAACCAGGACCCATTCACCATAGGGTGAATAAGTCCTTAATGATCTTCATAAGGTGACTTTGTTTGAATGGTACACATCATTCTTCCCTTTTGATATCTACTTTTTGATTACTGTTTCTGTCATATTTGATTACTATTCTTCATTTGCATTTTAAAGCTTGCATTTTTTAGTCTGTTTGATGGTTTTGATCTTTCTCCCTAAAGTTATATTTAGCTTATACCCCCATCCTTGCATAGATAGGAAATATGTTGATTCATACCTTGATTTGACTCACCTAAGGGTTGTTAGTCACTTCATAGGTTGGATATCATTTCATTCAAGGAAATTAGGGAAATAGGTTATTTTGGTGTGTTGAATAAGAAAAATAAGAGGGCGAGGGGTGAAAAATTTGTAGCAAAATTAAACCTTTAAATCATTCATCAAAAGTAATCCTTAACACTACTTAAATGATTAAACATTAAGTGCAAGAGTAGAAACTGAAAAACCATCGCACAAATACAACACCAGATTTACACAGAGAACCCAATGAGGGAAAAACCACAATGAGGATTAGCTCACACTATAGAGAATATCAAATTCAATTACAAAAGGATCACTACCTAAGAAACAAGGTTCACAGCTAAAACAGGGACTCACTTTCTGGATCAAGACTAACTGTCCAATAGGGCTAACAACCTGGAGGCCTCACTACCATAGAGATACAAAGAAGATTAAGGGATATGCTATAGAGAGAAGACAATCTCAATGCAATAGAGAAATCCAACACAATTTTCTCAACCACTTGCAGACATGCATGAATGATAGAGTACACCTTTAGCTCACTACATCCAAAAACTTGGCATTTAGGCTTCACACTGATCTGCCACACTTGCATCACATACACTAAGTGATTTACATCAATCTTGAATTTATATGGTCTATTTCTTTGCCCTTATCTCTCTTTATCCTTTCACACTTTCACCACTAACTCATCCAACATTTATACCATCTTCAACTTTGAAACAAATCTAAATCATCCATCCAATATTAAATTCAAATTAACTCAGTTACAAAACATCTTAGGGTGGGATTAGGATGAACCCAACCCAAACACATGCTTGATAAGGACCCAAATAGATTCAAAACACTTCATCAACTTCGAAGATAATGTTTAAGACAAGGTTAGCCAAACCAATGTAAAACACATAAAACAATTAAGCACGAACCTTACATATATCAAAATCATCTTTAATACAATCAAATAAAATTAACTTTAGAACCACAGATTATAAGAATTTACCAAAGAGAAATCCAAACCAACAAATTTTCTACTAGACCTCAGTCAGAAGCACAAAAAACCATAGTTCACAATTGGTGAACTCAAATCGCACTGTACAATGAATCAACAACCAAAACTATGGATATAGCAGCTTCCAACAACCATGATCAGCATATTTGAACTACACAAGCATAGGAGAAAATCCCAAAGAAAAACTTGGATCAACCATTGAACACCTACAACCTTTCTTCATTAAAATTTTCTCAATATCCTTGACATGAGCAGCCAATAACCTACAACCATGACATTAATGACAACAACAACTAGTTGATAACCAATTGACCAGTTGACGTCAATGAAAACACCTTCATTCTTTCCATTCTTGCAACAATCTCCCCCTTTTTCATTAATGACAACACATGATGTGAAAAACTATCAAAGACAACATACTAGCTCTAAATACTGTTCTCAATATTTTTCTTTTTGTTTCTCCCTCTTAGAAGATAATCTTTTTCACATTCTTCATCTCCCCCTTTGACATAAATGGAAAAGGAAAAAGATATTTTACATTGATTTCCCCTTTGACATAGAAAACAAAATACTCATAAAATGACAACACATGACACTACCTACTCCCCTTGAGAGGTAGCCACCAAAACATCAGTTTAGAAGAAAGATAGATCCATAGATCCATCATACTATTGTATCTCCATATGCATCTAGTTCAAGAAAGGAGGTGCAATGACCCCTAACTTCTCTCAAAGATACTCAAAAGTATCTTTAGGAAGAGCCCTCATAAATGTATCAACAATTTGATCCTTCATTAGAAAATATTCAATATATACTTCATTCTTCATGACCTTATCTCTCAAGAAATGATACCTAATAGATATATGCTTTTTCCTCAAGTGCATCACTAGATTCTTTAAAAAATTAATTGCACTTGTATTATCATAGAAGATAGAAATAGGATCATCATAGACCACTGTGATATCTCTCAATGTCTATTTCATCCATAGAACTTGTGTACTACAAGATGCATCAACAATATACTTAGCTTCAATAGTGAACAAGGAAATTGAATCTTGATTTTTACTCTATGATGCCTCCAATTTGCAACCAAGAAAGAATGCACCACCACTTGTACTATTTTTGGCATCTACACATCCAACCAAATCTACATCTGTATAAGAACTTAGTGTAAATTCAGTATCCCTAGGATACGTGTCAATGCAAGATCATGGGGGTCCAAGCTAGTCCCTTAAGTGGCAACGAGAATTAAAAAAATAGACTAAGGAAACTTAACATAATTTGAAAAATATGTAAAAATAAAATTTGTAGCAAATTGAATATTTTTTTAAGAAAGTATTCCTTTTTGGAAAAAAGTAAATCTATTTTGTGAAAATTTGAAATTTCAATGCAATAGTACTAAATTTTTAGGAAAAAATAAAAAGTAGGTGTATGTTTGACCAACATAAGTACAAGAGAAAAATAATATATATTTTTAAAACTTTTAATATAAGTAGATGACACATGCTCGGATGTGTTGCATTTTTTTTGTAATTTTTTGCAAGTAAATAATTAGTTATGAATTTTTTATTAAATTTTTTAAAAAATATTAAAACATGTTTTTTTGACCACCATAACTTGGTCAAAATTTTATGAAATTAAAATTTTGTTTTTTTAATCCTATATTATAGGAAGCATATAATATGATGCATCTTTTGGATTCAAAAAATGTGAAATTGTTTAATAATTATAGATGTTTTTCAATCAACCTATCAATTAGGATATTAGTTAGAATATATCTAGAAAAATAATAATAATAATCTATTTAATTCCAAATAACGCATATCTTATATTTTTGGAAAGCTGACAATTTTCTCAATAAACCCTTTTTCTTCTCATAAAATTCAAATAAAGAAAGAAATCAGCCACATTTTTGTCATATCACCACTTTTTGGACCCCCATGATCCTGTACTCACTCATACCAAATCCCATAACCTGGAGTGCCATTCAAATATATGAATATTCTTTTAATAGTGGTAACATTTGTTTCCTTCAACTCTTCTCAAAATATAGCCAAAAGACAGATAGCATGCATAATATTTGGTCTAGTAGTAGTCAAATACAACATTCCACCAATCATAGATCTATACTTTCTCTAATTAGCCTTAGGTGAATCATCATCTTTACCCAATTTGTAACCATTCACCATAGGAGTACATACTAGTTTGGAACTATCCATCCCAAACTTCTTCAACATCTCTCACATACTTAGACTCTGAAATAAAAGTTCCTTTCTCTGTTTGATTAATTTGTAGCCCAAGAAAGAAATTCATCTCTCTAAACATATTCATTTCAAATTATTCTTGCATCTCTTCTTCAAACAACTTACACATAATTTCATTTCCTCCAAAAATAATGTTATCAAAATATACAACTACAATCAAGATCTTGTCATTTTGAATTTTAAAATATAGATTACTATCTGTTGTACCTTTGTTGAAACCTTGTTGAATCAAATGCATGTCTAACCTTGCATACCACGCTCTAGGAGCTTGCTTCAATCCATATAAAACTTTCTTCAATCCGCACACCATATCCAGTTGATCTAACAACAAAAATCCTTCTAGGTGTTTGATGTAGACCTCTTCTTCTACCTCATCATTCAAAAATGCAGACTTAACATCCATCTGATAGACCTTGAAATCCTTATGAGTAGTAAATGCTAAGAAAATCCTTATAGCTTCCATTCTTGCCACCTAACCAAAAGTCTCATGAAAATATTTTCCTTCTACTTGTGAGTAACCTTTACACACAAGCCTCACTTTGTTTCTAACCATTTCTCCATTCTCATTCAACTTATTCCTGAATACACACATTGATCCAATAATGTTTTAATCTACTAGTCTTGGGACCAATTCCCAAGTTTGATTCTTCTCAATCTGCATAAGTTATTCTTTCATAGCTTCCATCTAATGTTCATCTTTACAAGCTTCACTTATAGTCTTTTGTTCAATCTTAGAAAATAAACATAGATTTACTTTAGCATTAGGTTTGCTTCTTGTCAATAATCCTTTTGTATTGTCTCCAATGATCTAACTTTCTAAATGATTCTTCTATACATATCTAGGTTTCTTAGGAGACACCACTAGAGCTTCTTCTCTTTCATTTTCTTCATACTGCTTCTTTTTCTCATCCTTTTCTTGGTCTTCCACAATTTCTTCAATTCCTATGGAATCAAGTTCATCAAGTGAATATCCATCAATATCAATTGAATTCTTCATTGCTTCATCAACCTTTACATTTTCACTTTCTAAAATCGTCCTTAGTATTTCACTGAAACATCTATATGCTTTTCTTTTAGTATAATACCAAAGAAAAATGCCTTCATCACTTCGTGCATCAAACTTTCCTAAAGTTTCTTCATCTCTTATGATATAACATTTGCTTCCAAACACCTTGAAATACTTAATAGTAGGAATTCTTCCATAGCATAGCTCATAGGGGGTCTTTCTACTATTTTCTCTTGCTTGAACTTGATTGAATACATAAATAGTAGTATGAATAGCTTCTCTCTAGTAAACTTTCTATAAACTAGCCTTAGTAATCATTGATCTAGCAACCTCTTGAACTATTTTATTCCTTCTTTCAACAACTCCATTTTGTTGAGGATTTATTGGAGTAAATAACTATCTCTTTATTCCATGCACCTCACAAAACATATTAAATTCATGGGAGGTGAATTCTCCACCTCTATGAGACCTTAAGAATTTTATCCTCAAATTCACTTCATTTTCCACCATAGCTTTGAATGTATTGAATCTATCTAATGCATATTATTTCTCTCTAAGAAATGTAGCCCATGTATATCTAGAATAATCATCAATCAAAAGCATAAAATACCTTTCGCCTTGTAGACTTATCACTCTTGTAGGACCACATAGATCTATATGAATTAATGTTGGATGTTGTGGATATGTTTGTTGATATGTGGTTGTCATTGATGTCAACACTATTAGCATTTGGTGTACTAGAGGATGTATATGTCGAGGATATTAAGAAAATTGTAAAAGGAAGTGTTCTAGGTTCCCACTGGAACTATGTAGGTCATGAAGGTGCTTTGTTCTTCATGTTGAATATTAGTTGGTGTGGATTAAAGGGTTTATTTTTTAGTGCATCTAGGTCATCTACTAGAAGTTTTAGAGGTCTGTGTGAATTTTTGATTGTATTGTGGTCTGATAGTGTTTTTGTGGTCTCTGTCAGTGTTCCTAAATGAAGATTGTGTGATTCTAGTAGTTTCAATTGTTGCAAATGCTTCTCTATTGTTTCTTGGTTCTCTTAGATGTCTCTAGATCATTCTCTATATTTGTCATACATCCACATTACTCAGAGAGCTCGTGGTTGAAGATATTTTCTTGCACATGCTCAATTTTTCATGTTCTTGGCCGACATGTTAGTGGTAGCATGTTGTGGATCTTCGTGTCAAAATTAATTAAAGTCTTTTTGTGTTGGAGATATTGATTTAGGTCTCCACTATGTTGTGGCTAACCTTGGTGTTTTTGCATTGGAAATTTAATTGTAAATTTAGGCCAACATTGAAAATATGTTTTATTTTTTTGGCCGACTAAGATGTGATGAAATCCCATGAAGCGGATATATAAGAGCAATTGGTTGAGAAAATTTAGCATGTGCATAAATGTGAATTTATGCCAGAGAAAGTGTAAATGTGTGAATAGTATTTCTATCATTCGATTGTAAAGAAAAGAGTGAAGAAGATTAAGGAAAGTGTGAATAAGGTTTTCTGAGCTTAATTGGATCTATAATCAGGCTTGTGTAGAAGATATTCTTTTAGTTCATAATCTGTGGATCTAATCCATATTTTGTATTGTTGGATAATGAGTTCTCTTTTGCATTTGAGTAGTGAGCTCTAGGCAATGTGCCTGAATGCATGTGCATTCCCCTTATTATTTCTCTTTATACTTTTAATAGAGTATAATCTTGTGGACTAACATCCATTGTGGTTTTTCCCCTAATATGGTTTCCACGTAAAAAATCTTGGTGTTATTTGTTTCTCTGATGTGTTAATTACTTATTCATCAGATCTGAGATTAAGTTAAGTTGAGTAAGAAAAGTGTAATTTTTTGTCACAACTGATTCAATCCCCCTCTTAGTTGTGTGTCCTTGTTTTTCCAAAAAATGATATCAGAGCAGGTTCCTTTGAAGAAGTCTAAAAGCTTGAGGTGATCTTAGATGGAAACACCATTTAAGAAGGACAGTCCTAGATTTGATGGCACTAACTATTCAATGTGGAAAGTCAGGATGCAATGTTACTTAAATTGTATTGGTGAAGTTTTCTAGAAGATTACAAGAGACCCATATACTATTCCTCAAAATGGTCCCTCAACTCTTGATGAGATCAAAGATTCTGAAAATAATGTTAGGGCTATTGAAGCCTTGGTGAATGCTCTGATAGATTCATAGATGGCTAATGTGTTGGGTTTGGAAATAGCTCATGAGATTTGGATGAAACTGGAAACTTTGTATGAAGGAGATGCACAGGTGAAGATGGCTAGGCTATAGAGCTTGAAAGACAAGTATGAGAATTTGAAGATGAGCGAAGATGAAAATATCACTTCTTTTATGCAAAGAGTAAATGAAATAGTGATGGGTATGAAAGGTGTCAGTGGTTCTGTGGATGAGGATGAAATTGTGGCTGAAGTACTCAAATCCTTTCCTTCCTCCTACAAGATGAAGGTTCATGCTATTGAAGAGTTCAAATTAGTAAACAAGATAACAAGAGACACATTGATCGGGAAGCTTGTTGATTTTGAAATAAATGAATTTGGTGAATCTAAACCAAAGATTAAGTTTGCATTGAAGGCCACTATATTCAGAAGTAATAGGAAAAAGTATAATCGAGATGAGAGTTCCAGAAAGATATCCAAGTATGATGAAGAACTGAAACAAATTGAAGATAAAGAAAGAGAGGTTGAAGAACTAGAAGTTTTGATTGCAAATCAAGAAGGTAGAGGAAAAGGTAAGTATGAAGATGTATTGCCTATTAAATTTTTTTCATGTAATAAAATAGATCATTTTGCATCAATATGTCCTGAAAGAGTTCCTAGATCTAAGCCTAAAAAGTATAGATTCCAAAAGAGATGCTACTTTGCTGAAGAAGCAGTGACAGATGATGAGCCTGATAAAGATAATGGAAAAGAAGATGAATGGGATTTCATTGCTACCATTGAAGATAATCTCGTGGCTACTGAATCTACTAAAGATGAAAATCTCTTGTAACCCAAGTTTAAGAAAAGGATGATTGGGTGATTGATAGTGGATGCTCAAATCATATGACTGGTGATAAAAGAAAATTTGTGAGTCTAGAGAAGTATAATCGTGGGGTTGTAAGATTTGGAGATAACAATGCTAGTGTGATTCATGGCAAAGGATATATTTGTCTTGGTGGTAAGGATAACACTGATAATGTTCTCTATGTTGAAGGCTTGAAGAACAACTTGTTGACTGTTGGATAGATGGTTCACAAGAGATATGATCTTCAATTCAAAGATGGAAGATGCAAGATAAGTGGAAGTTCCGGGGATATGATTGCAATAGGAAAATAAGCAAAAGGTAATTTTTTCATCTGAATACTTCTAATGGAAGTTGTTTAATTTCTCAAGTAAATGAGAGCTAGTTGTGGCATAGGAGGTTGTGTCATGTAAACTTTGACATCATTATCAAGATAAGTTCTACTCAAGCAGTAAGAAATCTTCCTAAGTTAGTAAATCATGCTAATATAATCTACAAGGAATGTTAGATGGGTAAACAAACTACAGTCTCTTTCCAAAGCAAAAAATTTCATTCAAATAAATTGTTGGAGCTACTACATACTAACCTTTGTGGTCCTTCCATAGTTAGAATTATTTGTGGAGAAAGGTATTTTATGTTGGTTATTGACGATTACTCTAGAATGATTTGGGTTTCATTTTTAAGAGAAAAATGTGAAGCATTGGAGAAGTTCAAAAGTTTCAAGGCTATTGCAGAAAATGAGAAAGGTTTCAAAATCATGTGCCTGAGATCTGACAGAGGTGGTGAATTTATTTCCAAGGAGTTCAACTCTTATTATGAAGAGAATGGTATTAAAAGACAATTATCTACTCCTCGAATGCCTCAACAGAATGGAGTTGAAGAGAGAAAGAATAGAAAAATTTTGGATGCTTCCAGAATAATGATGATTGAAGGAAATGTATCTCAGATGTACGAGAGTGTATACTTTGAATCAAGTAAATGTTAATAGAAATTCTGATAGGACTCCTTATGAGTTATGGTTTGGTCACAAACCTACTACTAAGTATTTTAAGATCTTTGGAAGCAAGCACTATATCAAGAGAGATGATGATATAGGAAAATTTGATGCAAGAAGTTATGAAGGAATCTTCCTAGGTTACTCCATTAAAAGCAAGGCCTACTGATGCTATAACAAAAGACTAAGAAAGATGGTTGAAAGTGAAAATGTTAGAGTTGATGACAACTCTATCAAATCATTCAGACATTGTAGTTATGATTCAGAAAAAGACATTACAAGCCAAGGGAAGAATACTCAAACACAAAATCTACTTCATATTATTACATATGTTCCAGTGAAGTAACCTCAATTTGTTTTGTTAAATCAAGTCAGTCAAGAGACACAGATAAGTGCAAGTGTAGAAGAAAGATTAGAAGAGTCATAAGTTCAAGAATGTCTCAAAACTCCAAGGTATCTAAAGTTGAACCATTTTGAAATTCAAATCATAGGAGATAAAAGTAAAGGAGTGAAAATTAGAAGAAAAATTGCAGAAAATATTGTTTGATTTCCAAAATTCAACCTAAAAATGTCACTGAATCCTATCAAGATGAACACTAGTTGGAAGCTATGAAGGAAGAGCTGACATAGATTGAAAAGAATGACACATGGATATTGGTTCCAAGGCGTAAAGACAAAAATGTGATTGGTACTAAATGGGTGTTTAGAAACAAGCTGAATGAAGAAGATGAAGTGGCACAGAATAAAGTAAGGTTGGTATGTAAAGGGTATTCTCAAATGGAAGGTATTGATTTTGAAGAAACCTTTGCCCCTGTCGTTAGGATTGAACCTGTTAGACTATTTCTTGCTTATGCTACATAAAAGAACTATAAAGTATATCAAATGTATGTAAAGTCTACATTTCTAAATGGAGAACTAGAATAAGTGTACACGGAACAGCCAGATGGATTTCAACTAACAGACAAAGAAGATATAGTTTTTAGATTGAAGAAAGCTCTATATGGACATAAGAAAGCCCTAGAGCCTAGTATGCTAGATTGGAAAAATACCTACTAAAGCTTGGATTCACTAAAGGTACTACTAACAACAACTTATACTTCAAATTAGAAAATGAAAAGGAGTTAATTATAGAAGATTTTGTTGATGATATCATTTTTGGAGGAGATGATAATCTATGCTTGAAGTTTTCTGATGAGATCAAGAATGAATTTAAGATGAGTATGATTGGAGAGATGAAGTTCTTTCTAGGATTACAAGTTACTCAGTTGGACAAGGGTATTTTCATATCTCAATCCAAATATGTGAAAGAACTACTAAAGAAGTTTGGAATTGATGACTCCAAACCTGTTGGTACCCCCATGGTGACCAGATGTAAGTTGACATAGAATGATGACTCTCCTAAGGAAAATCAAACTAGATATAGGTACATGATTGGTGGATTACTTTACTTCACTCAAACTAGACCAGTCATTATGAATGTTGTATGTATGGTTGCTAGATTTTAGGTTGATCCAAAATAATCACATGTAACTATTGTGAAGAGAATTTTTAGGTATCTGAAAGGAATAGTTGACTTTGTACTTTGGTATCCAAAGGATGATGATATCACTTTGTGTGCATATACTGATGCGGATTGGGCTAGTGATGTAGATGACAGGAAAAGTACTAGTGGTGGTGCTTTCTTCCTAGGGAAGAAATTGGTGTCCTAGTTGAGCAAAAAGCAAAACACACTTTATCTATCTATTGTTGAAGTAGAATACATTGTTGCTACCAATAACTGTATGCAAGTGATATGGATGAAATAGATGTTGATAGATAATAGGGTGGTATATGAAGAACCTATTTCTATATATTGTGACAATTCAAGTGAAATAAATATCTCAAGGAATTCGGTGTTGCATTCTAAGACTAAACATATATCAATCAAGTTTCATTTCTTGAGGGAGAAAGTGAATGAGAAAGAAGTCAGACTGGAGTATGTGCCTACGAAAGAATAGATTGTAGATATCTTTAATAAACCATTTCCCTAGGATACTTTTGAGCATCTTAGAGGAATGCTAGGGGTAATCACCCCTCCTGATAAGAACTAAAAGATGCATTTTCTTGCATCAATCCATGAACTTCATTGCTATATTCTAATCCGGATTGATGTTTCTATGGCTGCTACTCAGGGGGAGTAGTTAGATGTGCAGATATGTGGTTTAGAGAATGTATTTGGAAAGGTCATTGTTACCTTTTCCATTGATAACAAAGGTGGAGAAGAGTAATGTGAAAAATCCTTTCAAGAGGAGAAGTGCAGAAGAAGTCAGTGTGTTCGGTTAATGGTATTTTTCACATCATGTGTTGCCATCAATGCCAAAGGGGGAGATTGCTGGATGTTGTGGATATGGTTGCTGATATGTGGTTGTCATTTATGCCAACTCTATTATAATTTGGTGTACTAGAGGCCATATATGTTAAGGATATTGAGAAAATTGTAAAAGGAAGTGTTCTAGGTTCCCACTAGAACTATGTAGGTCATGAAGGTGCTTTTTTCTTCATGTTGAAGATTAGCTAGTGTGGATTAAACGGTTTATTTTTGAGTGAATCTAGATCATCTACTAGAAGTTTTAGAGGTCCATTTGAAGTTTTGATTGTATTGTGGTCTGGCAATGTTTATGTGGTCTCGGTCAGTGTTCCTAAATGAAGATTGTGTGATTCGGGTAATTTTATTTGTTGTAGATGCTTCTCTATTTTTTCTTGGTGCTCTTAGATGTGTCTAGATCATTCTCTATCTTTTTCATATGTCCACATTACTCAGAGATCTCATGGTTGAAGATCTTTTCTTGCGCATGCTTGAATTTTCATGTTCTTAGCTGACATGTTAGTGGTAGCGTGTTGAGGATCTTCGTGGTGAAATTAATTAAAGTATTTTTGTGTTGGATATATTAATTTGGGTCTCCACTATGTTGTGGATGAACTTGGTGGTTTTGCATTGGAAATTTAATTGTAAATTTGGGCCAACATTGAAAATATGTTTTATTTTTTTAGTCAACTAAGATGTGATGAAATCCCATGAAGTGGATATATAAGAGTGATTGGTTGACAAAATTTGTTGTGTGTATAAGTGTGAATGTATGCGAGAGAAAGTGTAAATGTGCAAATAGTGTTTATATCATTCAATTGTTGAGTAGAGAGTGAAGAAGATTCAAGAAAGTGTGAAGAAGGTTTTTTGAGCTTAATTGGAACTGTAATCAGGCTTGTGTAGAATCTATTCTTTTAGTTCATACTCTATGGATCTAATCCATATTTCTGTATTGTTGGACAGTGAGTCCTCTTTTGTATTTGAGCAGTGAGCTCTAGGCAGTGTGCCTGAATGCATGTGCATTCCCCTTATTATTTCTCTTTATACTTTTAATAGAGTATAATCTTGTGCACTAACATCCACCGTGGTTTTTCCCCTAATAGGGTTTCCACGTAGAAATTCTTGGTGTTATTTGTCTCTCTGATGTGTTAATTGCTTATTCATTAGATCCAAGATTAAATTGAGTTGAGTAAGAAAATTTTAATTTTCTGTAACAAATAATTCACCCCCCCTCTCAGTTGTGTGTCCTTTTTTTTCCAACAATTAAATCCAGTGGTCTAGTAGTAGATTGTTTGTTTGATTTCTAATGGATTTTAGCTTGCCTTCCAAACTGACAATTTCTACAAATAACATTAACAAGATTTGTAATCCTTGGTAAATCTCTCACGACCTTAATTGCACTAATCCTCTCCAAGTTATCAAAATTCATGTGAAAAATTCTTTGATGCCACAACCAACTATCATTAATCTAAGTCATAAAATTTTTTCCATCAACACCCTTAAGTTGATAGATATTTCCTTTAGATTTATTTCCTATACCAATCACTATTATGGATCCTTTCTAGATCTCACATATTGCATCCTCAAAGACAAGATTATATCCTTTATTGCACATCTATCGAACACTCAAAACATTATGTATTAAACCCTTAACATAGTAAACATCACCAATATTATGCTTGCCATGAAAACTTATTGAACCTATCCCACAAATTTTAGCACCAGTATCATGTCCAAACATAACCAAGCCTCCATCACACTTTTCAAGTTTAAAAAACTTACTCTTATCACCAGTCATGTTATGTGAAAAAATATTTCCAACAACCTAATAGTTCCTTTCTTGTTTAGCATGTAGGGAAGAGATAACAGTACATTGATTCTTCTCTTTCTCTAGAGGGCATTCCTTCACCTATTTTTAAGAATTAGCAAAAGTAGGTTCATCCTTTATAGCCAAGAACAAGTATTCTTAGTCATTAGGATCCTCATAATTAGAATCCTCATCAGATATACTTAAACTATCATTCACATAATATGCTTTTTTTATATTCTTACCTTTCTTTTCTTTCTCATATCTTCTTTTATTCCTCTTAGCTCTTTTCAAACAGTTTGCAGCATAATGACCTATTTCTCCACAACTAAAGTATTTAAAGGGTAGCTTACCTTCATACTTTCTGAAGCCTTTCCTCATCCTTCTCATAAAGCTAGTTTCTATTTCATCAAGATTTTCTTCATCTAGATCTTTAGCTTTTGTAGCCTTAAAAGTAGTCTTTGATTTGAATCCATTTCTCAATTTCAACTTCCTTGTCTCATAAGATGTCAGAGATCCCAACAACGAATCTTTAATATAGGTCTTATAATCTATACTCTATTCAATAGCACATACCTTCTTGTTGTAAGCATTAGGGAGAGTTCTAAGAATCTTCTTTACAATCCTAGTTTCATCTACAATAGCACCAAGTCCTCACATTCTAGCTACTATCGCATCCAATGTATGTACATAAGATTTAACATTCTCATCTTCAGACATATGTAGGATCTCAAACTATGTTTCCAAATTTTGTAATTTTTCCTCTTTGACTCTTTCATCACCTTCATGTACCCTTTCTAAAGCATCTTAGACCTCTTTAACAGTCTTAAGATTCTAAACTTTAATCAACTTGGAATGTACAATACTATTCTTCAGAATGTACTTCACCTTATTGTTCACTTCATGTGCTTTGATCTCATTAGCTGTACTCATACCATTAACAAGAGGAGTGTAAGGATTCTTGAAAGATTTATCCACATCATATCCACAATACTCCATGTATTCTTCCATAAATATTTTTCAAATACAATAATTGGTTCCATCGAACCTCAGATAATCATAAGTAACTTTTTCAGCCATCCAATATCTTTGTTAACTAGCTAAGCTCTTCTCCAAGGAACCAAAATTTGATACCAATTTTTGAATAAGACAACTAAGAGGGGGGGTGAATCATTTGTAGCAAAATTAAACCTTTAAATCATTCACCAGAACTAATCCTTAACACTACTTAAATGATTAAACATTATGTGCAAGTGTAGAAACTAAAAAAACCATCACATAAACACAACACCAGATTTACATGGAAAACCCAATGAGGTAAAAACCATGGTGAGGATTAACTCACACTATAGAGAATATCAAAACTAATTGCAAAAGGCTCACTAGCAAAACAAGGACTCACTATCTAGATCAGGACTCACTATCCAATAGGCCTAACAACCTAGAGGGCTCATTGCCACAAAGATACAAGGAAGATAGAAGAGATATGTTATAGATAGAAGAAAATATCAATACAAAAAATAAATTCACCAAAATTTTCTCAACCACTTACATACATGCATGAATGATAGAGTACATCTTCAACTCACTACATTCAAAAACTCAAAGGTGATCCCATAATAGTGGTTTACAATTTTTGACCAAACTGGACACTGAAATTATTATTTTTAACTAAATCTTCACATTCGAGCACCTATAGCGGCTAAACTGTGAGGAATTTGATGATGGTGCAAACTAGAGTCTCATCAAATTTTGTCTGTAGATTCTAAAAAATGTTTTTTTCAAAATTTTTGGAATCAAATTGCACTTCTTTTTCCATCTCCCATGAAAATTGATTTTTTGAAACAACATTTTAAAAAAGTGGCCACCGTATAATGCATAACTTTTTTTCCATGAAGGATAAAATTCTAATTCTTTCAAATTTAGATTTGTAGCTCTGATATCTAGTGCTTCCACTTGGTTAGATATTTTTTATTGAATATTTTTTCCTTAATAAAGTTTCAAAGTCAAACAAATTACAATTTAGACACAGTGCGACCGTATAACGTGTAACTTTTTTTGTATATGTCAATTTTTTTTTATTTTTTATTTTGTTGGATCAAGGACATCAATATCTGGTGCACTCATATTTTTAATTTTTTTTTTAATAATCTTCTATTTTTCCACATGTGAAGAACAAATAAATTCATTTTCGATGAAAAACCTATGTTTAATAAAACTTTTAAAAATATATAACAAAACCAAAACATATTAAAATTATATTCATTGGATAGCTTGTTCTGAGGAATACCATAATAATTTGAAATAAATTTTAAATGAATTCATTTGATCCCCTAAAATCTAAATGAAAAGTTATTTTTTATCAACATTTTGATAGGTGTAAAGGAGACACATTTATAGGTATGGTTTAAAACTAGTGAGGTTCTATCAAAGGGGGTTTGATCTAAGGTGATTTGATCAAACCCTCTTCAATTGGAATCCTTAAGATGGAACTTTTTAAGGCTTCAATCATTATATTTTCTAAAAATATGTGATTTCAGCTAAAATCCGTTCCTCTCAGAAATTGTAAACCACGATTATGACAGCATCCTCAACATTTAGGCTTCGTACTTATCTACTACACTTTCATTACACACAAAAAACCTCATTCACATCAATCTCACATCTATCTACTCTATTTTTGTGCACTTATCTCTTTTTCCATGCACACTTTCAAAACTAACTCATCCTGTATTTATATCATCTTCAACTTTGAAACATATCCAAATTCAGCCATCCAACATTAAATTCAAATTAGTTTGGTACAAAAAAATCCTAAGGTGGAATTAGAATGAAGGCGACCCAAACACATGCTTGATAAGGACCCAAATATATCCAACATGCTTCATCAACTCCAAAGATAGTGTTCAACACAAGGCCAAAAAAACCATTGTAAAACACATAGAACAATTAAGTACAAACCTTCCAAATACCAAAATTATCTTCAATACATTTAAATCAACTTAACTCTAGAACTGAAATTTATAATACTTTACCAAAGAGAAATCCAGACCAACAAATTTTCTCCCAAACCTCATTTAGAAACATAGAAAACCACAGTTCACAACTAGTGAATAGACTGTACAATGAATTAGTAGCCAAAAATTTAGATATAGCACCTTCCAACTACTAGGATCAACATATCTAAACCACACAAACATATGAGCAAATCCCAGAGAAAAACTTGGAGCAACCACTAAACAGTTGCAACCTTTCTTCAATACAATTTTCTCAATATCCTCGACATGAGAAACCAATAACTTGCAACCATGACATTAATGATAACAACAACTAGTTGATAACCAATTGACTAGTTCAGAATAATGATAACACCTTCATTCTTTCCATTCTTGCAATATGGTAAATCCCCTTTCATAACATTTTTACCTCACCTATTTTCCTTTGTTTGAACACCAAACCACAAAACATTTGATTTGAAGAAAGATACACACATAATCAACACTTTTTCATATTTACAAGACCTGAAAGAACTCTACGGAGAAATGTGGAGCAAGAACATTTCTCTAAGACACCTCTACAATATATAGTTCATACACTATTGAACACATCTTCCTCTATATAACAAACTAGCACACCAAAATTTGAATGCAACACCTTTAAACACCTCTGATCACCATATCCAAAATAATTCAACACAAAATAACTGTGGAGCCAAACCAAAACACTACTCTACCACTTAGAAAAAACTACAACACACTGTTTCCTTTTTTAGTCAATTTTCTCAAAATCCACTGGAAACCAAGCACCAGAAACATATCATCAACATCTTCATCCTTTTATCAACACCATCATGCCAACTAAAACATAACAACTCAAATACACATCCATAAACATAAGCTTATCAAAGCAACACTAGAGGTTGACACTAGTAACTTACTAGTGACAACATAATGTAACTGATCAAAGCATCATCAAAGATAATGCCAACTCAACACCAACTACACATAGTCTTGCAAAAATATCTTGCACATACATTTGACACCAATGAAAATAAAAAATTGTTGACATTAATGAAAACACCAATATTATCATACTTTCAACATAAATTTTTCCCTCATAACAACTAAAGAAGGATCATCTCCATCAAAGATAAGATGTATGCAGTCAATGATGTCTCCAAAATTTGAAATGTAGAAATATGTAAACAAACCTTGAATATCCACCAAGTACTCATCCCAAGGAGCTAACTTTGGAAGATAATGAATGTCTTTCTATTCCACATCGCATGAGGCTAAATTTTTGGCAAAAAAAGTATCATGAAATGAAAAAAAATATGAAGGAGATGAAATGCCAACATCCAATAGTGGATGAAGCAAATAGAATGTTATCACATGTCTCTAGAACCTAGTGAATTAAATAATACCAATATTTAAATGATCATACTGAATCTCCTCAAAAGTGTCCACACAAAATTCCTGAATGTGAACATTAGTTGAAGGAATAATAGGATAAAAATGTTAGAAGGTGTAGAAACAAGACTGATTATCTCAACCTCCCCACCTTCAACTATATCTCTACAATACAAATCATTGATTATAATTAAATCTAGTGTCAAATCAATACTCTTTCCTTCTCCACTATGTGTGATTTGATAGCTAGAAAGGATATTGGTTGATAATGAAGACACACAAAGAATGTAATTAATTTTTTTTTCATCCATGTCAATAGATACCTTCCCACAAGAGCACATAAATGTGTTGTTAGAAATTAGGATATGTGGTGATTAATAAGATTCAAATGAAGAGAACATCCTCTTTGATAAATACATGTGATGTTAAGCACTTGAATCAAGTATCCACCTCTCTAAACTAGATTGTACATCTACAACAAGTGCTTTCCTCTTATTTATATTAGACTTTGATGAAGAAGAAGATCATGAACCCTTTGATATTGAAGGAACATTGAGTTATTATTCTTAAGAAGATGCTTCAACTCACCAATCTATTTTGAATAGTATAGATATTCATAATACCTCATTTTCTTACAAGATGCACATTTAGGATTCTCCTTATTTTATGATTGCCCTTGAGATAGAGGATTTAGATTATTTATTTAGGTTATTTTTTTTCTTCTTTTGATTATTTTCAATATTCCTTGATTCTTTATGTACCTTAGACTCACTAGCCACCAATGCTTGTGGTTTAGGAGACTTGATTAGACCCATATGAACTAACTTATCTTCCTCTTAGATAAGGATATTTAAAAATTCTTCATACATAGAATCAAACACATAATGCTCACATAGAAACCTTATGGGTATGAAAGCCAAAAAAAAACATTTAATACTTAATACCAAGCTTCTAACATATTTAAAATCAACTGTAAATCCTCCATTATAAATATTTCAATATTTTAATTATTTTTGTAGTTTCCTAATATTAGATATATAGTCTTAGATGTGGTCAAAAGCTTTAGAATTTTTGGAGGATGGGGAATGACTGCTCAGGACCCTAGATCACGAGGGGGGGATGGGGGTCTAAAACAATTAGTTTTCATGAGTTTCCTCTTTCCTTCTCCCAACTTGAGAGCTTCAAGAAGTTAGGTGAGAAATTTCCTAGAGTTCAGACTACAACTTAGGTAGCTCACTGCCAAAGGACCCCAACATGGGACATAGATGATAGCATGACGTTCTAGTGTCTCAATGCAGTGCTAACATCTGTAAAGATAGAGAGTGTAAGATATGGTCAAAACTCAAAGATAACCTACTAACAATGTAACAAGTATGGTTTAATGTAATAATAGAAAGAGAAAAGAAACTAGGTAGATGAATAACAACAAGAATACTTTAACTTGATCTAATCTATGAATTGACAAAAAGAGGGTGAGGAAACCACACCTTCCTACCCACAAGTTGATATCTTCAACGTATTCACTCAATGAGAAACCTACACACACAAGAAGGAAAAATGTTGGGTATGTGTATAGAGGACTACTGTAGTCAGTCCCCCACTTTGGTGTTTCCACCTCCATGGACAACCAGTATAGCAACAATAGAGAAATATGATAAAGAAAGGTTTTGAAATGGAAGTACTATGCACTATGCTAAACAATGGTATGCTATGAAAAGAATACAATATTGTTAAGTAAAAAAAAGATGGAACAATATCACCTTCAACCATGTACACTCAAAGAAAACAGGAGGAGTGGGCTCGCAAGCTTATAAATTTCAACGTTGCCACAACAATGAAGAGACTGAGTCCAAAAAACACTAACTTTCTACTTAAATGGACGTGATAATGGTATGAAAATGCTTTGAAGAGAGTGAAGAAAGAGTTGCCCAATTTCTAAATGATCAAGAAGTTGAAGAGAATGAGTGAGATAACAATTTGAAGATGAAATTAGAGGTAAAGGATCCATTCGAGGTTAGTCAAGGGTGCACAAAAACATTACATTTCATCACCAATGGATAGTTGTAATGCCTCTATAAATTCTAGAGGATAGAATCCTATTAGGATGGTAGTGTGCCACACTAGCATCCCAGATAGAATATCCTCCATCAACAAAAAAAAAACTACCAACTGGATGGGAGGTGAATGAGGGATGTGGAATAGAATCATTAGATTTAATTTGTCTAAGGTAGGAGGTGTGTAAATGTACAATTTTCAAGGGGTGAAAATTCACACTATTACATTTTGGCCCCACCTTAGTGAGCATAAGTTTCAATGAATGCATGGTAGAGTGAAAGTTGTGAAATGTATACCTAAACCATCGAGGAAGCAGATCACAATCTGACACACCTAAGAGCGTAGGAAGAGGAGATGACTCCATAGGTACTTGGTCCTGAGCAGAGTTAAGAAAAACATTTATCTAGCCCTCAGACCTATGGAAGGTAAAAAAAGGGCCCTATAGGTGATTGGTCCCAAGGGAGGCCAGATGTGAAAGGATCTATATAGTCTGATAGGCACTAATAGTTGTTCATCCTTGTAGTGCAAGCTCAAGGTCCTTGGTCCTCCAAGCTTTATTGAAAAAGAGGCTTCACAAGTGCTCAATCCTATAAAGAAACATGTTAATCTATGGAAAAAACATGTTAGATAGTGAAAATCTATGCAAGTAGATAGATAGTCACACAAACAACCAATAATTGAAGGAGAAGTTCTCAAAGAGGTCCCTTAGGAACCCTTCAAAATAAAAGGGGTTTTCTCAAGGGATTCTCTATTTGAAAGGTGATGATATCTTTTTGTAAATGATTCTATCATCAATGAATCCTTTCAAAATATCCCTTTAGTTAATAAATTTGAAAGGAAGAATACTCCCTCACAAGGGAGAGTTTTAAGACTTCTTCATCAAAAAAAGTATTCCCTTCTCAAAGGAAAATTTTTAGATTCTATCTTTATGAATTCGTGATGAAAGAAATTTTTTGCTAGGGATCCTTATTGAAGAATGCCATTTTGGAGAAATAGAGGTTTTTCAATGAGGGATTTGTTGGAAAATAAATTCACCTTTTGAAAATTGAAGTAGTATGATAGCCCCCTTAGGATGGTGCATGTTGAACACAAAGGCATGTGACATCTTAAGGAAATAGGAGAAAGTGATGTTGTGGCCTATGATACATGACAATATGTAAACATAGAAATCTTGTCGCACACACGAGGGACAACACATAGGCACCACAACATCATAAAAGCAAGAAAAGAAGAGAGAAAGATAAAAATATTATGTAAGAAAAAACAAAGACATCAAGAGATAGGGGGATCTAATATTTTTGGGTCATAGCTGCTCATAGATGTTAATATATAAATATAATATAATAATACATATCAATTTTCATCAATCCCCTACTATATCAGACCATGTGAAGAAATTACGTGAAGAAAAAATGAAAATAAAAAGTTGGGTCAACATGGAAGAGAGGCCTAAATGCCCCCAATACTTTGCATCATCCTCAATCATTGAAAATCAAGGCATAATAGAGGAAGAATGATGTAACAAACTATATTTCCAAAAATTGTATACTCTTGGAGAAATAGACAATTTTGCAATAAAACTAAGTCTTTCCTTAGGTACCTCCCATCAATCACCTATTAAAATTGCATTTATAGGACCCTAATACTCATAATTTTGGACTTTGAGGCCTAATTCACCCATAAAACCACTTAAATCCTAACAAATATCATTAAAACCACTCAAAATTTGTGAAACCCGCCAAAAATATTCTTGGTGGGACTAAGTCGCCCAAGGTGGCAACTTAATCCCTTTTGGGCTATTTTCCACTTTTGTTTTGGAATTTCATTAATTCAAATTAATTTCTCAATGGATGTTGGCCTCTTAGGTCTAAATAATGGAAAAATTAGGTGTTTAAGCTTATAAATACACATTTTAAGTCATTTTTCACATCTCCTAGTTATTTTCAAAAAGAAAAAATTAAAAGTCAAGAGAAAAAGTGTCTTACACAAGAAGATTCAATAGAATTTTGCAGCAAAGTTGAAGCTTTAGGGCAGAAAACTAAGGTTTTTGCAAGTCTTCAAGGTCACTTCCTATTCAAGATCACACATTGAAAAAGATTGATCATGGATGCCTATGGTGAATCATGGAGAAATATAGGTTGAAGAGATGCAGCTAGCCATCAAATCACACCTAATGAATTATTTTTGAAGTGATTCTATCTTCCATGTTCTTTTTATCTTCAGACTTAAGGGTTTTCTTAAGATTTAGATTCAGATTTCCATCAAAGAGCAAAGTGCAAGTTGTGGCTTTTGTTTTCACTTTTGGATTTACAAAAAATCCAAAGTGGACTAAGTCACCCTTAGGGGAAAATTAGTCCCACTACACTTCTTTTTCTGAAATTTTTATAGATTCCAACACCTTTTAGCAGAAATAGATTTTTGGAGAAATTCCCTGTTGTGGGACTAAGTCACCCAGACTAGCCTAAGTGTCTTGGTTACCTAAAAACTCAAAATTTACAAGATTTTTGTGGTTCCTTCAACATGTAATCTATTCATATTAAGTTTCCAGGTGCACAGTTCTTGTTTTACATCCTCATTTGATCATTTATTGCATTTGTTTTACTTTTCTGCATATCACATTGTGTTTTCAAACAAGTTCATTTTCTTAGGTTTTGTATCATTAGATCACTTCAATTTAATATTAGTGCATTTTTACTCTTAATTAGGCATAATACATAATCTTGAGTGTAAACCCTTTCATTTTGGCACCCGTTTCCATCCCCTTTCTCCTTTTAGGTGAAAAACCCTAGGAGGAGCAAAGCATTGTGAAAGGGAAAACCAAAATCATCATTTACATTTTGGTGAACCTATATCTTTTTCAACATTATTCCTTTTTTATTTTAATGTACATCCTAGGTTTCATTTTCTTTTGCATTGCATTACGTATTGCATTGTCTAAATTTGCATCCTAGGGTTTTATGACTTGCATTAGTCAAAAAGCTCATTATTGCATCTCATTTCATAGCATAATAGTGGAATTCTGAATTTGCAGTCTATCTTTGCATTATATAGTCCTAAACACATTAATATTCATTAGAAAATTAAGAATTTTTTTTTAAATATCCCTAATAGGACTAAATTTCCACCTTGGGCGACTTAGTCCCACTACCAATTTTGCATTTTTGTTTCACATTTCTATAATTACTATTAGATTTTGTTATTATTCCTTTTGTACAATTATTTACTATTTTCTTTTGAATCATTTGAATTTACATTATTTAATTTAATTACAATCATAGATATCATTAGATTTTTACAATGTTCACTTTCAACATTCATTCCTAGCTCATTTAGATCAGATACATCATAAAACACAAAAAAAAACCTCACAACATCAAATGACCCAATTAAAAAGATGCTTCGTTTTAGGACAAGCATATCATCCAAACCTGTTAGTATTGATGACTTGGATAGATTATATGAAACCTTTTAAGGTTTCCTCCCACTAAGTTCATCCACTAATACTTGCAATGACAAACCTAAAACATTTAATGCCAACCTCTCTCCCAAACCTTTTAGTCATGATGACTTGCGTATGTTAGATGAATCCCTTGAGGACTTAATCTCACACAAGACATCCACAAAAGATTTTTGTGAGCAACAAACAACAAAATATGTTAATGTTTTTCAACCTCAACTTGTTCTTTACCCACCTTCACATTAACCTCAATCTCCACCTAAACCTGAGTTTACCCTTTATCCACCACAACATGATGTTGCACACACACACTACACTAGAAACAATACCCAACCTCAACAACCTCCTCCAATATCCTTACATTTACCAAATCCTCTTTTTCCTAGTGTCGTTTTCCTAAACTCACACCTTAGGGATTATTATCTCGTTGAACAACTTAAGAACACTCCCACTAAGATATCCCTTTGGGATCTTCTTCAAAATTCACCCAATTATCATTCAATGCTTCAAACATCCTGTCACAAATAGTTATTCCTCCTGGTACAAACACAAGTGATGTGGCAACTCTTGTAGAGGGAATGTATACAATTAATGTAGACATTACCTTTGATTAGCATGAGCTCCATCTATTAGAATTAAGGAGACAAAATGATGCTTTTATGATCATTTCCCAATATAATACCATAGGTATTAAGTGAACCCTCATTGATAATGGCTCTTCCCTTAATGTGTGTAGTGTGAAACTTCTCAATCAGTTACATATGGATAAATCACAAATTAAATTTGATTACTTATCCATTAGAGGATTTGATAACACAACCAAACAACCACTCGGTATAATTACTCTACCTATTACAATCAGAGTTGTTACCTTGCAAACTCCTATTCATGTCATGCCCTATGATCAAGATTGCATATAATCTTCTCTTGGGTAGGCCATGGATTCATGAGATGTATGAAGTCCCTTTAACTCTTCATCACATAATGAAATACGTCTATATCAACAAGGTATATAAAGTTGAGATAGACCCCGAGCCTAAGAGTTGTTTACACCTTGAAAAAGGAACTACAATTTCTTTGAATACTTTAATTCCAACCTCTCATGCTGACCCTCTTTAGACTAGTAAACAAGAAATCAAATCCATGTCTAAATTGATTGATGATGATTGGGGAACTTTGGAATTTACTTCTTCATTCATGGATGAATACACAATTACTTGAAAAGAGATAGATCAACATGAACAACCAACAATTATTTCCACTCAAAACTCACAAATCTCTTCCTCTTCCTCTATTTCCCCTCCTTTGGATGAAAACACATCTTACACAACAAATTTTGATGAGATAGATTACCAACAACCCCCTAATCCCAAAGATATGGAAAAAATTTATGGACATGGTTATGAGCTTGTGAAACAATTGGGGTACAATAGTAAAGGATGTGGAAAATATGAACAAGGAATTTGTGTCCCTATCGAGCCTAATATGCAAGAAATAAAGACTAGTTTAGGGTATTCATTTTCTAAGACAACAAAAGCAACTCTCTGAACCTCATTAAATATCAATACCATCACATGTAAACCCAAATCTACACTTAGGCTTAAACATCCTAAATTTCTTGATTGGAATTCTCCACCATCTTGGGAATATGTTGAAAATGATGAAGCCTTGAAAAACATGTTAGGTGCCATTGATAAAACATCTTCCCCTAAATGCAATGTTACATGTGCTATGATAAGTTCCAAGCCACAAATTACCGATGATCATGAGAAAACCATGGAACCATATGATCCTGAGTTTCCTAAATCTAATGCACTCCCTCTAGGAGGTAAAATTGACATACCAATGGACATCAATGACACAAAAAAGGTCATTTATATTAGGAAGTGCCTTGATGATCATGAACAAGAGGATACTATGCTTTTGCTCCATGATTTTCTTGAAATTTTTGCTTGGAAATATTTCAATATGCCAAGTATAGACCCAAAAATTGTCACACATAACATTCTTCTTGCAAATGATAGTAAGCTTGTTCGACAAAAGATACACAAAATGAATCCCAAGATAGAATTTCTTGTTAAAGGAGAGCTTGAAAAACTCCTTGATGCAGGTTTCATTCGCCCTATTGATTATTCTCCTTGGATCTCAAATATTTTCACAAATACTAAACTTGATAATCATATTAGGATATGTATGAATTTTCTTGATTTGAACAAAGCATCCTTTAAAGATGATTTTCCATTTCCTAATATTGACATGATTGTGGATTCAACTACTAGACATGCTTTGTTGTCATTCATGGATGGATTTTCTGGTTATAATCAAAGCTTCATCAACCCACAAGATCAATACAAGACAACATTCACCACTATTTGGGGGACGTTTTGTTGGATTATGATGCCTTTTGGACTAAAAAATGTAGGTGCAATGTATCAAAGAGAAATGAAATTTATATTTCATGATTACATACATAAAATATTGGAAGATTATGTTGATGGAATCCTCGTAAAATCCTTATGATGATAAGACAATGTGATTGTCCTTCACTAGATCTTTGAATGAATGCGTCAATACAATATGAGACTCAATTCAAAAAGGTGTCTTTGGAGTAGATAGTGGAAAAATATTAGGGTTTATCATATCTCACAAAGGAATTTAAGTAGATAGAAAGAAAATTGATGCTATCATTAACATGCCACCTCCTCGCAATATTTATGAATTACGCACGGTACAAGGATGAATATAAGCCATTCATTATTTTTTCGCTTCTTTAGCCAATAGGACACTACCTTTCACACATCTCCTTAAGAAGGATGTTCCCTTTGATCGAAATGAAGATTGTAAATAGGCCTTTGAGAGTTTGAAGGACTACCTTGTCACTCCACTTGTTTTACAGCCTGCCATGCCAAACAAACCATTCATACTCTATATTGACACATCTACTCACACTCTTGCAACATTGTTAGCTCAAAAAGATGATAATGGAAAACAACACCCTATTGATTACATTAGTTTCACTCTAATCGATTACAAACCCAATATATGCCTATCAAAAAGCAATGTTTAGCTCTTATATTCGCTTCTAGTAAATTACGACACTATTTACTAAATGCAGAAATACAAGTCATGACAAAATTTGATCCTCTCAAACATATTTTCAATAAAAAGGACCTATCAGGACATTTATCTAAATGGGTTATGATGTTAACTGAGTTTGATCTTAAGTTTGTTTTGTAAAAATAAATTAAAGGACAAGCCTTGACCTACCATTTAGCTGATGTTGTATCTCCTTTGGCATTAGCTGGTAATGATACTTTTCCTGATGACAATGTACTCACAATAAGTGTTTCTACATGGACATTATATTTTTATGGATCTAAGTGTAGAATAGGTTTTGGTGCTAAAATAATATGAATTTTTCCTGATGGAAAACCTATTCCCTTGTCATATCATTTAAATTTCCTATGTACAAATAACACTATTGAATATGAGGGCTTAATTGTTGGAATATGTGTTGCTTTAATTATGGGAATTACGCAAATCAAGATCTGTGTTGACTCGCAATTAGTAATCAAACAAATCAATGGTGACTATCAAGTGAAGCATGATAAATTATCCAAATATAAAGATCTCAAAATGTTCTTTTTGGTGAAATTTAACTCCACCATTGATAACATCTCACAAAAAGACAATCGACCTGTAGACACAATGGCCAATGTTACTTCTATTATATCCTCCTCTAATCCTTCACAAGATATCATATTCACTATTCATCTCATCATGAAACCTTCCATCATTTGTATTGTTATCACGACATTAGTTACAACTAAGAATGATTCATGTGAATGCTATGATGCTATTTATAACTATATAAAAGATGGTACCCTTCCTGAACCTATCACAAGTAACACCTGTTCTCATCTAACAAAAATAGTGAACAAGTACATCATCCTTTTTGATGTGTTATATCGACGTTCCTTTGATGGAATTTTACTCAGATGCCTTAAGGATTCTAAAATTAATATAGCACTTGAGCAAGCTCATGCTAGAAGTTGTGGCGGTCATTTTGGTCCAAAGACCCTAGTGTAGAAACTTCTTCGTACAAGTTATTATTGGAAAAATGTGGAAAAGGATTGTTATGCCTATGTTAAGTGATTTCATAAATGTCAGGAACATATTCATTTATTCCATTCTCTTGCTTTGGAGCTCTGTGCCCAAATACCTATTTGGTCATTCTCCATATGGGGGCTAGATATAATTGGAAAAATCTCCCCACCCTCTTCTATTGGACATATGTTTATCATAACTACCATTTATTATTTCATGAAATGGGTCGAGGCCATTCATCTTTGATCTATGACTACTAAAGTAATCTGTCACTTCATCCTTGAGCACATAATTGCTCATTTTTTCCTTCCTTCCACATTAATCTACAATAATGGCACATGATTTAAGAATAATGATGTGAAGAAGTTCTTGGAGACTTTCCATATTCAACATCATTTTTCAACACCTTGCTACCCACAATCCAGTGGTCAAGCTAAGTCAACTAATAAATTACTCAAACAAATTTTAAAGAAAATTGTTAACAGCAACCACAAGGATTGGCACACAACTACATTATGCACTTTGGGCTTAACATACAAGTGTTCTTTCTTCTAGCGGCTCAACACCTTATAACCTCATGTATGGTACAAAGGAATAATTCCTTTGGAGTTATAAATCCCAACATTACAGATTGCTCTCCAAGGTTTGATTGACAATATAACTTATAGGACTGAATGATTACATCAACTTGAAATGCTTGATGAACAACACATTAATGCTCTTGAGCATCTTTAAGCCTATTATTAAAATAAACAACATTATTACAATCTCAATGCTATCCCTTGTACATTTAAAAAGGGTGACTTAGTTCTCTCTAGAAATTAGAGTAATGTCAATCCTGACTCTAATGAACATGGAAAATTTAGTCCTAATTGGTTAGGGCCTTACATTGTCAACAAAAGTTATGGGTCTGGTGCGTATGTCCTAACAAAACTTGATGGAGCACCCCTTAAAGATCCATTTAATGTTGTGCATTTGTGTTAGTATTATGCTTAATCCTTTCTAAATAGCATGAAGTATAGAGCGATGTTGATAAATGTTATGGGGCTCTTCCCTTATACACTTTCACATTGCTTCATTTTTGACAATTCTCTTCTAGGTTTGTCTTGAACACTAAAGTGATTCTTTGTAATTCCTTTAGGTTTCATGCTATTCACTTTCATCTTGTGTGTTTTGTTACGTTTTTCTTAGCATAACATGCTTAATCATTATGTTGTATCTAAAATTCAACTGTAAATATATTTTAATTAGATCACATACACATTGTTAAATCATGGAGACATTAATTAATGTAATTTTTCCAAGGTCACTTAATTAATCACATTGCCATTTAACATTTAACCAAATTTATATAACTCATAAAACATTAAAAATTTCTATATACACATATTCAAAGTTTAATATACATGTCATCATAAGAAACATTAACATCACCAAGGTCTGTGAGAACTAGATCCCTGGGCATCTAGTGCTCGTGATCTGATGCCTAGAGGTCATGTGACTGTCATGTGTGATCATGATTGTGAACTCCAAACCTTGTGCTCACCCAAGGGCCACATCACTCTCCTCTTGTAGACATGGTATCTCTACATGTAGTCTCTCCATCTCTGTTAAACTTTGTGTTGATGGCCCTATGGTCTCTACCTAATGCAATTGACTCCTCAAGCTCACATAAGTTTCCCGTAGTCTCACAAATGGCCTGAGTGACTCTAGATCCTCCTCCACAATAGGTGGGGGCATGTAGTTAGGATCCATCTCCTCCTTATCGATGGATGTGGGCACTATCTCTACAAAATCTTGATGATAGAACTCCTTCCAGTCTCTCATCGTTCCTACAAGGTAGAAACATCACACAATCAGTAATCATCATCATGATATATATGTATACTAAAATAAAGAAATATAATAAGTCAAAGTACATGCTTAAAATAAAAAATCATCACCTATGTCACCGGTCGGATATGTCACCTCAATATCATCCTGTACTGGGGGCATGGAGGTTGTGCTAGCCTCCCCTCAGCTGTTTGTACTGGTGTCAGTTGTAGCTACTACTCGTGACCTCATCCTATGAATGGGAGAGGAATCTCCCCCATGATGGTCCTCAACTACTGCCTCATCATCCTCAATCAAGGGTGGCTCCTCCTCGTACTACTCCTTTTCCTCCTCCTCATCATACTCATCATCGATCACATCTATAAATATATTAGTATGTCTATAGTGTGTCTCCTCAGCCCTATCATCATGCTCCTCTCCATCATCTAGTAGTGACTCTACATCTCCCATTAGCTCATCTATAGGAATAATGGTGTTGGTCAAGTCATTGTCCACCACTCCTCATACTCTGTTGTGGCACCAAAATCATTTGCATCAAAGAATGGCAGCTGGTTGTGATAAGATTGATTGGAGTCACTCTCAACTATGTGCTCAAGTGTGAGTCACACTGTATCACTTGGTCTCTATGCTCTCTGCACCAATCTCCTAAAAGAGGATCGTGCCTGGGGTGGTGTCTGTACCTATCCAAACTGCCACATGACTCAATCATAGTAGAATGGTTGTACTGTGTGGTTAGGGTGGCCAACCAAAAATCTATCCATCTTCATCCTCCTCAACTATCTGGTATAATCTAGCCACTATAATGTTAGGTAATAAGGTCTCCAAAGGACCTCATCATCATCCAGTCGATGAAACCATACACCCCAAAAGTGAAAATCACCATACTGACATAGTCACTACAATGGATAACCGAAAGCTCATGGGTACCCTACTATTGTCGCACATGGATAACCAACTGGTCTGGTACATATAATGTGCTCATGGCACCAAAATTGTAGAATTTTGTAGTACACCATACTATCCATCTTTTGGTATACAAATCACCCTAGACCATAATAGAGATGTTTCAGCATACTCTGAGCCCAGGCATATACTATCTGCTACTCTACCATCCCTCAAACCATGTGGACTATTCCTCACTCAAGATGAGCACTCTGACCATTATGGACAAGGACTAGAGCTATGGTATACATCATAATGCATTGAACCACTAGTGCCCATGAATATAATAGCATGGATAAATCAATCCATCCTCTAACACGTGCATCATGCACTGTACCATCTAAACAATACTATAAATCAACTCTCTTCTCATGAAAACTATGATCTTTGTGTAAATATAATTTCTCTCCTTGAATCAACACATAAAGAATCTGATGTACATCCTCTAATGTGATCATCATCTCTCCTATAGGATGATGAAATGTGCATGTATCTGCATCCCATCGCTCACAAAGAGCCATCAACATGGCGTTGTGGTATCTCATAGGAGGCATAAGATATGCCCAATAGATCCCAACTACCTAAAGATGCTCCATCTCCTCTATTGATGGTGATGGAGCCAAATCTCTCAGAAAGCTTAGCTGTCTCACTCCTATCTAGTGTCGTCCTTGGGTAGGTACCTTTAAAATTTACACAAATATACTCTAAAATTCATCTTAAATCTTTCCATTTTATGTTTCTCATCATGCAAGTGTGCTAAAGTCAATCTAGTGTGCTTTCCTAAATTTCCTAGACACTTTAGACCCCTTTTGGGACATTCTACAAAGAAACAAGACACTTTGCAAGCAAAAGGGATGCTTTGCAAATAAAAGGGAGATTTTAGGAAAAAAGGGGACACTTTGCAAACTTTTTTCTAAGACCCTTAATCAACCAAAATATACCTTAAAATTAATTAAATTATTACAAAATTACAAATGAAGCTTGAAAAATCCACTCACCTCATGCTGATGCTCATCGCTCACCACCTGTTCCCAGAGAACATCCAATCATGCAGGTGTGTACCCTCGTCTACTTGACATTTTCTCATCTCACATGTCACTCTGAATCTACACAGAGGTAAAATGAATAGTAAGTAACACATTACTCCTCTTTTTCTCTTTTACTCCATTTTTTATCTCTTTTTACTCATTATGCATTACAATAGGGTTATTTTCCTTTTAAGAGTTCATAAAGTACCTCTTCTTCAAACCAACATAATGAGAGCTAGAGAACTTTGTTTTTGACGTTGTTTGATGTGTTGGAATCGTGACTCTTCCCCCAACATCCTCAAATATCTATTGTTATGTGACATGGTACTTGGAAATGTCCTTTGATATGATATTTTGAATTCGACATGGCTAGATTGCTACCTTGATTCCACCTTTGTAAAGCAAACAAAATCAATGGGAGCATACATCTACCCTCGAATTTGATTTCTACAAAGTTAGGAAAAGAGGATTTCTTATAACTAATCAATGTGTGTTGTAGGATGCGGTTTCTTAATGTTCTAGTTTTGTAGATAACTACACTAGGGGCTTCATTATCCCATTTTGAACAAGTATCCTTTTATAAAGTGCACTATTTAGAATACTTTAGCTTTCATACGCATGTAGAGTCATATGGGCGCTAAAGTGGGGGATTAATGTATTGCCAAAAATTGTATACTCTTTAAGGAAGATATAATTTTATGGTAAAACTAAGTCCTTCTTTAGGTTCCTTCCATCAATCACCTCTTAAAATTGCATTTATAGGCACCTGATACTCATAATTTTGGACTTTGAGGCCTAATTCACCCATGAAACCACTTAAATCCTGACAAATATCATTAAAACCACTCAAATTTTGTGAAACCCACTAAAAATATTCTTGGTGGGACTAAGCCACCTAAGATGGTTACTTAGTCCCTTTGGGGTTTTTTCCACTTTTGAACGGGAATTTCATTAATTCAAATTAATTTCTCAATGGATGTTAGCCTCTTAGGTCTAAATAATAGGAAAATTAGGTGTTAATGCTTATAAATACACATTTTAAATAATTTTTCACATCTCCTAGTCCTTTTCAAAAAGCAAAAATTAAAATTCAAGAGAAAAAGTGACTTACACAAGAAGATTCAATAGCATCTGCAACAAATTTGAAGCTTTAGGGAAGCAAAGTATGGTTTTTGCATGTTTTCAAGCTCACTTCCTATTCAAGATCACACCTTGCAAAAGATTGATCATGGATTCCTATGGAATCATGGAGAAATCTATGTTGAAGAGATGCAACTAGCCATCAAATCACACCTAATGACTTGTTTTTGAAGTGATTCCATCTTCCATGTTCTTCTTATCTTCAGACTTAAGGGTTTTCCAAAGATTTAGATCTGGATTTCCATCAAAGAGCAGAGTGTAGGCTGTGGGCTTCCATTTCCACTTTCAGATTTGTAGAAAAACCAAAGTGGACTAAATAGCCCATAGGGGCAACTTTGTCCCACTACACTACCTTTTCATAAATTTTACAAATTCTGACACCCTTTTAGCAGAAACAAATTTATGGAGAAACTTGTTGTTCAGGGACTAAGACACCCAGACTGTCCTAAGTGTCTCGGTTTCCTAAAAAGTCAAAATTTCCTAGATTTTTGTTGTTTCTTCAACTTGCAATCTTTCCATCTTCAGTTTCTAGGTGCATAGTTCTTGTTTTACATCCTCATTTGATCATTTATTGAATTTATTTTACTTTTCTACAGATCGCACTATTTTTTCAAACATGTTAATTTTCTTAGGTTTTGTATCATTAGATCACTTCAATTTCATATTAGTGCATTTGAACATCTTAATTAGGAAAAATACATAATATTGAGTGTAAACCCTTTCATTTTGCCACCCCTTTCCATCCCCTTTCTCCTTTTAGGTGAAAAACCCTAGGAGGAGCAAAGCATTGTGAAAGGGAAAACCAAAATCATCATTTACACAAACAAAAGAAGTTTACAACGCAAAATAGTCATGTATCCAAGTGCCTACAAGGCTGACAAGGGTCCTCCAGGAACACATAAAAAAAGTATGGGGAAACACAACATACACACATATGTAATCTATAGATAAATAAGAGGTTCCCTCGTAGTCCTCATGAACCAATTGGTCATCATTCTCCCAATCTAGATCATTGTAAGTTGAAGGAGGATGAGCCTACAAGAGTGATATGGAAATGGAAAGACCCTTTGACTCTCTTGTGACAAGCACCAAAGAAGAGGGTCCCTCGAAGTATTCTTTACTCAACTCTTGTGAGGTAAACATCACTGATTTTGTAAAAATTACCAAAAGAGCCAGGACAACATCTATTGAGTTGAACATGCACTTTATGGGAGTGTCATGTGTCAACTGAGTGGGAAATAAAGGAGGTTCTTGAGATTCACTATCGACCTCACTGAAATACTCGGGGGTATTGACGAACATGGGGGACACGAGGCCTACCTCCATCACTAGGGAAATAAAAGCCATAGAAGAATGAGCTTTTGAAGAAGGAAGTCCCTTCTTTTGATCCCCATTTGAAGTAGGGTTATCCTCCAACTTGCATTTCATTATAGGATGTGATATCCACACAGATGGAGTGGAAGGCAAGGAAGAAGTAGAGAAAAGTACAATAGACACCACTGAGATATTCGACATATCCATGAGGTTGGGAAAAGGTAGGATATCTAGAAGGGACATCAAGAGAGGTGGCTCAACAAAAGGAGCAATGAAAAATTGCATCCTTTTAGGGTGAGGGTCATCCATACTCATGGGGGGATCCAAAAGAAAGATTGAGGGGATGGGAACTAAAGTAGAAGGGGCGAAAGAGGAGGACACAAGAAAAGACATTAAAATATGATTTGTTGGCTCACCTTCCTCCTTTTTCGAAGTAGCCTACTTAGTAGCCATAACATTCCTCTAACACATATGCCCATGTGCAAAGTGGTTTCTTTGGCTCTAAGATCTAGAGGTTACAACTTGAGGAGCAGGAGGTTCCTATTCTATCATTAGAGTGTCCATCACAACCATTATTGGTAGAGGCAGTGATTTTTAGATAGAGACAAGAGGATGAGATGTAGGAATAGATACTAAAATTGATGGAGAAGTAGACTTAAGCACCTCAACAATGTGCCTCTTCCCATTTTCTACCCTAGGGGTAGGAGCCCTAGGAGGCCACAGAATTCAAGATGTGGAAGCGACTCCATGAGGAACCTTCCCCTTACCATACAAGATGAGTTAAGGCACCGTGGGAAAGATAGGAAAGTCGAAGACTTAATGCTTGGGAATCCACCAAGTTGGCACCATCAAACTCCCCAAAATACACATAGGGGTGGAAGGTGAGGGAATTGTAGTAGGATGGGAAGAAGGAGAAAGTGGAATTTCAAAGGAAGAAGGCTCTTGAGCAGACTTCTTCTACTTTTGAGAGGAAACAACAACTTGATGTTGCATTATCATAGAAGCCTTAACTAAAATAGCATAGGCAGAAGGAGGATAGGTCACATTTGATGCTATACTCCCATTCTTGTATTTCATGTAAGTGTGATACAATAGCTTTGTCCTTGGAGGAAGCACACTAATATGGGCAGGCTAGAAATGATCTAATGAATAAGGCCCACATTAAACTATAGATTTGTATCTAGTGTCATACATAATGTGCATGGAGCCCTTATGTGATAATTTCAAGTACTTATGAACCACCAAAGGGATTGTGTTCATAGAAATTGTCCATGTAATTCCTAGCTTACCCTGAACAAGTTAGACTATAGGATAACGTCAAAAAGGGCATTCATAGTTTTGGGCCCAACCAAGACTAAAAGGGTGATATAACTGATGGGAGGGATGATAGCCCATCATGTTTACGTATAGTGCTTTTAGACTCATCGTACGCATTCTTGTGTAAGAATTTTTTTAACACAATCTCCTTTGTAATAACATTAACCTAACATGTAGGATCAATGAGAATGCTATTCATGGTATTCCCATTGATATGAGTGATAATGTACAAAGGAGAGGGATCTCTATTAGAATTCATTGATGAGTTCTACAATGTAAAGATTATAGTAGGAGACCCATTCACAAGCTATACATATGGGATGGGAAGATGCATGGAAGAATCCATCTTATACAGACACTAGAAAGAACATTTTGAGAAGCCACTAAAGGTTTAACAATTAGACACTGACCTATTATAGATTTTTCTTCACAATGTTTAGGGACTCTTCTAGCTATGCCACTAGGGGTCATAGGTTGGGTTGCAAGGCTAGGTTCCCTGCAATGCGCACACACACCTACAACACACCTAGAAGAAAAGAGAAGACTCCTTCAACACTATGAAATAGAACCTGTGACCAGGAAAAAATACTATTCTAGAAATGACTAGCAACACAAAAGAGTGCAAGAAACAATAAAAACACCTAACACCTCAAGATTATCCTAGTTAGATTCAAAACAAAATATGATAACAAGATAAGCTGATTATACCTTGTTTCAAATTGATCTTTTGGTTGGCCCTTGATGGTTGATTTTGTGTATGCTCCTTGGATGAAAGAAGATGTTGATATGAGATGCAAGATGGATGAGAAATAAATGAAAATGGTATGATGGATGCAAGGAATGCAATTTTTTAGCTAAGTATGGCTCAAATGAAAAAAAATCAAGAGTTTGGTTAGCACAATGATCAACCCCCCAAATGAGAGAAAAAAGGGGGTATTTATAGAGGAAGTTTAATTCTCTAGAGAATTCAACGGTTAAGATTCATCCAACAAGGTCAAGATGAAGGGCTATGGCGAATTGAGGACTCACAAGCCCTCACATCTGGACATGTTGAATGTGAGATGGCTTAGGGATGGTGATGTGTAACTGAGGTGGAAGGAGGACAAGTACTTTGCAAGTACCTTGGGAAATGAGAAGATTTCCTCAAAAATGAACTTCTTGTCCTCAAGTGGGAATGAAAGTGACTTTTGAGGAATTTTAGAATTTCTCAAAAATCTCCATGGGAAAAGGGAAAGTAGTTTGAGAAATAAATGTGAATTAAAAATTCACATACTTGCAAGAATCTCATGGACAAGACAAGGTTCCAAAAAGAGAAGCCTTTGTCCACATGTGACTTGATGTGACAAGTCAAAAGATTCTAGAAGATGCATGGGAAGAGGAGATTCTAGGAGGAATAAATGCAAATTTAAAATTCATCTGTTAAAGAGGGTCAATACCATGAAAGAAAAATGAAAAGGTTGACTAAAAAGGCATGTTAAATGTGGCTAATGACCTTGATTAAGGTTGTTCAAACACATGATTAGGATAACTATTGAAGGATTAGAGGAAATTGGCAAATGTAGTAGGATGTGACATTAATCTTGATTAAGTGGTGTACATATTTAATCATGAATAAATTAAATTAATCTAGATTAGAAGAGGGTTATGGAGAGTATGAGAAGGAGAGAGAAACTAAGGAATTAAAAATTAATTTAAATTCCAAGAGGTCACATGACTAAATTAAATAAAGTGGTATATTTATTTGATTTAGAGAGGAAAGAAGATAAAAGTATTTAATTATTAAATTAAATACTTTAGGAACCTTATGTAGGACAGGAAATATTAATTAAATGAATGATTTAATTAATACTAGCAAAGAGGATGAAGCGGGCGAGTAAAGGGATGAATAAGGAGACGAATTTGACCATATGAAAGTGGTCAAATTTGGATGTCTACATTATTCCCCTCTTTGAAACACTGTTAGGATAATAGGGTTTCAAAGAAAATTAAAATTCCTATGACTCTATAGAGGAAGCAACTAGAAAAGATATGCCCTAGCATAAGGGGTACCATGTGAGCTACCCAAATGGAGGGAAATGGAAGGGGATGCCCCAGTCTCACGAGAGAAGACTCATGATAGAGAAATGAAGGAAAATGGTAGGGTTTTCCCCCTCGAGGAGGTGGATGGGGAATGAAAAGGGGTCTTGAGCGACAGCTTGAAAGTATAAAGTGGTATATGCCATTGGAAAGAGCACAAAAAACTGAGAATATTGGCTTTTGAATGGAAGTAAATGGATGCACAATGTGCAAATGGTGGCCCTGGGAAGATAGAGGATGGGGGAATTAGATGGAGGAAGAATTTTATTAAATAAACAAAAGAAATTTTTTTCATTTAAAAAAAGCGAAAAAGGGGGGAAAAGGTTATTTAAGGTAATTGTAGGAATTACCTCTCCTCATTTGAACAGTAGGAAATTGAGCAAGGAGGAGAAGAGGAGAGAAGGAGAGCAGTAGAGGACAGGATGTTGGAGTACAACACCAACATTATCCACCAGGTGGACGAGGTGCGGCGGTTCTTTAGGAAGTGCACCGTTCTATGCTAGGTTAGCCCCAAACCCAACTTTGTGATTTTTTCCATTTTGTTTGAGTTTTAGAAAATTTAAAAATATGGGTTTTTTTGGGGGGGAGGGAGGAAAAATGGGTAGGAGGAAAAACTAGGATTTATTTATTTTTGGCTGGGGAGGGAAAAGGAGCTAGGATAGGGATGGAGATGGGCATGGTCCAGAAGAGGGCGAGGTCACATGCAAAGAGGTGGGTTCGGAGCCGGGTCTTGTGGAGGGGTGGGTTCACCCATGCACAAGGGTGGGTGTGCTCGTGCCAGGGTGGGTCCACCTGCGTGCGAGGCATGAACTTACTTGGGAGCTCGAGTGGGTTTTCTCTAGCTTAGGTGGGTCCACTTGTACCCAAGAAAGTCCGTGCACGTGTGGTGCAAGCTTGCCCAGGGGCCTGGGCAGGTCTACCCACACCTAAGCGGGTCCACCTGCACCGGGGCAGCTCCACCTGCTCCCGGGTAGCTCCACCTATGGGCTCACTCAAGGGGGCTCAGGCAAGTCCACCCGTGCCGGGGGCAAGTCCACATGTAGCTGGGGTAGGACCAACAAGGGGAAAAGAGGGAAAAGAGAGAAAAAAAGAAAGGATAGAGGATGAGACTCAAGACAAGTGAAAGGAAAAGAAGAAGAGAAAGAGAAGATGGGAGAGAAAAATTGATAGAGTTGGCATGTCATGGATGTAGGATTTTGGTTGATTACAGATGCAGGAGAGGTGGTTTGAGGTACTAGGGAGATGTATAGTAGCCATTGCAGGCACAAATCATCAAGCGCCATTAGAGGAAGGACTCTTGCACATGCTATCATATGCGATGATTAAGGCCCACAGGACCATGTTTAAAGTGTTGATAGAGCATTGGGACTTAGCCATGTCAACATTTCATCTACCGATAGGGGAGATGACAGTGACTCTAGAGGATGTATAGAGGATTGTGAGGCTCCCATAGTAGGGCTCCTAGTTAGCGAGCACACGGTAGAGAGGGAGGCACTAGATGAGTCTGTATGGAGCATGTTTGGTGGGGATGAGCTACTAATTTAGTTGTAGTAGTTGGATGTGGATAGGTGTCTCGCTTATAGGGTACTAGCATTACCACTATATCTAGCAAGGTTGATTAGCAGGATCCTATTAGCAGACAGGAGCGGTCGGTTCCTACCTCTAAAGTTTGTGGGGGTCATTCAATACATCATTGAGGGCCGAGATGGTCATTTTGGATGGGGGACCTATCTACTAGCATAGTTGTACCAAGATATGCATGTTGTATGCTACCAGGAGTCATTGAGTGTGACACACATCATATTGCTATAGGTATGGGCTTGGGAGCATATCAGGGTTACCAGGCTAGTCGTGTTAACAATAGGAGAGTAGGATGATAGAGAAATAGTGGCCTAGGTATGGGGGATAGAGGTGGGAATGATATTGTAGTATCAGGAGGTTGGAGATGTGGAAGTCTAGAGGAGACGATTTGATGAGGTGCAGGAAAAGATGATAGTATAGCATCTGTATATGTTGTGGTGATTCAAGGACTACAGGGAGGATGAGAAGAGACACATGGACTACTTCTACACTTGATGTTATATCATCAGGAAGGATCCACACATAGTGGAGTTGAACATGCCAGATCAGGTGATGAGACAGTTTCGAGTGAGGCAGGATATTCTCGTAGGGTGAGTGACATTCTGACAATTGACATGAGAGCGGCTATGGGGAGATGAGCTAGATTTGGTGGTGGTGAGGGAGGAGTTGGAGACACTGCGATTAGTGCCATACCTAGATAGGAGGGAGGGGTTGAGAGATGCAGGGACGACAGATCAATATGGTTAGTGGTTTCGGCGATATTCACCTCCACGGATTACACTAGTAGTACCTATTGAGGAGGCACTAGGGTTTAAGTCAGAGGATGAGAGATGACTAAGGGTTGAGAGAGAGGGATAGAGTCCATGGGCATAGTGGAGAGGAGGATAGGAGGTGGACGGAGCAATTGAGGAGTCGATAAGGATAGGCAAGAGGAGGAGATGACAGCAAAGATCCAGGGGAGGAGATGGAGTAGAGGAGGCAGAGGAGGAGGCTAAGGCTGCGGTGTAGTAGGATAGGGTATAGGAGACCCAAAGGGAGATGAGATAGGAGGCTTGTGTAGCCACAAGAGGTCGATAGAAGGAGAGATAGGAGGCACATGCAGCTATAGGAGGGTAGTAGTGGTAGAGACATGAGGAGGTTGAGGCCAGTGGAGTGTAGGAGAGGATGATGGGGGGAGGATGGAGCCCCCATGGTGATTGATGTGGATGAGGTGTAGGCGACAATGGAGTGTGGGGTATGAGCCATAGGAGATGGACATTGATATGGAGGTACATGACATCCCACCACTATCAATGATACCACACTAAGGAGAGGATCCAATAGAGGTACTGTAAGGGGCCTTGGAGAGGTTGCGACTCAGTGAGCAGTGGTTATGGTAGTCAGAGGCTAAGAAGAGTAGATTAGAGGCAGAGATGAGTGAGCTATAGGAATGATTTTATCAGAGTGAGAGGGACTACTCAGATCTGGCCACGATGGTGATAGAGGTGGACAAGAGGTTGCAGAGAGAGAGGGATGAGACACGAGATGAGGTGGTTGACCTATAGGTAGAGGTAGAGAGGTTGCAAGTAGAGGTGGTTAGGGAGCATGAGGAGGAGGGTGTAGCGAGATGGGAGAGAGACCATTTGGTGGCTAACGAGGTGGTATAATAGGTTGTTGGAGTATGGATAGGGCAGAGACCTACAGAGATTTGGGTAGGGACTACAAGAGATATAGAGGGTTTGTGGAGACAGATAGAGTGGTTATGGAGAGAGAGCAGATCTACATCAAGAGAGGGATGAGCTCAGGGAGAGAGTGTACTACTTAGAGTAGATATGGGGTTGATGCAGCAGAGGGAGGAGGAGATGAGGGTGTAGATACATGTGTTGCAGATAGAGAGAGATGTGGCATAGGCACAAACACAGGCTATGGAGGTGGAGAGAGATGTAGCTCTGGTATGAGTTCAGGTGTCATAGAGTGAGCTAGAGGTGGTAGGGAAATATGTACAGTCTCTTTAGAGAGAGAGGGATGTGGCAGTGTCACAAGTATCAACTCTTTAGAGAGAGTGAGATGTAGCTGAGTTGAGACTTTAGGCACTACAGAGGGATAGGGATGTAGCGGTGGCTTGGGCATAGGCTGCATATAGGGAGAGGGATGTTGCAGAGGTGTAGACACAAATGTTATAGAGTGAGTGAGACACAACATAGGCTCATCTTCAAGCAACATAGGTCGAGGGGGAGGAGCCAGGGGCAAAGGTATATGGATTGCAGGCACAGTTATAGGCTACAGAGGCTGAGAGGGATAGGGCCATAGAGCAGGTACAATAGTTGATATTAGCACAGGAGGCCTGGGGGCAGGAGTGGAGAGCCATTAGTTTGGATTGAGATAGGTACATGAATGAGCAGAATACCACTAGATATCAGGTGGGGAAGAGAGATGATTATATGTAGGAGGCAAGCTACTGGAGGTGTTCCTATGAGCAGATAGTTCTAGATATAGTGCAATGCACAACGCGCTACATCATACAAGTACCTCATATGTCAATATCTGCCCAATCATAAGGGACACGTATATGAGGGTATAGCAACTATCAAAAAACTCCTTCTTCTTATGGTGGTTACCAGGAGACTCCTACCTATGAGTACCAAGGGACCCCCATGCATAGAGGGCCAGTTCCTGACTATCATTAGAGATCAGACGTCGATAGCTCACAGTAGAGTAGTCAAAGAACATATGGTAGGATACCGGGTTTTTGACAAGTGCAGGATGGAGGTTTAGTATAGATTAGCAGAGAGCATATATGAGCGACATCTTTGGATCTTGTACTTTATTTGATGATAAAGGATGGATATGTAGTGGATTATGTTTGAGACATTATGATGATATGTACATTGTATTATTTTGATTATGATACATGATAGCCCTTATTGAAACTATGTGTTATGTTTTATGTGATGGATGATTTAGTTTATATATGCACATGTATATGATATTTTATGTTTATGTGGTTGGATGTGATCATGCATGTATTAATTTTTATAATGCAGGATGAGATGAATATTTGGTATAAAATGTAATTAGGATGGATCTAACAATATGTTTTATAGGTGGTAATACATGTATTATGTGAATGTTATATGGACATGTATGGGTTAAATGAAACTAAGATGCTTAATATAATCAGTCTATGAAAGATAAAATATGTTGTATCTACAATGTAACATGCAATATGAATGAAACATGAATTCATATAATTTAAACCTAAATTTCAATGAGGACTTGCATGGGAATGTGGGTAGACAATAGGTGTAACGTGGGTGTGATAATACACCTATCAAGAACCATTTGTACCCTAAGAGGAAAACCAAGGGGAAGAAGAATCAAAATTTGCACAACCTAAATCATGAGTCATGGGTTATGAACAAGGATGAATGAAGGGTGCATACAATGAAATGAAATGCAGTTAGGAATGCAATTTTCCATCCTCGAAGCATTGATTTTTTTATAGCATAAGATACCAAATACCATGATTTTTTCTATAGAATAAGATACCAAATACCATGATATACATAGTAAACAAGGTTATCCTAACACCCCAAAGTCATGAGGACCTTGGTTGGGCTAGGTATTAGAATAACCACAAGCACAAAGGGATGTTCCCAACGTAACACATGATTCTAGGGATCCTGGTGGGTACTACGTGGGAACAACCCAACATACAACAACAATAAATGATCAAGAGATGCCCCTGTGTTAACTCATAAAAATCCACCATAATATGATGGATCATGGAGGTTTTGATAAGTGAGAATAGGGAGCTCAAACAATAAACAAAAGCCAAAAGTATTGAAAGATCATAATCAAAGTTAAATGTCCTTTTCCATAGGATCACAAGGATGGATGGGTGATGATATGGTTTGTTAGGAAGGATGCATCCTATTGAGATCGATGATGGATACTAAACTAAAATTACCCAAGTGACGCAAGATATTTTTCATTAACTAGATCTCCTAACACTAGAGGATTTTGTTTGTGAAGAACCAGCTAGATAAAGGTACTCTTGACAACATGACACAAGAGATGAGATAAAGGACTAACATAACCTACAGACCTAGTGGCTCGGGGGCTGATCAAAGATTAGCCTTGCCTACATGAAAAAGTAGAGCCCTCATAGTTCTAGAAAAGACCATGGATAAAGCAGAAAGAGGACTAATGGAGACCAATGAGACAATGATGAAACAAAGCCCCGGGGTTGGATCAAAAGATCAACCTTGCCTATGTGCAAGTGTAGGGGTAATGTAGTTAAGAGAAAAAAAAATGATGGCCAAACCTGGATAAAACTGAAAAGGAGACAATGAGGATAGATGATGGGGGACCATCATAGAGTGATCCAAAGGTCCCAAGGGTAGATCAAATGATCAGCTTTGCCTATGTGAAAGTGCAGGGGCAACATAGTTCAACCAAGACCAAAGAGATCAATATGACAGGATGAGGCCTAGGTGGAAACTAACACAATGGATGATCCAAGATGATGATACAAATTGATAGACAGATAAGCTAATGACAAAAGCTCAAATTAGGATAAAAATCTCAGGATAACGGATAGCATATAATAGTCCAATGCTCAATCAAAATATACCAAGCGGGAAAGGTAGATAATGATTAAGCCCTCTATGGATTATTCCTATTACCAAGTTTTCACCATCCATATCTATCCAAGGCACCACCAAGGGTGGTTTTCGCCATAGGATGAATTTATTTCTCTTTCCTATTTTTGGATTTTTTTGTTGATTTTTCTATTTTTTTTGTATTTTTGCAAGCAGGGTTACCAAGCAAACTTAGGTGTAAAACCTCTTCAGATGCATGATATTGATAGGCTCTTCTAGGGGTTCTGCTTCAAGGGTAGAAATTTTGTATGCCCCAGATCTATATTTTGCAGTTATGATATAAGGACCTAACCAGTTTGCTTCAAATTTCCTTTCTTATTGCAGTCATCCTGAGTACGCTGGTTCTCTTTAAGGAAAAGATCACTAACCTAGAACTATCAAGGCTGAACCTTCTTGTTGTAGTTATATTTGATGCAGTTTTGGTAAGCTTGCAGATTATCATAGGCTTTGATTCATCTTTCATTAAGTAATTCCAACTGTGCAAGCCATATGACATGAGCATCTTCCTCGCTGATAAGGTTCTTCAGAGAAATTCTCAATGATGGGATCTCAACTTCAATTGGAAAGATGGCTTCGGCACCATACACTAAAGAATAGAGGGTGGCACCTGTAGGGGTATGGATGGAGGTGTGATACACTTAGAGAGCGGGATGAATATGGAGGTGCCAATCTTGACCAATGTTATTGACCACATTTTTGAGGATGCGGATAAGGGTCTTGTTGGTAGCTTCTGCCTAACCATTACCCTGGGGGTAATAAGGCATTGACCAATGATGTTGGATATGAAAGGTTTCACATAGGTGTTTCATGTCCTAGTTTTTAAAAGACTTTCCATTATCTGAGAGGATGGTGGATGGAATACCATACCTATAAAGAATATGATAAAGGATGAATTTTGAAATTTGAGTACTAGTGATTTGTGAGAGTGGCATTTCTTCCACCCACTTGGTAAAGTACTTAGTAGTACTAATTATGAATGTGTGGTTGTTGGAAGATGGTGGGTAAATCTTGCCAATCAAGTAGAAACCCCACTAAGAGAAGGGCCACGATGTGAGAAGAGGTTGAAGGTCCTATGTTGGAGCATGAATCAAATCTACATGTTGTTGGCAGGGAAGGCATTTATTCATGAATTCACAAGCATCATGTTCTAATGTAGGCCAATAATATCTAGCTCAAAGAATCTTTTCGGCCAAGGCCATACCATTTGAATGGGCCCCAAAAACACCACTATGTACCTCTATCAGTGTAGTATGGGCTTCATTCTTATCCAGACACCTAAGGAGAGTTCCATCATACCTATGGAAATAAAGCGTATCACCAATGATGATGTATTAGGCTAAACATTGAAGAAAGGATTTTCTCTGGTTTTGTGTGAGGTTTGGGGGTAGAATATTATCATGCAGATAAGTATATATGTCTTGGTACCATGGGAAGCAGGACCTACAATGTCACACACCATGTTAGTCTCAGGGATACCATATGCTGGGAGTAAAATTTGTTCCACAAGGAACTTGCATTTTGTTCGATCTTTAGGCATGTCAAACAGGGAGTCAATAGTAGCCATAGCATCAATTGCTTTGTTATGTACCCTAGGAATTTGGTCAAATTGTATGAAGGTGAATTATTTCTTGAAGTCATCAACCATGCATTTGTAGGGTAACAACTTGTCATTTTTTTTAGGAATTCATGATTAACTTGCTTAGTGACTAACAATGAATCACCAAAGACTCTCAAGTGAGTTATGTCCCACTGCTTTGCAATTCAAAGACCCGTGAGGAGGGCTTCATACTTAGCTATGTTGTTGGTACACAAGAATGCTATCCTAAATGATTTTGGGATGTAGTCACCTTGAGGGGTAACAAATAGAATTCCTACTCCTGATCCATTATGAGTATACGAGCCATCAAAATACAATGTCCAAGTAGGTGCTTCTATTACTGTGAAAACTTCTTCTGGAAATTCAGTGACCAAAGGGTAAGCATCCTTTGGGGGTGCCTTGGCCAACTAATCAGCTATGAATTTTCCTTTTATGGCTTTGTGATCCATGTAATCTATGTCAAATTCACTTATGAGCATGACCCACTTAGCCATGCAACTGGTTAAAGTGGTTCTAGATAATAGATACTTTAGTGGCTCAATTTTTTCTATTAATTTGACTGGATGGATGAGCATGTAATGTCAAAATTTTTGTGCACTAAATACCACTACAAGGTAGGCTTTCTCCATGGGTGAATAATTTAATTCATATCCGACCAGTGTTTTGCTAATGTAGTAGATTTCTCTTTCTTTTGAGGACTCATCATGCTGTGCCAATAATGCTCCTAGTGCGACTGAAGTGGCAAAGATGTAAAGCAGGAGGGGTTTTACTAGGATAGGTGGCATCAATATTGGTGGATGAGCCAAGTACTCCTTGATCTTATCAAAACCTAGCTGACACTATTGGTTCCATTTGAAGGTGGAGTCTTTTTTCAGAAGACGGGTGAATGAATGACACTTATCTACAAGCTCGGCTATGGATCAACAGATAGATTGCATCTTTCCTTGGAGACTCCTTAATTGTTTTAGATTGTACAGGGGAGGCATATCCATAATATCTTTCACCTTGGTGAGATCAACCTCAATGTCTCTTTGGGAGACTATGAAACCCAACAATTTCCCTAATGTGACACCGAAGATGCACTATTTTTGATTTAGTCTTAACTTGCACTATTACAACCGCTCAAAGATATTTTTCAGGATGGTAGGGTGCTCTGCTTTGGTTCTGGATTTTCCTAGCAAGTCATCAACATAATCTTCCATGATAATATGGATGAGGTCATGGAAGATGAAAATCATTTCTCTTTGATATATTTCCCCTGCATTCTTGAGACCAAAGGGCATAACATTGTAGCAAAAAGTACCCCAAGGTGTTGTAAAAGTGGTCTTGTGTTGGTCTTCAAGTGCAATTTGGATCTGATTGTAACTAAAGAAGCCATCCATAAGGGACAACATCTCATGTCCTGTAGTAAGGTCGACCAACATGTCAATATTGTGCAACAGGAAGTCATCCTTCGGACAGGCCTTGTTAAGATCCTGGAAGTCTGTGCAAGTCCAAATGTCTCTCTTTGGTTTGGCAATAGGAACTATGTTGGAGATCCAATCAGAGTAGTCAATGGGTCTAATAAAACCGGTGTCCAATAATTTCTCCAATTCCTTCTTGACTAATAATGCTACCTATGGATGTATTTTTCAGATTTTTGTTTGACAGGCTTAGCATCTTGTCGAACATCTAGATCATGAACTACTAAAGTAGGGTCAAAGCCTGGAATATATGAGTACAACCATGTAAACTTAATGATACCATCTTTGAGTAGTTGAATGATGACTGAATATTCTTTCTCTGATAGTGATTTGGATATATAGGTGATCTTAGGGTTTTCAGTAGTACCCAGGTTAACTTCTTGAGTTTCTTCAATTAGGATGGATAACCATGTGGATAATTGAGTTCCAATTAGGGGAAGATGAATGTCTCCATCCTCTATCACCTCTTTGAGGTTTTCACTATTTGATGTGTCATTTATTTTTACTTTTTCCAGGTCAGGAAGTGAGTTGAGGAGGTTTTCACTAGATGACCATTTTTTTTTTCTTTTTTTCTTTTTGCATTTGGAGCATTCATCCTCCCCTAATCTCATGAGGTTCACATACATATCTAGGGAGACATTAGTAGGTGTCCTATCATGTAGGTCCCAATCAATGAGTTCGAGATGGCGAAGAGAAAGGCTAATGGTAAAGACAGATAAACAGTCAAACATGGATGATAGGTCTGTGTGATCAACATCATCATATGCATATATGATGGATTCTTCCTTGGGTATGTCTTCCAAGGGACCATTTTCCATAGTAACACTATTGGAGGTATTAGATGATGTTGCGTGGCCTTTTTGCTTTTTGTCATATCTGAGGCCTATATTCTGTAGAAGCTTTGATACATCAATAGGTTGCAACCATACCTATTCATCCTTACCTAGGCCCCCGCCTTGGTATTTATTCTTTTTTGTGAACTTAGCTGACCAAGGGTATACTTCCTGAAAGTATTCCTTAAGAGGATGATTTGGTTGGGGTTCTTCATAGTATACCCACTAACTGATATACTCTTCTAGTGCATCTATCCTTAAACTAGGAGACCAGTAAGTGGTAGTGGGAATTTGTTTAGCACTAAAGGTGATGGTCCTATCTTCTTTTGGTGTAGACTGCGAAGGTTGGCCGTATGTGTGTGGTGATGGTGGCGTGGTTGCTACATTTAGAGATGTATGCATTTCATATTCATCACACCCCTTTTCAATGATCTGGACTTTGGTTATAGTAGGATTGGTGGTGGGAGATGGAGTGGTTGTCATGGTGGATGATGAATTGGAGGATGATGACTGAGATGCCCCCATTTCGACCCCAAGACAATAATGTAAATGGGGAAATGATACTTCTAGAGTGTAGAAGTATTCAAATGGTTGTGCGTCAGCATAAATGATGTTCTCTTATCCATTAATTGGGAACTTTAGGCATTGATGGTATGTGGAGGGGATGACTTGCATGGCATGGAGCCGAGGGTGGACAAGGAGGAGATTATATGGTAATTCCATATCAAGGACATGACAGGTAGTGTAATAAACTATAGGTCCAACCTAGATAGGAAGATTGATAATCGCTTGAAAATTTCTTTCCACATTATCATAAGCCTTGATCATGACGATTTGATTACTCAAATCTGCTTGAGTATACCCAACATGTTTTACGAACTTCAGAGTGCATAGATTGAGGGTAGAGCCATTATCCACTAGGACCCTTTTTATTTTATGATAGGAGACCAAGAATTTGATGTGTAAGGGATGTTTGTGATTGGCATCAATATTTGGCATGTCATCCAAGCTGAAGTGTAGCTGGTAAGATAAATCTAGGTGTCCTACTAAAGCTTGCAACTGTGTTGGATTGATTTCGTTAGGTACGTGTGTTTCTTGTAAAGCTCTATTGAGTATTTCCTAATGCATGGGAGAAGACTTAAGCAGATCCAAGATTGAGATTTGAGCAAGGGTCTTTCCTAAGTGATCAAGAATGTTGTACTAAGAGTTTACAGGATTTGGCTGGGTAGGTGTGGAGGCTGTAGGGACAGTAATGCGAGATCGTCAGGTAGCAACAACACATTAGGGATATTTAGCTTTAACATGTATCATAGACATGTGGGGTTCTACCTACTCAAAGTAATGGAAAATACCATCATAATTAAGGGGTACATTCTTATAGCTTATGCTATTTGTGTTGTTGTCTTAGGGATTGTTGTTGGAGGTGTGTGTGCCTTGATTATGGTTAGGGAAGGTGTTTTGATATATCTTCCATTGAGCATTGGATGATGAAGCTTGACTAGTGTCGACTTTGATATCTCCTCGATTGATAAGATCTTGGACATAGTTTTTGAGACCTTGACACTTATTCGCAGTATGCCCTTTAGTCTTATGGAATTCAGAATATTCATTCTCCCTAAACCAGGCTGGTTTGGGCTTAGATTCATGAAGTGGTTTGGTGACAGGATATGTGATTAGATAGTTGAATTGTAACAACTTATTGAAGATGACACTTAAGGGTTCTCCTAATTGATTATACTGGTGTTTACCATTCCCTTGATTGTTCTACTTTTACCATTGAGGAGGACGAGATGCCCTCTATGCCATGGACATAGAATTAGGTACAAATAATTGTTTCCTCTAGGATGTATTGGCCACCTGAACATATTTAGTGTCAGTGACACCATCATTCACTGCATTTATTTTCTTTTTCCAAAATCATGACTTATCAACGGATGGCCTTTCTTTGTCATGGTTGTGTATCTTGATGTGCCCTTTGGAAATAAGGGTGCATTCAAGGATGTGTCCTTTTTCCACTATTTTAGCCAAAGTGGTAACATAGTGTAATTTTAAATTATGAGCCATGTAAGGATGTGAGTTCTCCACAAAGAGGGTGACCATGTATTTCTCCTTGAGAGGGGTTTTCATTCAGCTTGCCAATGCATGCCACCTTTGGAGGTAGTTGATAAAGGTTTCACCGTCATGTTGCTTCTCCTTAAGAAGGTCCATGGTATCAGTATCTTTTTCTAGATTGAAGGAGAAGTAAGAAATTTTTTTTTCTAAAAGATCTATGAAGGATATGATAGACTCCCATTCTAGACCCATAAACCAATCCAAGGTGTATCCCATCAAGCTCCATGGGAAAAGATGCAAGAGGTAGTTATCATTGTGCATAACCTCCTGACACTGGGAGTAAAACTCTTGTAGGTTGGCTTTAGGATCCTTGTTTTCATTGTATCTATTGAACTTTGGTATCTCAAAGTGCTTTGGGAAAGGAATTAGTGAGATGGATGGATCAAATGGATAGGGACATATATCTTCAAATTTGAAATATCTTTTACCAATTCTAGTTTGGAGATCTTTCAAAGCAGCTTTGATTTCTAATAGATCTATGTTGACTGGTGGCATAGGAGTCGAGGCAGATGGGTTCGATGGATATGGGTGGTAGAATGATGAAGGATCCTACTGAGATAGCGTCTAAAGGTTGACGTATGGGTTTTCATAGTGAGATGATGATATCCCTTGCTAGTATGCCAAGGGACTTTGTTGGTACTTGGGTTATTGTTGTCAGGTATAGTATGGATTTATTTGATAAGAATGTGTGGTGGCATGCTAAGGACCTTGAATGGGGTGTTGCGGATTGGTCTGCTAATACTAAAGGTACTCCTATGACTTTTGGGAGGCCACATAGGGTGGTTGTTGCTGGAACTGTTGTTGGTTATGATAGTACTAATGTTGGGGAGGCTGTTGATGTGATGTCGGTTGTTGCATGGGCCAAGATGGGATGTTGTGTTGTGGTTGAACTTGCAGACATAAAATAGATGCAAGGAATAGGGATATGATCTAGGCAAGAGGTTAGGATGGATTTCCTTATGATTGGTGTGGTGGTTGTTGTGAAAAAATTAAAGGATTATGTGGGGGTTGTTGCTAATGAGGCAACTGAGATAATGTAGAGGTGTTTTGGAAAGTAGGTTGTTGGGTACCAATGAGAACATTTGGTTGGGATGTACCTTGTAGAGGTAATTGAGGTGGTATGTTAGATTAGGGAGGTTGTTGAGATGTGTACAAAGGAAGTGGTAGATTTTTGGTCCTAGGAGGTGGAGGAAATGTGGTAAAAGGGTTGCCTCTAACATTGACTGGAGGTTTATTTGAAAGGGCTGGTGTTGTCAACATTAATGGTGGAGGCTGCATAACATTTTGTGGCATGTTGTAGGTGAAAGGATAATTGGGATCAGATACTTGAGGATCCCCCATGATTGAGATTGTGGCGTGTGGGGGATTGTTAACTTGATAAAGAATGGTTTTTTCAAATTCAGGTTGATGTCAACCCTCCACTAGAGGAACATTGGGGATGTATGAACTACCTGGTGCATTTTGTGAACCTTGGGGTGTGTTAGATGTGGAACTACTATACTTGGATAGGTCGACACATGATGGAGGTTTGACACCTTTTTCAATTAGGTGGGCCAAGATTTCTTCCCCATATTTTTTGAATAGGCGATCTGTCATTTGCACATTGGTGGGTTTACTAAATGTTCATCAAGTGTGAGTTCAAGCTGATTGACCATGTTCTCATCTCTAGGTAGTGATGTGTTTTGACCGTCAGTGTTTGAATGTGATGATGTACCATTTTGGGGATCTTGAGGGATATTCGTACCATTATTGGGATCTTGTGAAACATTTTTCATGTTGTTTGGATCTTGAGGGATATTCGGTTGGGAATTTTTGGCAATTTTCCTTTCCTGTGACTAGGTCTAAATGGGCATGCAAAATGGTATGAGGATGATCAAGATAATGAAGGATTGACTTAATTGGATGATGGACTAACCAACAAGGATGTGACTTGATAGGATTGGATTGGATGATTGCTAATAGATTTGATTTGATTAGATAAGAGTGGATTGTTTTCTTTGATAGGATTGGAGTGGATGATTGATAAAGGATTCAATTTGATAAATGATCAATAGGATTGAATTGGATTGATTGATGAAATGGTTGGTAAAATTGGATTGGATCAAATTGATCGATAAGACAATTGATGAGATAGGATTGGATTAGATTGATAAGTGATTGATAAGACTAGGATGGTGAAGGGGTTCTAAACCAAGTTCAAAAATTATCCTTGGTTATGTAAGGTGTTGAATGATTGATTAAGAGATGGATGTATGATGACAACGCCAAATTGAACTTGAGATGGAAGTGGATTGATAGGGCCAATTTGGATGATCGACTTAGGATGGATAGAAATCCTAAGATGGTTTTGAAGGATGATGATCAATCTTAGAAACCTAGGTCAAGTTGGATAACTACTTCAAATGATGTTTAGCAGAATGGGAGAATGATTTTCAAAATGAGGGAAACAACAATCTGAAACGGATGAGTGGCCTTTCAGAACAAGGAAATAGGAGCCCAAAATGAGAGAATGATTATCGAGATGGATGGATGGAGTCCCAAATTGGGTAGATGACAACTTGGATTGGAGAAACAACAACTCAGAATAGAGGAACGGTTATCATAATAGAAGAATGACTATCAGAACGTAAGAATGACTATGGGTGAGCGAAAGTCTAAAAGAATGAACGAATAGTCAGATTGGAAAAATAATGATTCTAAATAGATAAATGGATGTTCAATCGGGGGAAATAGGCCTTCAGAATGGGGAGACGAATGCTTGAAATAGGTGAAAAGTCACTCAGAACAGTAAAACAGGCACTTGAAATGATGAAATAGGAGTTTAGAATGATGAAACAGGGTGACACAACTAACTATTTAAGGGTCAGGTCCACCCCTGGAGATTAGGTACACCATGTAAGAGGTCAGGTTCACCCTTGCAAGAGGTCGAGTTCACCACTAAAGGTCAGGTTTGCCTATCTTACTAAAAGCTTATCAAATTTGACTAAAATAGGTTGAAAAGGGGTTGGTTCAGAGGTTAGGTAGGCCCCTACAAGAGGTTAGGTTCACCCTTGGAGGTTAGGTATGCTTGTGGACTGAAGATTGATCAAAACTTACTAAAACAAGCTAAAAAGGGGTTGGTTTAGACATTAGGTACTCCCCTACAAGAGGTCAGGTTCACCCTTGGAGGTCAGGTATGCCTGTGGACTAAAGTTTGATCAAAACTGAATGAAACAGGCCAAAATGGGGCTGGTTCAGATGTTAGGTATGTCCCTACAAGAGTTTAGGTTCACCCCTAGAGGTCAAGTAAGCATGTGGACAAATCTGAACTTGTTTTTTTGGACAAAAGACTAAGGAAAAGGACCCAAAACACAACAAACAATATTCATAGGATAAGGTTAACTCGACTAAACAAAAAATTACTAGTTTCACACAAAGAAGATAGTTCAAACAACATGATCCTAAGTCTAGTAGAAATGGGTATGGCCAACATAGTCTTCTATCCTAGGATGAACATGGTTGCTATGGAGTCCTCGATATACACTTGGTATGTGAGGCCCATAATGTGAACACCAACCTGTCACAAGCATGAGTCGGGAACCTTAGCAAGATACTAAAGACTCAAACCAACTCTTCACATCATCTTGACATTGTTCCCATTACGATGCGGTTGGATTGAGGTACAAATTTTGCTCTCCCCCTCTATATACCCCGCCAGTACATGTGGTTGGAATCATCCCTTGGGGCGATGAAATCCCCAAGAAGGTCTCGCTAAGAAAATCAAAAGCGTGACTGAAAGGACTTGGTAAGCTATGTTTTCTCATCACCCAGGACTTCCAAATGGCACAAGGGGATTGGATATGTCAAATAGCTTACCAACAAGCACAACACAAGGTAAATTGACACCCTTAGTTAAGTTATGTTCCTAAGTTATCAAGAAACAACAAGCAACAATTGATAAATAAATAGCCCTAAAAGGAAACTTGTTAGTAATTTTTCTTCTTGTTGCTTGCCAAATGTTGATTAGATGCTTGCATAGACACAAACATGACACATTAGGGGATCAAAAACACTCAAAACAATAAAAAATAGTGCTTAAATTTCACTTTTTACCTTATGGAAAAAGTTGTTTTTGGTTAGGTTCGCCTATCTGTTGGGTTAGGTACACCCCTGGATAAGCCAAGTAATCCCCTGAAAAGGTCAGGTATGCTCCTAGACAGGTCAGGTTTTCCCCTCTGTGAAAACTACAAATTTCAGGTCTCTATGGAGGTGAGCTTCACCTGTCTACTAGGTTAGGTTCACCCCTGAAGGTCAATTAAGCCTCTAGACAAGTTAGGTTCACCCTTGGAGGGTAGGTACGCCTATCTAAGAGGTTAGGTTTTCCCCTTTGTAACCTACACCTACAAACAATAAAAAAAAGCGTGAAAGAACAAAACCCATCTATGGGTCCCACCAGGTGTGCCAGAAATGTGACAAGGAAAAAATACTATTCTAGAAATGAGCAGCAACACAAAGGAGTGCAAGAAACAATAAAAACACCTAACACCTCAAGATTAGCCTAGTTAGATTCAAAACAAAATATGATAACAAGAGAAGTTGATTATACCTTGTCTCAAATGAAAATTTGCAAGAGTTTGGTTAGCACAATGATCAACCCCCCAAATGAGAGAAAAGAGGGGGTATTAATAGAGCAAGTTGAATTCAATAGAGAATTCAATGGTTGAGATTCATCCAACAAGGTCAAGATGAAGGGCTATGGTGAGTTGAGGACTCACAAGCCCTCACATCTTGACATGTGGAATGTGAGATGGCTTAGGGATGGTGATGTGTAAATGAGGTGGAAGAAGGGTACATGAGGTGAAAGAAGAACAAGTGCTTTGCAAGTACCTTGGGGAATGAGAAGATTTCCTCAAAAATGAACTTATTTTCCCCAAGTGGGAATGAAAGTGACTTTTGAGGAATTTTAGAATTCCTCAAAAATCTCCAATGGAAAAGGGAAAGTAGTTCAAAAAATAAATGTGAATTAAAAATTCACATACTTGCAAGAATCTCATGAAAAAGACAAGGTTCCAAAAATGGAATCCTTTGTCCACATGTGACTTGATGTGACTAGTCAAAAGATTCTAGAAGATGTATGGGAAGAGGAGATTCTAGGAGGAATAAATGTGAATTTAAAATTCACATGGAAAAGAGGATCAATACCAAGAAAGGCAAATGAAAAGGTTGACTAAAAAGGCATGCTAAATGTGGCTAATGACCTTGATTAAGGTTGTACAAACACTTGATTAGGATAATTATTGAAGGATTAGATGCAAGTAGAAAATGTAGTAGGATGCGACATTAATATTCATTAAGTGGTGCACATCTTTAATCATGGATAAATTAAATTAATCCAGATTAGAAGATGGTTATGGAGAATATGACACGGAGAGAGAAAGTGATAAATTAAAAATTAATTTAAATTTCAAGAGGTCAGATGACTAAATTAAATAAAGTGGTATATTTATTTAATTTAGAGAGGAAAGAAGGTAAAAGTATTAAATTATTAAATTAAATACTTTAGGAACATTATGTAGGACATGAAATATTAATTAAATGAATGATTTAATTAATACCAGAAAAGAGGGTGAAGTAGAAGAGTAAAGAGATGAATAAGGAGACAACTTTGACCATTTGGAAGTGATCAAATTCGGATGTCTATAGTACCAAAACAGTCCATGTCAGGTTGACCAAAATGTGGAGGAGGGTAACCGACTACTCAGGACCCTGATAGTTTGTCGTCAAGTCCTAACAATTTAGTTAATAAACACATTCATATATTGACCAGGTAGTGTCCAAAGGTTGTATGCGATTGAAGACATTTCAACTATCTCTCTCTCAATTTTCCTAAGTACCAAACCACTGAATAAAACTCTAAACTAAAGGGATTCTAACTTTGAAAGAAATAAATCATCTATCTAGAAAGCTAGAAATACATTAAACTAGAAAGCAGAAAACTATGAATTTGAAAAAGCATCACCACTAAGCTAGAAAGCATGGAAATGATTAATATAAAGAATGTGTAAATTTCTAAATAAGTAAAACTCATGAAGAAATTGGGAAACATTGATCTAATGCAAAAGATAACAATCCAATAACTAAAATAAAATGATTTAACAAAAATAACTGAAGGAAGGTGCTCTAGAACTTTAGGTACTAAACTCAAAGACTACAGACATAGCTACAACATGCAAGATGGAAACTAACAGTATGACACACACATGAAAATGAATTCCAATTTTATTTTTTATCTATTAAAGAAAAGTATAGGATGAAAAGTAAAATACTTATTTATCTATCTATAACCCTCAAGTGGTCAGCTCTCGGGTGTCTCTACAACTATCTCATATCACATGCACTGGTAATCTCCAAGTTACTTCATTTAAATTACTCCATTCACAATACTCAATAATTCAAAGTGTGGCAAGAAAACTCTTTTTTATTCATATGGTAGTTTTACTCAAAAAGACATTGGTAGCATAACAGTATTCTTTTGTATTCATCATTTGCAACAGTTACATGTTTTTATATGAAAGTAGCTGACAAAATCCTACTTTCCAATCGATAAACTCTTTAACATATTGTCAACAACTATTGGACTTTAAAGCCCATGACATGAAATATTAAAGAGGCTTGACATGAGCCATAAAGTTTTGAAACTGAAAATAAAAAAAATATGAAGACTTGACCAATAACATATGCTCCTGGAATTCTAGCACCTGCTCCCTTTTTTTCAAAAGTGTTAAGATCTGCGTTCATTTCCCTTTTGAATAGAATGGTAATCAGGAGTGGAAGTTGACCTCTGAAATGCTTAAGGACTAAACCATTAAATCAGCATAAGTTAACTTAATTTGACTAATTTCAAGAAGTAAAGTTTGCATGCTTATTCATAAAAGAGAGAAATTATTTATCCTAAAGGTGATTAATTGGTAGGGTAAATTGGGCTTAAAGGTATAGGTTTGCATATTGAGCCCATTATATTGATGAGGTTATTTTTAACTCATCATTTCCTCCCCTTCCTAAGCCCGAGTAGGTCCTCGTAGTCTCTGGTGTGTTTCCTATCCTTGATTACTTTTATTCATCTCCTCATACTTGGAACTGATATCATACAAGTTTTCTGCCTCTATATCTAGCCACTCTGGGTCCCTCAAGAATCCCTGATGAAAAGTGACTCTTTTTACCCACCTTGCAAAACTATCATCACTTTGGTCTAGATTGGTATATTTTGAAGGGGGTGATGAAACAAGGAGAGGAATTATGTACCTCATACCAATCCAATTAATCTTCAATTCTTCAAGGATTTTGGCCAAAGATATTGTTCTTCTATAGGACCATCTAATATTTAGGGGTGAAATTATTTCCCTTTTCTTGAGATACATAGGAAGAGGGATATACCATTCTTCACATGCATGCCAAGCTAGTCCTATCAATTTTGGCCCTTGTTCCTAAAAGTGATCATAGAACAGTCAGAGGTTGTTATTGTACTTTATATGTACTTCATTTTTAAGTCAGACACCAAAAAAAATGTTCCTTGAAAGACAAGGGCTTCCTATGAGGATATTTCATTTGTAATCCCACAATCCTTTCTACATGTGCATATTCTCTTGATCTATCTTTCCAGTGAAGTTGATTTCTCATTGTAGACAAGAATGATCTCAATTTTACTTCTCCCACAAATAAATTAACAAAGAAATATGTATATTTTTATAGGAGAAAATTATGAAGAAAGAACTCACATAACAAATATTGTTGTTTAGGGAGTGACTCAACAAATATCTTTACAAATTCCTTTTCATCAGGATCATGTGGCTGATTTTGGTGAATTATTTGTAATTTCCATCTTAAAAGTTGTTCATTAAGACACATGGAGTATAGCCTAGATGGTCTTCTACAAGCTAATAGTAATTCACCAATTTCACAAGCATCCTATTTACCCCTATATGCTTGATGAAAAGATTCTTTTAACATTACTATTTTCCTCTTCAACCTATTATTCTCAAATTCCACATCCTTTAAAAGATAGCAATGCTCTATCTATTTCATTAATATTGGAGGGATGCGTACCTAGAACCATTCTATAATAATATGTTTAGTTTGTGTCTCCTTTGATTCCATAATTAGTTTAGTGTCACTCTCTTGCAGATCTTGCTCTAATTCCATAATCTTACTCATAGAAGCATTTAGTTTAGTCTCTTTTCTACTCCTTTCCTCTTTAAAAGCACTAAATAATTGCATAAAATTATTCTTCAAGTCTTGAATATGTTTATCTTTGTTAGAAAAAACAACCTTGTGTTGCTTATCTCATTGATTCCATTGTTGAATCTAGTACTGTAGCTGCTCAATGAGCTTATCTTTTTCCACCATCTGTGATGTCAATTTTGTAATTTCCTAGTCTCTTTTATTTACAATGGTAGTTTTTACCTCAATCTCTTATTTTTGCTAGTTAATTGTGCTTCATCATCCTATAGCCTGGTTCTTAGATCCATAATTTTTGCTTTTAATTTTTCTAATCCCTTGCTTCTTTGGCTAGATTTTGTATCCGCTATGTCCACAGAGAAGGATGAATGAGGAATTTCCACATTAGAATGAGGAACATTTTCTTCCTCGGCATCTTCCAAAAGGGATAGTGAGGCACTTCTTTATCAACATGAGGCACACTTTCTTCAATTTCAGGCATACTTTCCACTCTGTCAAGAAAAGGAGAAAGTCGCCCCACATGTTCATCTTCAATCCACTCTAAATGTGGTGACTGTGTTTTCTCCTCCTCTTGCACTTTGGGTGATGGGGTTTTCTTGTCCTCTTCCCTAGGAGATTGATCACCTTGATTTTTTGTTTCATTTATTTCCTCATTATCAGGTGGGCTATCAGTTTCTACCACCTTTGTTGGAGTCTTGGCCTTCTTCCTTTTTGAAGTATTGCCTATGTCTTGGAGTTTAGTTTTATTGGACCCTAAAGACAACCTTTTACTTCTTTGTAGAGGAGGAGTTGTTTGAAAGGTAACTTTGCTTCATTTCTTCCTCTTAGAGGAGGTTCCTCTTCATCTCCAGAGTGCACAATTTCCACCCCCCCTTCTTGTCTTGGGGTTTCTACCTCATACAAAAAAAAAATTGGAGCATCACCACTAGGAGTTGTTGGAGCATCACTATTATTTTTTCTTGGAATATTTTCCCTCCTCAAGCAACCTTCCCAATTCTACATTTTCAAATTTCCATAGAAACCTTTGCCACTTCTTTTCTAGCTTTTTGCAGAAATAATATTTGAATATTAACTATATGAGACCATGATGTTTGAGGGGCCTTGTCCCAACTTTATACTTTTCCATCATAGAGGTGACTGAATGAGATAGGAAGGATGGTAAATTTACCCTAAGAGAATTGTCCTTAATGTCATGATGTAACTGAGTTAGTAGACAAAAAGGAGTTCCCACTACTATAGTCATTTGTCCCTTATAGGTGAAATACTTAATTATCCAAGCTATAATAGACCTCCAGGGTTCTAGAAGAGACATTCTATGGATTCAATTATTTTGTCCCCTCGTATTTATGGTCATTACAGGTTGGGGTTCCCCTTCCCTATGAAATAGTTCTATTAATTTTTGATAGGGAACATGGGAATTTTCATTTAAATCAATTCCCTTCTTTTTGAGACTAGAAAGACAAGCAATGGTTTTCATACTTACCCAAAATTATTTTCCACAGACCAAGGTCTACCCATCTGCAAAATTCTAGATGAATTCCTTCACAAGATGCTTTGTATACCTTAAAAATTGCTTCATGAATTCTAGCCACCCAACTTTCTAAATTAAAGCTGCAATATTCCCTAATACCAACAATGGAGCTACAAAAGTTGGCTCAAACTTATTCTTACCTCCTCCCATTCTCTTTGTTTTGTTTTCTTTTCACTCAATGAAATTCTATAGAACTCTATAATTCTTTCCTTACTGAATTGCATATGAGAAAATAATTATGTGTCGATATACCCAATGGAGGAGGAGTTAATTATCACCTTTCTTGTCACCTTACTGAGTAATTATGAAAATATTACATGGGGAATTACAAAACTACTTCCGTACTTTTAGCAATCGTGTAAAGGCACAAGTTTCAAAATTAAGAGCAATGGATCATGCCAATTAATTAGCCATTATTCAAAATAAGAACTAACTCTTTAAATAAATAAATTCACATGTACCTTATGTCTTGTCAATAGATCGAATGTCATTCACCTATGCTGACGTAATTGGATAGTCATATGGTTGGCAAGAGTGGTAGGGGATAACAATGGCATGGATTAGATGGTTGTAGTGGTAGCAAAAATTATTATGAACAAAAGCTATCATAATAATTTTATTTATTATGGAGGGGTTCGGTATGATGTGGAAAAATAATCATTAGGGAGCAGATCTCAAAGTGACATAAAATTAAATGATAGGCATGTGCATAACTTAGGAAAAATCAAAAGACTGGAAAGATAAATTTACAAAAAGATGGAGCATTACCAAAAAAAAATGCAACTGAAGTAGAGGAGAGGAGAGTTCCAAAACATCACAGAGAGATGTCATTATAACATGGTAACAAGATTGAAGATTTTGTAGCATCATTGGAAAGATGTAGCCAGGACAACAACCAAAATTGTTGGAGCATCATCGAAAGATGCAGCCCTAGCAACAACCAAAATTTCTGGAGCATCACCGAAAGATGCAGCCAAAGTAGCAACCAAAATTTTCAAAGCATCACCAATAGATGTATCTGGAGCAACAACCAAAATTTTTGGAGCATCTCCAAATACAATTCTAGAGCACCGGAGTAGAATTCTGCAGCATTGTTGAAAAGATGCTAACTAAAGGAAGAAACAATAGAATTCTAGAGCATTGCTAAAAACATGCTACCAAAGGGAAGAAAGATGTAATGTTTTGGCCTTGGCTTCCCGAAGTATCATTGAGTAATGCATCAGACTACAGGATCAGGATGAGGAGTGGGTCAAGTCTATTGTATATGTTTTGGAGCATTGTAGGAACAAGTTTTGGAGCACCATAATAGGTTGTGCCAAAATTGTTTTTTCCAAAAAGATGAAGTCCTTCAAAATATAGACAAAATTTTAGTTAAGTCCAAATGGTGATGTTGATGAAGAAATTGAAGAAACACCAAAAATAATTTCATTTCAATTAGAATTTATTTGACAAAAATATATTGACCCTACCATATTAGAGTCAATGCAATGGATTTCTCCCTGCATTTCTACCATTTTTGTAAACTCCTCTTTATTAACAGGCTTATAGTAGATGCATAATTGGTGCCCATTAACTAGAAGATTTTGGGTATCACCATTAATAGGTTTTAGCTAGACCAAACCATTAGCAAACACTTCAAAAAAATTGTATGGTCCAAGCCAGTGTGTCCTGAGTTTCCCTTGATGATCCTTGTATATGGAATCAAACAATAATGCTAAATCCCCAGTATGGAACTCTTTCTCTTTGATATGTTTATCATGTTAGAACTTACATTGTTGTTGGACTAGTTTAGTTTGATGGATGGCTTCCAAACAGAGTTCATTCAGTTCACTAAGTTGTAAAACTCTCTCAATTGGGGCCTGTTTGAGATCCATGCCCAATTCTATGGCTATTCTAAGGGTTTAGAGTTCAAATTAAATGGGTAAGAGGGGCTTCTTCCCAAAGACTAACTCATAGGGACTATAGCCAGTAGTTTATTTCCAAATTATGTTGTAGGCCCAAATAGCTTCAAGTAGTTTCCTAGCCCAATCTTTCCTTCCCAAAGAAACCATTTTTGTTAAAATGTTTTCCAACTCCCTATTAGTAACTTCAACTTGTTTGTTTTCCTATGGGTGGTAGGGTGAGGACTTCTTGTGACTTACTTGGAAATGATCTGTGAATGTCAACAAAACTTTAGACATAAACTGGGGGCCCTGGTCTATGACAATTTTCCTTGGATCTCTGAATTTGAGGAAAATTCTATTGTAGAGGAAATCAGCTACCTATTCCTCCCTAGTAATATGTAGGGCTTGCACTTCTACCCACTTAGTTACGTAATTGGTATAGACTAGGATATAATCTTTTCCTTGTGAAGGAAGGTCTATTGGGTCGATAAAATCCAATCCCCATTTTCTAAATGGTTCAAGGACTACCTAAGGCTGCAGGGGAATTTTGTTAGAGGTCATTGGTCTTCCTACCCTTTTGAATTCATCACATCAGTGATCATATTTCTTGATTTCCTTGTGCATTGAAGGACAGTAGTATCCTACTCCCAAATCTTTTGAGCTATCCTTTTAGTAGAATAATGACCTCCTAAAGGGTCATCATGATAGGCTCTCAGGATACTATAGGTCTTGTCTTCCCTAACAGACCATCATAAATCCCTATTAAGTCTGAATCGAAACAAGATTCGATTAATCCATTTGAAAGGGGCACTCTCTCTGACGTGGCATTTTATTTTTTTTGATGAAAATTGAGGTGGTACTTCTCTGATGGCCAAATAATTTGCAATATCAGCAAACCAAGGGGTTTTAGTGGAGATGGCAAACAAATTTTTGTATGGAAACTCGTCTTGTACAAGAGCATAATCGCCATCATGTTTAATCCAGGATAGGAAATCTGTGACTACATTAGACTTCCCTAGTTTGGCGACAATTATGACATTGAATTCTTGGAGGAGAAGTAACCACCTAATTATCCTTGAATTTACCGCTAGTTTCTTTATGAGGTATTTAATAGTTGAGTGATCTATATGCACTGTAACTTTATATGATGTGACATAATGTCAAAATTTCTTGATTGCATGCACTACACCAAAGAATTCCTTTTGTGTTGCATGGTATAGTTCTTTTATGTTGGCATCAAATTCTTCCTGATAAAGTATATAACGTATTTTCCCCCATTCTCATCTTCTTGCCCTATAACTAATCCAATGGCATCATCAGACACATCAGCATAGATATGGAACAAAAGGCTCCAATTGGGTACTTGAAGGATAGGGGTAGAGATGAGTTTCTCCTTGATAATTTCAAATGAAGAATATGTTCTTTTGAAGGAGAGAAAACATAGGAGCTGTGATTTTACTAAAATTTTCTATGAATCTTTGGTAGTATCCAACATGCCCTAAGAAATTCCTGACATTAGTCTGAGTTTTTGGGATCTTGAGTTGTTGTATGACTTCAATTTTCTTAGGATCAACCTTAATCCCTTTGGCTGAAATATGATGTCCCGAAACTATTCCTTGCTCTACCATGATCAAACATTTTTCGTGACTTAGGGATAAATGATGATCCTCACACTGTTTTAACACCTTGTCTAGATTTGTGAGGGCTTCATCAAAATTTGAACTATACACAGTGAAGTCGTCCATGTAACCACACACTCATTTACAAACTCAACAAATATAGCTAGGATGGCCCTTTAAAATGTCGCAAGAGCGTTGCATAGCCCAAAGGGAAGAACCTGATATGCAAATGTCCCCCAAGGGTAGGTAAAGGTCATCTTATCTTGGTCTTTTGTTGCTACCTGTATCTAGTTGTATCCACTAAATCCATCCAAAAAATGAAAAATATTTCCTCCTATCCAAGTTATCCAACACTTGGTCCATGAATGGTAGGGGGAAATAATCTCTTCATGTTGCTTTATTAAGCTCTCTATAGTATACACACACTATCCACTTCCCATTTTTCTTTGGAACTACAACCAAGGGTGACACCCACTTGCTATCAGAAATTGGGTAGATAAATCCTACCTGTAAGAGTTTCTTAATCTTGGTTTTAATGATGTCTTTTAGAGAAGGATTGAGTCTCTGTTGTGGCTAGCGAATAGGTTGAACATCCTCAGTATAGATATGATGCATACACATAGTAGGGTGTAATCCTCTCATAACTGTATAGTCCTAGGTAAACGCTTTAGATCTATTCACCAAGGTGTCAAACAATCTTTGTTCTTCTATCTTAGTCAACCAACTATTGATATTCAAAGCTTTTCCTTGTAGCAACATAATGGTTTTTACTCTTGGATGGTTGGATGTGACAATGTACAAGGGCCTTATCAAGGTGTTAAGTGGACAACTGTGAGGTATGGTTTTATGAAGCCGAGCAACATCTGCAAAGAAATGGTGAGTTTTTGGAACTAGGCTCATCAAAGGACAAGGTAATCCAATGAAATTGGCACCATCAAATTCTACATGATCTATGTTGATTGGGTGTCCTAGTATTTCTTCTACATCTAACATTTCCTCACTACCTAAATCCATGGTAAGATTTTCCATGTCGTTCTCCAATTCATCCTCTAATTCTTCACCATGTTGTTTGATAACTACCATGGCTAGTGAAGCCAAATTTTCCTTTCCATTGGGGCTTTTCAGTTCATTAACCCATACTTTATTATGTTCAATAGGCTTGGTTGGAGGATACAAAAATTTTCTTTTGCTATTGGACCCATGTGATATGGTCATTCATCGCTCCCTGCAGTCAATTTTGGCTACAACAGTATCTAGCCATGGTCATCCCAGAATTTTTGGATAACTATCCTGGGTGTAAGGGATTCAATTATCTAAAAATCTACTAGGTATTCCCATCCATCCACCTTAACAAGAAAGTTTTTAATGATTCCCTTGGGAATAGTTATGAATTGATTTTCCATTTGTAAAACTATAGTTGTGGGGGATAGATTAGTAAGTACCAATTTTTCCATCAATCAATAGTCATCACATTAATGGTTGCTCCAAGGTCTACCAAAGCATTAGGTATTGCTACCTCATTAACTATTACTATTGTAAGAAGACTACCTAGATCATCATAGTTCAAAGTAGTGGTCGTCCAAGACAACAAGTTGGCTAGGTACCCATTTATGTGGATGATGTTGATTTTTTTTGGTTTCCTCCCTAGGGTCTTAATACACAACTGTTTAATCAACTAGTTTAACTTAGGGATCTCTTTAACCACTTGTAACAAGGGAACTTAAATATGCAATTGTTTAATTTCTTGTATCAATACAGTTTTAGTGGGTGAGGTCGTTTCTGGAGCATCTTTCACAGGAATTGGTTTCAGTCACTCCAGAAAAGGTGCTTTGATTTTGTCTTTAGGATTAGGATCCTTCGAAAGTTTAGTTGGAGACTGACCCCCCTCCTCCTGAGGTAGGTCAGAAGCTCTAGCTAAAGATGGCGGGTCAGGCTCATGTTGCATAGTGTCTGGGATTTGTTCTATAGATGTGGGCATTATTGTGGTTTTCTCAATAGACTTCTTGATAGCTTCATCTAGGATTTCTTAAATAGTTAGTTGTGAAAGTGTTTTTCCAGACCTTAACTATAGATTTCCACAGTGTATGTCATTTATTCCAATGGCATTACCTTGTTCAACAAAATATATCAAAGTGTTTGGGTGATTGTTCTCTGGGTTCATAACTAGTTGTGTTAGAAGTGGTGGTTGGTTAACTTGTTCATTTTGTTGCATATTTTAGGGAGGTGGTAGAATATTCTGTTGTTGAGTATGCATCCTCTTGGGGCCAGTGTAAAACTAATGTTGAGGTTGATTCCATTGAGGAATGGGATTTTGAGGGTACCATTGCTATTGAGGCTCATTGGGCCATTGAGGGTTACCCCAAGATTGTTTTTCCCATTCAGGTGGTCCCCAGGGATAGGTTCCCCAATTAGGAGGTACTGGAGGTGGTTCCTATGGCCAGGGTGCTTCCCATTGATTATTTTCCCAATTTGGTTGGGGTCTCCAGTTAGTATTGGAAAATTGTCCATAGGAAAAATTGCCTCTAGTTCTTTGATTGACAACATTCACTTCTTTCTTGACTAGGGTTGTTCTTTTATTGGAGATTTTTGTGGCATTCAGTAGCTCACATTGATTGGTGGGGTGATTTTTGTCACACACTTGGCAAACGTCAATCTTAAAAAAAAATTCCAAAGGACATTTTCATAACAAATGTTTGTTTTGGCACCTACGACAATAGATGGACAAGGTTTTAGGATTTTAGGTTTTAACCTATATGCCATCTAAAGTAGTGTTTAACTAGATGAGAATGTTATTTTTAAAGTTGGTGAGCTCTTCATGAAGTTTGTTGATGTCATTTGAACCTTTAAAGAGAGTGAAATTTTTGATTCCTCCTTGAGTTTGAGAGAAATTCTAACACAATTCCATAATATCATCTAGTCCCAGTTGAGACATGTCTACTTTCCCATTAAATCCAAGCTCCTTTGAGCATCATCATTGAGACCTTTAAGGAATAAAGTCTTCAGAATATCATAAATTATGGTTTCTCCACCACAGTGTTTAGATAAGAAGATAAACCTATCTAGGTAATGTTCTAAACTTTCATCCTCATTTTGATTTACTTCGAATATTCTTCTTTCCTATCGTTGACCCTACAATAACTTTGGTAATTTTTCAAAAATATAGACTCCATTTCATCCTAGGAGGTTATCAACTAAGAAGATAATCCCATAAATCAACGCATAGCTGAGTCTTTTAGAGTGGAAGGGAAAAGATTTGGTTTTTTGTTATCATTCTTGTAGTCATATGTCTGACTCAAGACTTTAAATTCAAATAGAAACTAACCATGATCCTTGGTAGACAAACCCCAGAAGGTTGGGAATAAGGTTAATGAGATATTTTTCATTGTCATATTGTCATCTGCATCAATAGCAATAGGATAAGTGAATGTGTGTGGTGGTGGTGGAGGGTTATTATTGTTGTTGGAGACACTTCTACAGTCACCAATGATGTTGAAGGGGATGCGATGCTCTTTCAAAATTTTCTTAGTTGGGCGAGATTTTGTAGTTTACAAAGGAATATACTCCTCTACAATTATATTTCCTCTTTTCAAAGTGTGTGGGAAGGTCTCAGGTTGACCCCATTCGGTCAATTCCTCAACAAGTTCTTGATCTGAGTTTCCTTCCTCCCTACTTTTTGTTGGTACATCAACTAAGAGGTTTTTGGTAAGAATCTTCTATGGGGGCCTCATTTCCTGACCATGTAAAAAAGAATCCAAAGGATTATTTCTATCCCCACTAGAGGTATTTGAGATATCTCCTACTAACACTAGAAAAAGGATTCCTTGGAAATAGTGCCAAAAAGTGATAGGTTGTCATTAGGTCCTAACACTTTAGTTAATAATCACATTCATATATAAACTGGGTAGTGTCCAAAGGTTGTATGCAATAGAAGACATCTCAACTATCTCTCTCTCAGGTTTCCTAAATACCAAACCACTGAATAAAACTCTAAACTAAAGGGATTCTAACTTTGAAAGTAGAAAATTGTCTATCTAGAAAGCTAGGAATAAATTAAAATAGAAAGTAGAAAACTATGAATCTAAAAAGCATCACCACTGAACTAGAAAGCATGGAAATGATTAATCTAAAGAATGTGTAAGTTTCTAAAGAAGTAAAACTCATGAAGAAACTAGGAAACATTGATCTAATGAAAAAGATAACAATCCAATAACTAACATAAAATGATTTAACAGAAATAATTAAAGGAAGGTGCTCTGAATCTTAAGGTACTAAACTCAGAGACTACAAACTTAGCTACAACCTATAGGATGGACACTAAAAGTATGACACACACATGAAAATGAATTCCAATTTTTATTTTTATATATTAAAGCAAAGTAGAGGATGAAAAGTAAAATACTTATATATCTATCTATAACCCTCGAGTGGCTAGCTCTCAGGTGTTTCTATAGCTATCTCAGATCATATGCACTGGTAATCTCCAAGTTACTTCATTCAAATGACTCCATTCACATTACTCAGTAATTCAAAGTGTGGCAGGAAAACTCATTTTTATTCATATGGTAGTTTTTTCTCAAAAAGACATATTTGCAGCATAACGATATTCTTGTCTATTCATCATTTGCATTGGTTACATGTTTTTACATGAAAGTGGCTAACAAAGTCCTACTTTCCAGTTGATAAATTCTTTAACAGATTGTCAACAACTAATAAAATTTAAAGCCCATTACATGAAATATTAAAGAGGCTCAACATGAGCCATAAAGATTTTGAAACTGAAAATGACAGAACTATAAAGACTCGACCCATAACATATGCTCCTAGAATTCCAAGACCCTCTCGCTTGTTTTCAAAAGTGTTAAGATCTGTATTCATTTCCCTTTTGACTGGAATAGTAATTAGGAGTGGAAGTTGACCTATGAAATGGTCAAGGACTAAACCATTAAATCAACATAAGTTAGCGTAATTTGACTAATTTGAAGAAGTAAAGTTTACACACTTATTCATAAAAAGAGAGAAATTATTTATCCTAAAGGTAATTAAATTGCAAGGTAAATTGGGCTGAAAGGTATAGGTTTGCATATTGAGCCCACTATATTGATGAGGTTATTTTTACCTCATCAGACCCCAGGTGATGGGATGGTCTAGAACAATTAGCTACCTTGACCTACTTCATGCTAAGGAATTTTTTAAGATAGGTTTGATGTTTAAATGGTTGAAAAGGAAGGAGAACTAGGTTTCCTCTTTACTTTTTCCAGCTCAAGAGTTTCAAGAAGCTAGGTGAGCAAGTTCCTAGAATCTAGATTGCAACTTAGGTAGCTCACTTCCAGAGGACTCCATTGCAGGACATGGAAAAAAACACAATGCACTAGCATCTCAATGGGGTGCTACTGTCCATATAGAAAAAGAGTGTAAGATATAGTCAAAACTCAAAGAGAACCTACTAACAACCTAACAAATATGACTTAATGTGATGATAAAAAGTAGAAAGAAACTAGATAGTTAAATAAAAAGAGGAATACTTATTCTTGATCTAATCTATTAATTGACAAAATAAGGGTGAGGAAAGCACACCTTCCTACCCACAAGTTGATATCTTAAAAGTATTCACTAAAAAAGAAACCTACACACACAAGACTAAAAAAATGTTGGGGCTATGTATAGATGACTGCTGCAGTTGGTCCCCTGCTTTGGTGTTTCCACCTCCATGGACAACCAATATATGAACAATAGAGAAATATGATAAATATAGGTATTGAATGGAAGTACTATGCACTATGCTAAACAATGATACACAACAAAAACAATACAATGATGCTAAGTGAATGGAATATGGAACAATATCACCTTCAACCACATGCACTCAAGGAAAATGGGAGGAGTAAGCTCGTAAGCTTACAAATGTTGATGTTGCCAAAAAAACAAATAGATTGAGTCAACAAAACACCAAATTGTTGCTTCAATGGAGGTGAGAATGTTGTGAAAATGCTATGAATAGAGTGAAGAAAGAGTTTTCCAATGTTTGAATGATGAAGAAGCTCAAGATAATGAATGAGATAGCAATTTGAAGATGAAATTGGATGAAAAGGAGTCATTTGAGGTCGGTACATAAATGTTATAGTTCATCACCAATGAAGATTTGTAAATAATCTATGGATTTGAGAGGAAGAAATCTTGTCAAGATGGCAGTGTGCCACACAAATTTTTGTGCACCACACTAGCATCCCTTATAGAATATCCTCCATTGACATAAAAAAACTACTAAGTTATTGTGAGGTGGATGAGGGATGTGGAATAGCATCATCGAATTTAAGTTTTTCTAAGGTAGGAGGTACATAAATGTGGAATTTGCAATAGGTGCAAATCATGCCATTAGAGGATCAAGATTCATCATATAATTTTTAATATGATATCCCCTAACTTCTCTATTTTACTATAAAAAATTTCAAAATTCTCCCAAGCTTCCTTAGGTATTGTGCTTGATTCAATATGAAATTGTAAATTGAAAGAGACTAATGAATAAAAGAATCCAAGTGTTTTCTTATGAACAATCTCATATTTTTCAAATAAGTTTTAACATCACTAGGTCAAGGAATGATTTCTTTTAGATGGCCTAGACAACATTTTCCAAAATTTCATATTAGTTTTCTCCATGAAGCATAATTACAGGGAGTCAAAAGTTCAATTTGATACTTTCCCATTGCGATAACACACAAAAAGAAAAAAATGGTAACTGTAGACAACTAAATTTTACCATCCCCATATGATCAAATTCACCCTTGCATTCTTCTATCCCGTGTCCATAATTCATAATAATCAAATAATTTATTATTTGGTTGATATTTCATCTTATTCCTAAGTTCCTCTAAGGCATTCAATTAATTGATTAAATACCTTACCCTTTCCTCTCTAAATTAAATAAACCTCGTCTAATTTATTTAATTTAGTCACTTTATTCAAATTAATAAAATCAATTTTTAATTCATTCATTCTCTCTCTTCATGTCAGCATCCTCCATAATCCTCTCCGATTCTTGATTAGTCTAATTAATCTCTAATTAGGATGTGCATACCACTAATGGTGATTAGTGGACCACATCCTCAATATTTTGAAATTTTCCCTTAATCCATCATTAACCCCCCTAATAATTTGCACAACCTCTAATCAAGGTTAATTATCACCTAATCTTGTCCTCTTGCCAATTATGGCAAGGGTAATATGGCCAACCCTCATAAAGGCTTTCTCCTTTTAGAGAAGCTATCTCCATCCCCTAAGGAATTTAAAATTATTTTTTATTCCTCCAATGAATCCTATGTGGAGTTCTTAATTCCACTTTATTTCTTCAACACCTTTGGAGGAATAAAATCCTAATTTAAAATTCCCTTCCTAGTCCCAAAGTCAAATATCCAAAATCAAGGGATATTTTAGAAGAATTTAAAATTATTCTATTCTCACATCCTCCTAATTAGGGAGATGAGATAAGAAATTCTTTTTTAATCATTCCCCAAGGTACCTTAAAGGTACCTCCACTTGGCCTCCACCTCATTAACACATCATCCTCCCTTGTCCACCTCCTCATCCACATGTCATTATGAGATGGTTTTAGATGTCTCAAGACATCTCAACCTTGATATCATAACCTAGGATGAATCTTATCCCTCCATTCTTTTGGAGGATTTTCCCTAAAAGCAAAAAAAAAATCTTCATTTTGAACATCACAGACTTAGGAAAAATTGAGATAACTTGCATTCAAGCTACCAAAACCTCCATTGTTGCAGCAATTTCAAGATTCATCCTTGCACCCAATCACTCATCCATAGATTCCATTGAATCCACCATCACATGCACATGATTTTAAGCTTTATTTTAGACCATTTCATCAAGTGAAGGAGCACACAAATCAGCATAAGAGGGCCAACCAAAGGAACAACTCAAAAAAGGTAATATTTGTGTTTTATTGTTCATTTCGTTTGGGTTAAACTAGGCTAATATTGAGTGTAGGTTTGTGATTTATTTTCTTGCATTCCATTTTTTTATTGCATTTTTAGTTTAGAATTCACCTACACATAGTAATCAATCACCACAATATTACACCTCCCAAATTACTTAATAAAGAATCCCCACAACCATATATGATTTGGAACTTTTATTCTTAGTGCAATTATAGGTGCCACTTGCCAAAAACAGCAAAGTGGACTTGATCTCAATGGTCACAAATGTCCAATTTGGCCAAAAAATTAAATTACAATTATTACTATTGAATGTATAAGAATATTGAAGGGGGAGTCAATCATTTGTACCTTAAAACTTTAAAATCCTTATTAACATTCAGATCCACATTCATTCATTAAAACCTTAATTCCATTATGATGAATTAGTATGTAAATAAAATAATAAAAATTGAAACATCTTAAAACCATACACTAGAGAACACCAGATTTACATGGAAAATCCAAGAAGGGAAAAACCATGGTTAAGATTAGCTCACAATATTAGTAATATCAACATTGAATACAATAGGGCTCATTTCTAGAGGGTTCACTACCAAAAGGCTCACTACCATAGTAGAAATGAAGATAAATAAGAAATGTTACACAAAGAAAAGCATCTCAATGCATCAAAGAATTCACCACAATGAAATCAACACCTTTGCAGTATGATTGAAGAATTGAAGCCAATTTCTACTCACTATATCAAGTAAACTAACTTTGAAAGCTCGCACTGCATTACTCAATTTTACACTCTAACACTCTGTACTTGGTATCATGCACATCTCTCACATTTATATTCACATCCTTCAACAAATCAACTCATACTTATATCATCTTCAACCTTGAAACCTTCTCCAAGGTCAACAATGCACCTCAAACATGCAAATTTAAATTAGGTCAATGCAAAAATATTCCCTTAGTGGAAAGGAATGAAGGTAGACCACACAATTCCTTAGCTAGGATCCAAATCCATCTTCACACACCATACCACACTTCCACAAACAACTAATCACCTTTGCATGTAGTGTAAAAATAAAGGTTAGTCATTACCCATGCAAAAACAATTAAAATTTGAAGTACATGCTTCCTCAAACCCAAGGATGACTTGGAAACAACATGACATGCTTATAAATGGTCTAGAATACTCAAAAATACTAAAATCCAATAAAATCCTTCACAACAACTTCTACTTGAAGAATGTATGCATCTAGTACATCTGGGCTACTTCTCCATACATTGTTACTTGAAAGACCATCTTCTGAAGCACTAAATCTCAAACCCTCTTTACAAAAAAAGTTACCAACACTATTAAAAATCCTTTAGATTCATAATACCTAAAATATAACTATAGAGAAATGTAGAGTAGAAACTTTTCTCCCATAAACCTATATAAAACATAGTCACACACTAGTAAACATAAATTATGTATTATCCATCACCCCAACTCTTGAATACGACACCTCTGAACATATCTAACCGGAATATCAGACTAACATTGGAATATTTTTAGCCTAAAAGAAATGCAGAGAAAAACCAAAACACAACTTAGTCACCCAAATCACCACTACAACACACTATTTCCTCTTTTTATCAAAATTTCTCAAAAGCACTTGGAAACCAAGCACTAGAGACACATCCTCATCATTTTCATCACTTCTAAATCCATAGAAAAAATCTTATCAAAGCAACACTAGAGATTGACACTAGTAGCTTTACTAATGACAACATAATGCAACTAATAAAAGCATCAACTACTCACACTCTTAAACAATCTTGATAGACATCAATAATAACTCAGGCTTGTTGACATTAATGATGAAAAACTTCGCATGCTTGCAACAATCTCCCCCTTTGTCATTGATGGCAACACATGATATGAAAAACCATCAAATTACACAATAGTTCTGAATACCAACACACTACAGCTCTTCACATTACTTCTCCCTCAAAATAACTTATCTTTTACACATTGTTCTCTCCCCATTTGTAGCTTATTTTCTTTACTTGTTTCTCTCTTCCCGAATGACTGTCTCTCTCTTGTTACTTATTATTTTTCACGTGTTTCTCTCTCCCCTTTTGACGCCAATGGAAAAGGGAAAAAAAATCATTATTTATTTTCTTCCTTTGATGTCAATCAACTTTCTTACTACTCTACAACACCTTTCCTTTACTGCTCTATATACTCCTTTTTGGAGTACAAAAAACACTAAGAGGGGGTGTGAATATGTATTTTAATAACCAATTTAAATTAAATTTCTTTTCAAAAAACTAAACTTATTTGTAATAATGGAATGTTCAATTTCAAGTATGTTTTCCAATGTGATAATTAATATCAGATCCTTAAACCACATGAAAAAATAAAAATGCTACAAAGTACATAAATGAAGTTGTAAGACTAAATTGCATGAATCATGATAACCACATAGATCACAAAGGAACCATAACACAATATTTTCATGAGTGTAAAAACCACTCAGTAAAATGCTTCACTGGCTTTATCAAAAACCATTGATTACAAAGCTTCACTGGCTACTATTGTGCCTCACCAGCTACAAAAATATGCCTCACTGACCTTTCAAGTTAACAACTGCCTTAGTGTCATAAATATTTCTTATTAAATTTGATCAAAAATCAAGATAAAGAGTAAAGGATAGAGGGTTACTCTATTTATCTAATGCTCATAGAATTTTTCTACCTTAACACATTTTGTGTCCTATAGGCTTTATAATATTTGAAACCTAGAAAATGCAAAATATATTAACTATTCACTATTCTTTTGCAGCAATTCTTTAAAGCATAGAATTTAGTCTTTTATGTATTCAAGGATACATTTTCATTAAGCAATTTCAACATAATGTTTCGAAAGAAACCTCTTTTTAGAACAACATAACCAAAGCAATTTAAAACAAAAATAACTCTTGTTATTTCAAGTTTTTCATTTCACTATCTAACCAAAGCGTGAGCTTGAGCATCTCAAATAAATAGAAAACATTAACTTGGTGAAATGCAATATAGCCATACCTTGGTTGGTGTTTACTTTCAACTGAAAGGAACTTACAAATCTTGACTACATCATCAAATCCACAACTTTCATTGAATATTTTCTACTTTCCAAGATTCAATTCATGTCATTCATTCCCAAGATTTGAACTCTAAGTCTATTGCTATATACATAAAATTTCAACTTTGCATTATCTTTGACATACCTTTGTTTTCCACATACATTATTACTCTATTGAACAGGTAACCCTATAAGGGGCTGGTAGAAACAATGTCATAAATTTCCTTCAAACCTTTCCTCAAGCACTCATGACTTGCTAGGAAGGTTCCCAAATGAAACAACCTTAATTTATGCCTTTTATCACTTAGCATATTAAAAAAAAAAAAACATCATTGTATATGACTTTGATAAATGTTGCTTCCTTAGTAAAATAAAAATGCTAACCAAATATCATCAAACATCAACCAACATTATAATCCCTTATGACTTTCAAACATACATCATGGTGAAATTCCATATTGACATCAATGCCAAACTCATCCAATGTCAAAGGGGTTGACAAACTCTCCCTTTGGAATTGATGTCAAACATCCTATCACTATCATTAGAAGACTATCATTTGTAGAAACATCAAGACCAACAAATGCTTGAATGAAATCATCATGATAAATGAATTATCAAGATCAACAACATCACCTCACTATCACTGTCAAGAACACAAAGTGCACTATCCTCATACTATCAATTGAAGCACTATAAAAACTAATACTATCAAATGAAGGATAAACTTGAAATGAAATACTCATACTATAAACTAAAAATCTCAAAATAAGCATCATAGCTCATACAGTAATGAAATGAAGCATGGATAATGGAAAATGAAGCAAGTATGACAGTTACTATCAAATGAAGAATGAGAAGCATTTCAAATGAAATACATGACTATTGATGATGAGAAGGACCAATCACTAAATGAAGTGTGTGAGAAGCATTGTAAATGAAATACATGACTGTTCATGATGAGAAACATCAATTGAGAAGCACTAATCACTAAATGAACCATGAGAAACATTGTAAATGAACTAAATAATACATGATTGTTCATCTCCCCCTTTTGACAACAATTCCAAAGGACAACAAGGGGAAAAATTTGCAGAAGATAAAGGAACTATGAAAATACTATGTTCCTAGTCACAACAAACACTTGGATAACCTACGGAAATGAGCTATGAACAAAAACACCAATGAATAATCCTTGTGAACTGTTGCCATAATTAACACCAAAGAATTTTTAGACCATAATATATAAGCCATAATCAAATAATTTCCATAAGAACTACCAAAGTACATAAAATTGTTCAAAACACGCATGCCACCAAGAGTGAGCATATTTTAGAGAAAGATGCAAAAGTATCATAAAGTAGAAAGTATTAGTATGGAGCATCAAAAATTTGAAAAACATCCATTGTATCTTCATGGTACACAATATCATAGATAATCACAAACTAATACATGGAATACATGCAACAAACTATTATTATTGTAGGAGGTATGCCTCAAAAACACATAGTGAAGGAATAAAAAAATGGCATACATAAGCTCAAGCCACTGACTAAAATGTTGTTTAGCATGATGAATATCTAATCATAAAGAAAATATAAATGGAATGATAACAAAAATGAAGCATTCATGAGCCAAGGATAAAAAATAAGCTTGAAGCTCCCCTTGAAGTTTTGCAAAATTGACTTGTACTTGTACTAATGAAGAGAGACAAGTGAGAGAACACCAAGTCTATCCCTTAAACTTTCAAAAACTTCTTTTGCTAATGGATTTGTGAAGATAGTGACCACCTAATCACATGAACCACATAGTCTAACACAACTTCATTTGTTAGAAATTTTTCCTTCAAGAAATGATAGCAGATAGCTATATGTTTGGTTCTTGAATGCATCATAGGATTTTTTGAAATATTTATAGTGCTAGTTTTGTCACACAAAATATGAACAAGTTGAGATACTTCAACTTTGATATCTTTTGGTGTTTGAACCATCCATAAAACCTAATAACATGTAGTAGCAACAATGCACTTTTCTTTAATAGTTGACAAAGATATATAGTCTTGTTTCTTGTCATGCCATACTACCAACCTTCCACCTAAGAAAAATGCTCCTCCAGAAGTGCTCTTTGTGTCATCAATACATCTTTCTTAGACAACATTAGTGTAAGAAAGAAAAGTAAATTCATCATGTCTTGGATACCACAAGCCATAATCAATAGAACCATTGACATATCTAAGTATCCTTTTAACTGCATTAAGATGAGATTGCTTGGGAGAGGACTCAAATATGGCCACCAAGCACACAACATGCATGATGCAAGGCCTTGTGGCATCCTAGTACAAAATATTACCTATCATAGACCTGAACATGGTCTAATCTACATCAAGAAAATCAACATCTTGGCCTAATTTGTAGCCAGTTTTCATGGCAGTTCCAACTAGTCTATTTTCATCCATTTGAAATATTTTGTGCATATTTTTTCATATTTCATATGAGAAATAAAGATACCCTTATCAAGTTGGGAGACCTATAACCCAAGAGAGACATAAAGTTCTCCAAGCATGGACATTTCAAACTCAGCTTTCATAGTGTTAGGAAAATCAGAATAGATATCATCATCATTTCTCCCAATAATAATATCATCTTCATAGACAACAAAAACACCCATAATATTTTCACCTTTTGTCATGAAGTACAGATTGCTTTCAACACCTCCTTTTTTGAATCCTTTACCTTGCAAATGCTTATCCATCTTAGACTACCATGCTCTAGGGGCTTGTTTTAAGCCATATAATTCCTTTTTCAATCTATAGACATGATATTATTTACCTTCACATTCAAATCCTTCAAGATGCTCCATATAGACTTCTTCCTCAAGGTCACCATTTAAAAAGTCTATTTTAACATCCATTTGAAACACTTTGAAATTTTTAATAAACAAAAAAGCTAGAAATATACTTATAGCTTCAAGCCTAGCTACAGGGGCAAAGGTTTCATAAAAAAAAAATCATCAATCTGAGAGTATCCTTTCTAGACAAGTCTTGCCTCGTTTTGGACTATATTGCCCTTGTCATCAAGTTTATTCCTAAAGACCCATTTTTCTCCAATAACATGTGTCCTTAGGTCTAGGAAAAAGTTCCCATGTTTTTTTTTCTATCTAATCTAACTCCTCTTCCATTGCTTTAATCCAAAGTTAATCTTTACTAGCCTTTATATAAGTTTTTGGTTGAAGTTCTGAAATCAATCCTAAATGTACTTGATTGCTTGCACTAGCAAGCTTTCTTTTGGTTTGAACACTAAAGGTTCTATCCCTAGTGATCTTTTCTTGAGGATGGTTTCTTTGCACTATTTTTGAAGAAGTTTTAGCTATTGACTCCTTAGGTTTTTCAGGAATATTTTCTTGATCTTTCTCCTCTTCTTCTAGTTTCACTTCCTTTTTTGGTGGGTGGACATCTTCATTATCTTATTTTTGTTGTTCAAAAGGCTACAACATCTCATCAAATTTCACATTAGTGCTTTCGCCCACTCTTTTCAATATTTTATTAAAACATTTGTAAGATTTAATATGAGTGGAGTAGCCTAAGAAAATACCTTCATCACAGTGAGATTCAAAATTACATAGACTATCATCATCCCTTTTGATAAAACATTTACTACCAAATATTTTTAAATACCCAACATTTGTAGATCTACCATACCACAGTTCATGGGGAGTATAATTAGTTTTTATTCTTAATTGCACTTTTTTCAATGTATAGACTATTGTATGAACAAATTATTTCTAGTATATGTTAGGTAATTTTTCATCTTGAAGCATTGTCCTTGCCATTTCTTTGACTATCCTATTTTTTCTCTACTACATCATTTTGGTGTGTTGTCCTAGAGGTTGAATATTGCTTCTTAATGTCATGTTCTTCACAGTAGTCCACAAATTCTTTTGAAGTGTACTCTCCACCTTTATCTGACCTTAGGAACTTGATTTTTAGATCTTATTTCCTTTCAACCATCTTTCTAAATATCATGAACCCGGGTATGTGCAGGATCATGATGGGCCAAAAAGTGGCGATATGATGGGTATGTGTAGGGTATGTGGTTGACAACTTCTTTTTTTTACCCAAAATTGATGAAATGAAAAGGGTTTTTAAAGGAGATTCTCATATTTCCACCAATATAAATTATGATTTACTTTGAATTTAATAAATAATTATTATTCATTTTCTATTTGAATTATGACTAAAGTCCTAATTAATAGGATAATTGAAAAACATCTATAGCTTTCAAATGATATCACATTTTTTGAATCCAAAATATGTCTCACATTCTATGCTTCGCATACTATAGGATTAAAAAAAATGAATTTCATGAAGTTTTGACCAAGTTAAGGTGTTCAAACATATGAGTTTTTATGATTTTTAAAAGTTGTAATAAAAAATTCATAATTAATTATTTACTTGGAAAAAAATTCCAATAGAATATGCATCACATCAGGACATGAGTCCTCTACTTATATCTAAAATCTTACAAAAAATTATTATCATTTTATTGTGGTTAGGGTGGTTAGATAGACACCTACTTATTTTCCCTAAAATTTAAGTACCACTACATTGAAATTTCAAATTTTCACCAAATGTTTTTCCTTTTTGAATAAACCTAGTATTTTAGAAAGTACATTCAATTTTCTATAGATTATATTCTTACATTTTTTGAAATAATATAGATAACTTATTCAAATTTTTACGTCAAGTTTCCTAACTCTGATTTTTTTGAATTTTTTCCACTTAAGGGCCTATTTTTTTCATGGTGATTCTGACATACCCACCTATCAAAATCTTTTGATTTATGCTTCAAAAAGGTCACCCATGTCATTTTGGTATAATCATAAATAAAGAGAATAAAATACCTTTCACCATTTAATGACTTTGTCCTTGTAGGACCACATAAATCAGAATGAACAAGTTGTAATGGTTTAGTTGAAGAATACACTTTAGATTTAAAACTTACTTTCGTTTGCTTACCTTGTTGGAATTCCTTGCAAGTATTGCTGCTAGGTTTAGAGATGATTGGCATATTTCTTACATTTTGAATCTTACCGACCTTGAAAAGATTGTCATAATTGATATTGCCAAGTCTTCTATGCTAAATTTTACTCTCTTCAACTTGAATCATGAAGCAAACATGTCCATATTTACTAATATTTATGGTCTCATGAATATTATAGATGTTTCCTTTTGTTCTTAAACCAATAAAAACATTTTTTCCTGATTTCTTATTGATTTCACAACCTTGAGCAATAAATGTGACTTTGAATCCATTGTCATAGTTTTGACTCACACTGAGAAGATTGTTAGTTAAACCTTATACATAATATACATCACCTAAGGGAGTTTCATCTGAAGAAGTATGGTGTCTTTTCCTTTGATTAGAATTTAGAAAGCATTCCCAAATTTGATTGAACCACCAACGTAATCTTCGTATTTGACAAACTTTCTCTTATCACCAGTCATGTGGTGAGAGCACCCACTGTCTATAGCCCATATATCTTTCATTTGAGCATGTAAGGTTGTTTGGACAAGAATTGCTTTACCCTTTTTGTAAACTTTCTCTAGTTTCCAAACTAATTTATTTTTTTCAGCACTAGAAGATTTCTTGAGGTGAATGCTAGTTTTCCTTTGTTGTATTGCAAAGATAGGTTTACAAAACCTAGCGATATGTTTGAAATTCCCATAGTTATAACACTTCAAATTGTTCAAAACCTTGAAAAAAAATCCATTTGCAAATCTAGGCCTCCTTCTAGACATAACCCTACATTCACTTACCTTGTGCCTATATTGATTGCAATAGAAGCAAAAGCCAAAGAAATGAAGATTACATCTACTTGGATTACCTCTTTTTTCAATGATATTTTAATTTTCAACATCAACATGTTGAAGTTTATTGGAATATGAGCATTGTCCTTCTATAAGCCTTAGACCAGTCTTATCCTTATGGTCATTTTGTTCATTTAAGAGATTTTCCAACTTGTCACTGTTGTCACACATGATAAGTTTTTTCCTCAAAGAAATAATCTCTACCTCTAGAAAACAATATTCCTTTTCTTTGGTATTTAACTTTTCTTCAGTAACTTATAAAATTTTCTTGTTTTCCTTAAGTTGAAGTTTCAAGCTTGAGATTTGTTTCTCAAACTTAGTAATTTTGTTAACCAAAATTTTAGTATCTTTCTGAGTTTGGTTTTCTTGCACCATGTCTTAATTTTTGAGTTTCTTGATTTCACTAAGGACACATTTTAGCTCACCCTCAAGATCAACCTCAAGTTCATATTGATCTACAATTTTTTCTTTATGATTTTCATTGGGACTAACAGTAGTCATAAAGAAGGTTTCTTCTCCTTCTTCAATAGATCCTTCTAAGAAACTATCTATCACATCTACAAACATACTTTTCTTATTTTTAAAAACATTTTTCTTTTTAAAATTATAGTATCTTTTCTATCCCTATTTTCTACTATCTTCCTCATCATTTTCAGGGTCTTTATTAGGGCATTGAGCAATATAATGTCCAGTATTTCTGTAATTAAAACATTTAAAAGGAAGATTCTATTTATACCTACATATTCCTCTTTTAAATTTTCTCACAAGAATAGACTTATTGTCATCTAGTTTCTCTAAATCAGAGTTTATGTCATTATCCTTTTTCACATACTTAAAGTGAGTTTCTTTCCTAGTGGGATTATCACTATCGATTCTCATTTCATAAGATGTAAAGAAACCATGAAGTTCATCTAAAATGGGTTTGTGTACATCTCTCTCTCCTACAACAGAGATTTTAAGGTTATATTTAGGTATCAGTGACCTTAACACCTTTTTAACAACTTTTTCTTCTAGAGTCTTACCAAGACCATGAATTGAGTTTATATTTTCTTGGACTCTTAGAAGATAATTAGATACCTTCTCTACCTTAGTCATCTTTAGGCCTTCAAAATTGGCTCTAAAAGTTTGTAATTTAACCTCTTTAACTTTTTCATCACCCTCATAAATACTAGACAGTTTGTCCTAGATTGACTTTGCACTTTTACAGTCCATAATTTTAACCAGCACATCATTGCTTAGTCCATAATAAATAGAATTTGCAGCCCTAGCATCATTTTCATATGTTTTTTTCTAGTCTATAGTAGAAGGTTTCAATGTGGCAGTGTACCTAGTCTCAATTACATGCCAAACCTCATAGCCTAGAGAAGTTATATGATATTACATTATAAATTTCCAAAAATCATAGCTAGTACCATCAAATAATGTTGCTTTGGAAGTAGAAAGACCTTCCTGATTTGCCATGAAAAGTGCCCCACCAAGAATCCCTTAAGTTGGTTAAACTTTTGGAAAGGGTATTGCTCTAATACCACTTGTTGGAGTATGGAAAAAACTAAGAGAGGGGGGGTGAATCAGTGTTTTAATAACCAAATTCAATTCAATTGTTTTTCAAAACACATAACTTCTTTGTAATCATGGAATGTTCAATTTCAAATATGTTTTCAAATGTGATAATCAATATAAGATCCTTAAACCACATGAAAAACTAAATTTTTGCAAAGTACATAAAGATGCAAGACTAAATTGCATGAATCATGATAACTGCATAGATCACAAAGGAACCATAACACATTATTTTCACGAGTGGAAAACCCTGATAGGGATAAAAAACCACTTGGTAAAATGCCTCACTAGCATAATAAAAAACCACTAATTACATAGCCTCACTAGCTACTATCTGTGCCTCACTGGCTACAAAAATATGTCTCACTCGTGCAGGGATACCCACAAATCCATATGACTCAAAGAGTAAAAAGCTGGCATTTTGTTTTGGTTTGTTTTTTTTTCATGTAATAAAGTATTTATAAACCATTTCATGTTAGTTGGAGTCTATGTTGAAGTTCTTAGGTGCAAGGTAGTGTACAAATGCAAAAGTTGTCAAAGCTACATAATGTTGTCAAACAACTTTTTGCATTTTTTCTCACAAATGGACATAATCATGTTTTGTTACTCCATAATTTGAAATTTGGTTGGAGACCATTGTAACATTCTTTTACATGCCTAAAAATCCTTGTATCATCAAAAAAGGGATTGGATTTTGAAATTTAGGAGTTGAAGCAATAAAAAAACATTTTTTGTTTCTACATTTTCCTACATTTCCTATTGCTATCTTGTGCGGTATGGATCTATACAACCCTGTACTAGTCTAAAACCAATTAGGGGTGAAAGTATAATGAATATAATTTCCATTTCTTTTTGTTGCATGCAATTTCATTAAGAATGAAGGAAGTTGTACTCATTTCTTTCTTGACTGGTCGAAACCCTAGGTAGGGTAACCAATGATCAAGTAAAATACTTATCGCTCCATTCCACCATTAGAAACCCTTCAAACTTGGTGGAATGGACTATTTTAACATGCATTTTAATTATCCAAAGTTGTAGAGGTGTGAGAGGATGTTTGTACATGTGAAGATGCCTTGATGGTCTAATATCTCCATGTATCAAACCTAGGAACCCTAAAAACTTGGAGAATTTGTTGCAATACTATTGTTGATGCAGAGCATGGAGGGAGATCATTAAACAATCACAAATCAATCAGCTTTGGAAAAAAAATTGACCTTGAAATCTCTAACTTGGTTCTTTCTCACAGTTTCATCAACTTTGCTTATAGCATTCCAAACAATGAAAATTCAACATAAGTTTCAAAAGAAATTGAAAACCCACAAAAAAATTACCATTATAGATACCCTCTTCCAAGTTTAAAAACATATCAACAATGTAGGGGTGGTTTCTTTGTAACAAACCCTTCAAATACTTGTTGCTACATTTAACAATATGCTTAAAAGAGTAGAACTTCACCGTAATTTGACCATAAGTTTCAAAACATATATCCTACCCATAAACCAAAACCAAGTTTACATAACCATTACGCCATTTTGAAACATATCTCAAAATCTCCTAGGGTTTTTTTGGAATAGGACTATCAAATCTCTACTGCTATGTTTGCACTTAGGCCTACTTAGGCTCCTACAACATGAATCTTATTGATTCTAATGGAACTTTCAAAAAATATTGTAAATTTTTGAGTGCTCATATTTAAACCCTAATTTTTTTGTCACATCTAATGTAGGGTTTTTATGTGAGGGTGACGGTTTTGTTTATTTTAGTTGTTTGGTATTTTATTTTTTTGTTGGTTGTATAGTGTCTATTGTCGATCATATAAGGGGAGGGAATTTCCATATTTACATCATCATGTGATTGACACCATGCGACTAGTTTTTCTCTTGTAGGTCTACCTATTTCTATAGGGTTAGGGAAATGATTTTTTGATCATTATGTCCTTTGTTCTGCATGATCCAAAATTTATGAGCCTACTATTCTCGTATCACCCTAGAGAAGTCCCCTCTTTTAGAACAAATTATGACCATGTGCCTAAAATTTTCACTTAAAGTCCCAATGTCCCTTGTAACTATATCACTCATCGTTGTTTTATTCATAGGTTTACACCTTGAATTAGCAATGAGCGATGAGCAGTACTTTCCTTTGATATAGCTCATCGCTAATGCCATTTGATCCCTCAAATTTGAAATAGCAATGAGCAATATTCTTAGCCTTATGCTCTTATCACCCATTGTGGATGGCCATTGAAAAGAAAATTTGCAATAGCGATGAGAAATGTATTGTTGCACTGTGTGATCGTGGTTATGTTGTAAAAGGTAGTTCTCACATTAGCGATGTATGATGAACCATATAAATAATGTAAATTGTTCATCACTAATTTCTTGTACAATATATGAGGAGAATCAATGATGAACAAAGGCCTTATCACTCATCGCGAATTTATCTCAAAACTTAAATTCTAAATTAGTGATAAGCAATGGATGCTTTCTAAAAGGGTTTTTCTTTCTCTAATTTGATATGATCTTATGAGCAATATCTTTGGTGCCATTTCTTTTATGCAAGTACACATGTCCAAGATTTGGTGTTTTCCACAATATCTGTTATCCCTTATGGGATCCTAGGCATGAATTTCGAATTGGTGATGCACGATGAAGGGACAGATGTGATCGAAAGTCATACCATAGAATCAAGGGTTAAAGGCAATCACAGGGATGTTGTCATCATTGATAGAGCCGAGTGATGATAAAGTAAATCAGTGATAGGTGATAACCATTAATGGAAGAGGCAACATGTCATGATCCTGGGGATTTCGCATAGATCAGAGAAGGAAAGTTGCAAGAGAACTGGAGAACCGTTGATAAGGTTTTAAAGTAGGGTGATCGAACAAACAAAAAGTCATTGCATAAGTAACTTTATCACTAATGAGCACCCTAGGATTAGGGAAAGAGCAGTGATGAAGTGATGAAGTGTACAAGCAAAGTTTCTCTCTAAACTAGCCTTATGTACTTCATCGATATTAATGAACAACACAGATTCGGTTGGTGAAATATGCTAATTTTTAAGACATATATGATTAAAATAGGGTTAAGGAATAGCGTGTCAATGTTTGAGATGACATCATTGTTTTCAAGAAGCAAGTTGATAATAATCAACAAATGATGCTCATGGCTACCTTAGATCAATTGCTCTCAAATGAATAGTCTAGATTAAGAGCCAAACTAATAAGCTACCAGTTCACTTGCGCAAGGATTTTTGCATCATTAATTCTGCATGTTCGAGATCTCTATTTAATGCAAAATGGTTGATGATTATTCTCACTATCTTTTCAGTCTGTAGTGTATGCTAGGGAAAGTGTGAAGGGTTGTTGGTCTATTTGTGGTAGAATTTTATTGTCCTGGTTGGGTTGGTATGAAATTGAGTTCTGTGGTATACTTAGGACTTTTACTACTTGAACTGGTCATTATCACTGGGATTGGGGTAGGTCCACCTATTAAGAGGTCTAGTCAGTTAAGTATGTCAAAATTTCACGGAGGTAACTGAACAGGAAACCATGGTTTCCCCTAAGATTGCAAAAGGAAAAAGGAGGGCTAGAGGCCATAAAAAGAAGAAAATTGTGCAAATTACTTATCACTTGAGAAATAGGACCCTTCCAAGGGAATTGGCTAAACTCAAAGGCAAGGAACTGGTTTTTCCAGTGAAAAAGGCCAGAAAGAAGAAGAAAAATTACCAAACCAGCTAGGGAAAGCAAAGTTCTCTTATTGTAATTTCTGATACTCCTTCAGATGTTGAAGCTAAGATAGACTCGAACTATGGCCAGTACATTTGTTCCCTGGTGCCATACAATAGTTATGATGATGATGTATTGGTAATACCTCCAATTGCGACAAGGACCAAGATTGGTTGGGCATTTTTTGATAATGCCATGGTCGTTGCATAGGAGGTATTTGTTTTCATGTGTCCATGGTTTGTCTTTTTCTTTCCCTTGCTGATGTGGAGTTCTCCGTGATGATGTGGCCAAAATATTTTTGGTTCCAAGTAAAAGGATACTATGACAATGACGGCTAATATTCTACACATGTTTTTTTCCTCCCATGTTTTGAAATTATTATGTATGAAACCTCCTGGGGAGTCCTTCAAGGAATTGGTTAGAATTAGGTCTTGAAATGAACTCAAAATGAAATTGAAATTCTAATTCATTCGGGTGCTTATTGCTCCCTTGTTTTATATAAAGGGGATTTCATGGCTAAAAAAATATAATTCAAAACATTGAGTCTAGACAAGGTCACAATAGATACTAAGCTCTAAATAGCATAATAGAATGTAAATAGATACCTTAGCAGATATATTAGAAGCAAGTCTAAGATGAAGGTTATACTACGTATGAATCCTAAATATGTTTTACAATGAAATACCAAAAATGAAGAAGAATTTTAGTTTTAGAATATTGCTCTCCTATGTATTTTATTTCCAAGTTATGAATGAAGATTGTTAATGATAGCTTCATTTATCTTTTTTCATTTGCACATAATGTATGAATTTTTTTTATACTTCAGTTCAAAGAATTGATTAAATGTTGAAGTGAGCTTGTTGGTTTGTGAGAAAATCATATAGGATTTAGTAAGGAAGTGGTATTCTATAGACATAGTGAATTAGATGTTACAAAGTGACACTCTAATGGTCCACTAATTTTTGAGTTTCAATCAAAATTGTATTACTAATTGATTACCAGTTGTAATTAATTTTTTGCCTTAGATAAAGCAACAATTATCTTATTAGTTTTTCTTGTGGTCAGTTGAGCTAGTATTGAATTGGGCCTAGGATTTAAAATGAAGAATGATTCAAGATACTTTAAATTACAATTTCCTAAGTATGGGGGAGCACTTCTTGAAAATAAGTAACACTTCTATCTAAGGTTTGTCAAGCTTTTGATAAAGTGATTTTCATGGGATAGTGCATCTGTGTGAAGAAATATTTTTTTTAAAAATGTAAAATATTATGAGTATATGAGATTACCATCCCTAGGTCTCACAAAGCCTGAAGAGAAGAAGTAAAGTAGTAATTACTCTGCTTAAGTGTTGGCCAATCCTCAACCTAGCTGATAATTAGGTCATGGCAAGCCCATACGTTAGGATTGAGATTGAATTTGGTTCTAAGAAAATAACCAACAGATTCCACAAACTCCATACCCAAAAACTCCATTCCAAAATCTTAGACACATCCATTTAGGTCTACACATGCATTTTTCATCACCTAGAATGGCCTCTTAACAACTCTTCAACAAAACCCTACCTTTAGGCATCACTTTTGCATAAAATCATGAAGAAAACCAACTACAACATCAACCTAACTTGCCCAAAACCACATCCCTACTCCTTACAACCTGTTGAATACAAAATAAACCTAGTCTACCTCCATCCCATGAAGTTTTACATGATTTCAACAGTGGAATGGAGAGTTCTACATTTTTCTTGCTTTCAAACCTTGAAAACAGGGTTTCAAGAACTAGTTTCAGCAAATCTTCAAAAATTAATGAAAAACTATCAAATTAAAACAAAAATAATATTAACTCATCCCTCTACCAATTCCAACTCATAAACATGTATATTTTGATCATACTCGGTTGTACAAGAGCCTATAGCAGCATATTTCTATGAAAAATGTAGGAAATGAGCGTTGTTTGATATTCAAAATTGAGATTTACAACTTCCATCCTTTCACCAACATGTACCAATTTTTTTTAATGCATCCCAAACCTTCCCCAACCAAAAACAACTAACTCCTAACCTTCCCTCAACATTTGACTCTTCATATTCCCAGTTTTAGCCTTTTTGCACTATGACAACATTTGCAAATTTTACAAACATTTGCAAAATTTACCAAAAACTTGAAAACCCTATCTAATACCAACCCCACATGACTTAGTACATTTAAAATGATCTATTTTGACCCTATTACATTCAACATGAATCAACAACACAAAAAATAAACACTGGACCAAAATTGAATAATTTGACTAGGTTCCACTAGACCATACTCCCAAAAAAAAAAGAATTCAAGTCCCTTTTGAATTGAGTGTAGTAATAGGGATCCACATTTTAACTCTCTTGATTGATGTATTCTATCCTCTACACTTTGTATTCCTTGAAACATTTCCATGTTTTCTTCATCTTTACCTTGGGTTTTATCTTGTCAATGCAAACTTGCTTTCTTTTTGTTTTGCTATCTTGTAACTAATCCCTTTTCCCCTGATGGACTACACACTCTGCCTCAACACCTTGTTCTCCTTCCAAGATTTGCTTCATCTTAAATTTTGGTATATCTCTCCTTAAATTTTCAATAACACAACTCTTCTCACCCATCCTTGCAATACTAGATGCTGCTCTCTTCTTATTGTCTATACAATAAACAACATTTCCTTCATCCTCGTCAATTTGGAAAATAGGGTATCGACACTTTGTCTTGAAATTATTCCACTCAATTTCATCTTCACCAATATTCCTAATCAATGCAAACATAAAGTAGGTTGCAACCTCATACTCCAACTACATATGTGGAGTGTCTTCAATCACTTTGAAGGTTTTGTCTTGCCACTTTACATGATAACTAAATTCTTGTCTTGTATTGTCATCTATTAACACATCAACATGCTCTGGCAACGAGTATTGAACACCTAATGAAAATTGATCAATCTTAACTATTTCTATAAAAATTATATGTTTACTTACCATTTTATTAGTTGTCTCTTCCTCTTTTTTTGGTTTTTTTTCATTATTCAAGGACTCCTTAATTTTTGATTTTGTTGCTCCCAGTTGTCTTCTTCTTTGAACAATCTTCTTGATATGCCACATAACCTTATTCTTGATTGGTAAATTCCAACTTTTCATCTCAATATTCACTCTTTATTCCATATTTTTTTGAATATACACCATTAGTTCCAAATCCTTCCTCAACTCTTTTATCTCTTGATCCACATCCATTTCTTTTGCCTTCTATTTTTTCTTCTTCATCTATTTTTCCTCTCTTTTCATCACTTGTTTCTTTTTTGTAAACCCTCACTCTACAAGTGTCTCTTCCACACATTCATTCTTCACACACATTACTATCCTCTACCCAATAGGATTATGAAATATGCACTCTTCAATACCTCTTCTACCCACTTCCTCTTAGTCGAAGAAATTTGCACTCCTACCCAGCTTTATCACTATTTGGAGGATACAACAAACCTTCTCTCACAACTTCCTCTTAGGGTCTTCTAGCTATGGTACCAATTGATGCAGATCATGGAGGGAGATCATTAACCAATCGCAAATCAATTATCTTTGGACAAAATTTTAACCTTGAAAACTTCAACTTGGTACTTTCTCATAGTTTCATCAACTTTACTTGTAGTATTCCAAACAATGAAAATTCAACATAAATTTCAACAAAAATTAAAAACCCACTAACCAATTACCATTCTAGACACCCTTTTCCAAGTTTCAAAACATATCAAAAGTGTATGGGTAATTTATTTGTAACAAACCCTTCAAATGCTTGCTCCTACGTTTGACAATAGGCTTAAACAAATAGAAGTTCATCGTAATTTGACCATAACTTTTAGAAAATAACTCCTATTCACAAAACAAAACCAATTTTAGATACCCATTATGCCCTTTTGAAACATATCTCAAAATATACTATGTTTTCTTTTGAATAGGACTCTCAAATATATGTTGCTACGTTTGCAATTATGCCTAATTAGGCTCCTACAACATGGCTCTTATTGATTCCACAAACTTCAGACCCCAAAACTCCATCCAAAAACCTTAGAAACATCAATTTAGGTTTTCACATTCATTTTTCATCACCTAGAATAACCTCTTAACAAATCTTCAACAAAACCCTACCTTTAGGCATCACTTTTGCTTAAAATCATGAAGAAAACCAACTAGGGCATCAATCTAATTTTTCCAAAACCATATCCCTGCTCCTGCCAACCTAGTAAAAAAAAAATACACCTACTATAACTCCATTCCACCAAGTTTGACAAGATTTAAATAGTGGAATGGAGAGTTGTACATTTTTCTTGCTTTTAAACCCTCAAAACAAGGTTTCTAGAACCAGTTTCAATAAATCTTCAATAAAATCTACAAATCTTAATGAAAACTCTCAAACCAAAACCAAAAGAAGATTAACTCATATATCTACCAATTACAACTCATAAATTTGCATGTTCTAATCGTACCAGTCCGTTCAAGAGCCTATAACAACAAATTTCTGTGAAAAATGTGGGAAAAGAGTGTTGTTTCATACTCAAAATTGAGATATACAACTTACAACCTTTCACCAATGTGTACCAATGTTTTTTAGAGCATCCCAAACCTTCCCCAACCAAAAAAAACTAACTCATAACCTTCCTTCAACATTTGACTCTTAATATTCCCATTTTTTACCTTTTTTCACTAGGACAACATTTGTAAGATTTTACAAACATTTGCAAAATTGACCAAAAATTGAAAACCCTATCTAATACCAACCCCACAAGACTTGTTACATTGAAAGTGTTCTATTATGACCTTATTACATTCAACATGACTCAACAACACAAAAACTCAACATTAGACCAAAATTATATAATTTGACTAGGTGCCCCTACACCAATTGTAGGATGATCTATGAGGAGGGAGTACTTTATTGAGTCCATGAGTGATGTGTTGGAAGTGCTGGAATAGGATCCGAGACCCTAGAACCCAAAAATTGAATTGTTACCAAGCCTAATTTCCCCATTAAGCCTAATAAGAAGGAGGACAGTCAAATTTTGAGCCCTTCCATACCAAGAAACCCTACCTCATTTTTAGATATGTGTAAGAATGTTCAAAAGGGTATCTAAAATGGTCCTTACTTTCTGAAGATCATGTCTTCTAAAAAAAAAAGGTCTTTTTAAAAAGCTACAAGGATTAATGGTAGTCTGAGAAGGAAATCCAATAGATTAATGACTGAGGGCTCTTATGAGTGGTTGATTGATTGTGCTAGATCATTGTATACCCCTACTCTACATCAAATTGGTATTAGAGCATAGGTTGGTCTAAAGAGGGAAAAATTGAAGTGAAGAGAAATAAGAACACCTCCAAAATGGAATCTAGCTACCAGAGAGGTGAATGAATTGAAGGATAAATATGCAAGTGAGATGAGAAAAATGAAGGAGTTGACAAAAACCCTTGAAGCTAGGATGGCTATAGTTGAAACAAGTCAGAGAAGAGGAGTGGTTATAGGAGACTTGAGTGACCGAAAAGAAGGGGAGGAGGAAAAATCTCAAGAAGGGTCCCAAGAAGAGTTGGATCCTTATGACTTGAGGATGACAAAGCTATTGAAGGAAGTCAAGGGAGAAGCTCCCAAGATAAAGATGGATTTACTAGTGTATGGAGGAAAATTGGACAGTGAAGAACTCATTAAGGGAAATTTACATAAAAAATGGGTCTCCTAAGGATGACATCATTAGATTTTTAAGTTATCAAAAATCAACTAAAAGATGACATCAACTTGTATGGTGACATCATCCAAAATAGAAATAAAATTATTTATTTTATAAAATAAACCTTTCTAAAATCTTATGAATTAACTCATGATGGTTAATTTAACTCTACATATCTTATTCTATCTCATTCATCTTTCTAAATATAAAATATTTCTTTTGTTTTTTAGATTTATATTCTTAATTTCTATTAAGTTCTATTATAGAATTTTTTTTATTTTCAAAAAAATATTTTTATTCTTTAAGAAAAAAATATAAAAAACATTAAAATAAACATTAAAAAATCGTAAAAATCATTTATATAAGAATCATAGAAATCATTTATGTACATATTTAATTATTATTAACAAATTCATTAATCATATAGAAATTAAATTTATTTATTTATTTATTTTATATCCTAATTAAGAATTATAATATAATAATAAATTAAATTTCATTTATTTATAATTATATTTATGATGACATATATACACGTGTCCCATTATTACTCTATACATTTTATTTATATTTATTTATATTTAATACCTAATGAATAAAGTAACTCATTACTTTTTAAATATCTAATGCATGAAATAATTTACTTCTCATTTTATTTTAAATCCTTATCTATCTTTAAAAAGTTTATAAGGGAAAAATAAGTCTTTATTAAAGCCATGCATGTTATAACTAAAATCTTAATAATTTTAACTTAAGCCTTTTCCCATCTCACTCCCATCTTAAATGCCTCTCACACAGTTTTCTAAAAATAATTAAAAAGTTTATAAGGGAAATTGTTGGAAGGAGAAAAAGTTGAGAAAATCATGAAATTATGGAAAAAATAATTGAAAAAATTAAAAATTAAAAACCAAAAAAAATTGCAAAGGAAAGAAAATGAGAAAATCAAAGAGACCATGGAAAAAAAGATATCCGTCAACATAATTTTTTATATATAAATATACTATTATAAAACCTATAAATGTGTTTATTTAAATAAACATACATAATGTAATAAATCTAAAACTATAAAATTATATATATATATATATATATAATAAAATCAAGGGTCACTATGAAGAGAATTTTTAGATACTTTAAGGGAACAATTGACTTTGGCTTGTGGTATCTTAAAGATGATGGTCTTACTTTGAGTGCCTTTATTGACGCTGATTGGGTAGGAGATGTAAATGACAAGAAAAGTACTAGAGTGGTGGAGTATTTTTCTTGGGAAAAAAGCTAATCTCATGGTTAAGTAAAAAGTAGAATGCCATTTCTTTATCTACTACATAGGCTAAATACATTGCTACTACTAATAATTGTACTCAAGTATTGAGGATGAAGCAGATGTTGAAGCATATAAGAGTTGTGTATAATGAGCCTATTGCTATATTTGTGATAATTCAAGTGCTATTAACATTTCTAAGAATCTGGTATTGCATTCAAAGAAAAAGCATATATCTATCAAGTTTTACATTTTGAGATAGGTGAGTGAAAAGGAAGTCAGACTGGAATATGTGCCTACTAAGGAGAAGATTGTAGACATCTTTACCAAGTCATTGCCTAAGGATACTTTTGAGTATCTCAAAGGGAAGTTAGGGGTGATTACCCCTCCTAATCAAAACTAAGGATACATTGCATTGCATTAGTCCATGCATTTGATAGTCATATATTGATCTAGATTGATGTTGTGGTGGCTACTACTCAGGACGAGTAGTTAGATGATTCAGATTTTTAGATGTGTGGTTTAGAGCTTAGAGATCTTTATCATTGATGTCAAAGGGGGAGAAGAACCTTGTAAGGAGAAAATCCATGTGGAAGAGTTGAGGAGAAAAGAGTTAGAACTAAGGGGGAGTAAGTGATGGAGATAGTTGCATTGATGGTGTTTTTCACATCATGTGTTTCCATCAATGAAAAAGGAGGAGATTGTTGGATGTTGTGGTTGTGCTGCTGATATGTGGTTTTCATTGATGTCAACACTATTAGCATTAATGAATTTGAAGCTGTATATGTCGAGGATATTGAGAAAATTGTAATGAAATGAGTTGCAAGTTGTCAAAGATGAAGTGAATTTCATTCTATCAGTGATTTCAGTACGTTGATGATTAGAGGTTGTGGACTAAAGGGTTTCCTTTTGAGTGTATCTAGTTTATCAACGTCGAGTTTTAGAGATCCGCATGAAGATTTATATTCTAACATTTTTTTTGTTGCTTCAGTTGATGTTATTGATTGAAGATGTTGTGATTTCAATTAGTTCAATTGCTTCAGATGCTTCTCTAGTGATTCATGATGTTTGTGGATGTTTTTAGATCATTCTCTATCTTTGTTGCATATCTACATTGATCGTTGTCCTCATGGTTGGTGATTTTCTCTTGTGTGTTCATGTTTTTCTTGTTCTTCGCTGACATGGTGTTTGTAGTGTGTTGTGGATCTTCAAGGAGTAATTAATTGAAGTGTTTTCATGTTGGAGATGTTGATTTGGGTCTTCATTAAGTTATGGATGACCTTGGTTGATTCACATTAGTAATATTTAGTGTTTTGGGCCGATAGTTTATATTCATTTTATTATTTTGTTGAAGCCAACATGTAGGGATTAAAATTCTTGTTGTGGCTATATATAAGGGATTTTTTATTTAAATTGATCTATTCCAATGGATGTCGAGTGTGTGTATGTGCAAATAAATTTCTAATCATTTGAAGGAAGAGTAGAGTGTGAAGAAGAGTGAATAATAGTGAAGAAATGTTCATGTGCTTAACTAGAACTATGATCAGGCATTAGAAGATGCTAATTTATTAGTTCAAATCCATGTGGATGTAATCCGATTCTTTCTATAAGAGAGTGTGTCTTCCTTTGGGAGGTTAGCCTTGTTGTAATTGAGTAGTGAGCTCTAGGAAGTGTGCATGAGTGCATGTGTATTCCCCATATTTCATTTCTCTATACTTGTAATAGGGTATAATCTTGTGGACTAATCTCCATCGTGGTTTTTCCCCTAATAGGGTTTCCACATAAAAAATATTTTTGTTATGTGTGTTTCTAATGTGTTGATGATTTATGCTTTCGTGGTTAATAATCAGATCGGAGAATAATCTTGATAAAGTTAATAAGTTTTAAATTTCTAGGAAAACTGATTCACCTCCCCTCTTAGTTGTCTTCCATTGTGTTTCCAACAAAGTTTTTCTTTCTTTCTTTTAGGAACACAACTAGAAGTTCTTGTTCTTCTATGAGAAGTGACTCTACATAGAATGTTATGTGTGGTAGTTCCTCTATTCCCAAGTTGACTAGATTGCACTTCACTAATACTATTGACTTCTCTTGATAAATTGAAATAAGAGGAAGATTGAATCCTTCATACTTTGGCACCTCATAGAGGTTTTCATCATTGGATACATTTGTTATTTTTACTGTTTTCGATTAGAGAGTGCCACAATGTGGTTTTCACTAAAAGACCTAGAGATTATTCTCATATTTTCACTTTTGTGACTGAAGGATTCAATCGTTTCCCCGTAATAGGCCCGTGTGTCTAGTATGATGTCAAATCTAGCCTTATGATCTCCATATGGTATTGTATCCTGTAATCCCATGAATTCTGAGAGCACCTCATCATTTTTGAAAGTTTCCAAAATTGGTGGTCCCCATTGGTTGTAATCGATGAACTAAGGATAGACTAGGTTTATTTCATGGGTTTGATAGTCTGAGTCAAAAGACAAGGTACTAATCATGAACAGGGAGGAATCTTTGAAAAGCATAGGAAATTCAGTTATGGGATCCTCATCACTACTACACACATCAATTGTGTCAAAGGTAAATTTTTCTAAGGCTGTGGATACTGGTAATTGAAGGGTGCCTACTGATAGCTAAGGGGGAGTTTTGACCTTTCTAATCGAGGCACCTTTTCTAAGTATGGTCACCTTCAGAGCAGTACATCTGAGACCAAGATTTCTTATTCACTTCTCTAGAATGAGAGGTACTAGAATTTTGTTTTCACTCTATCCAAGCTTCTTGTTTTTGTCATAGCCCATACCAAGCATCATTGTAATCCTTTGCTACTCTCATCCATGGGAAGATCAAGTGTGGGCCTTTCATCTTGGTACAACAAGCTTAATATGTCTTTCTTATTTGCTATTTCCCAACTTAAATCCCCCCAACTTCTGAATCTAGAGGTTTTTTTTTTAAGTATGGGATAATGTTTCAGCTGGTTAGGGTTTCCCATGAGTCCTAGGAGATTGAGGTAACTCACATATGATGAAAGCAATTTTATTCATTCTATAATCCCCACACCCATTATCTTGAATAATGACCTTGATTTTAGATATATCAGGGATGGCGGGTGTCTTTGTATTAAAAGTGGAGGCTAATGTAGTTGGGTCTACATATGGAGTTTTGGGGCCTTCATCTTTCTTCAGGACTTGAGGGATTTTAAAGTATTTTTCTTCTAGGTTATTGCAGTAGGCATAGGGTTTAGGATCACCATGGACCATGACCTCTTGATTTTGATATGGGAATTTGACACACTAATGGAAATTTGATGTGACTGCTTGCATCCTGTGGATCCACAGATGCCACATAAGGATATTATAAGGTAAATAAAGGTCAAGGACCTGGCATGTGGTTTCCATAATGGCATACCCTAATTGAATAGGGATTTGAAGAGTGCCCTGAGACACTTTTTCCTGATCGTCATATGCTATGATTGCGATGCCCTTACCCTTTTCAATGACATCTTCTAAGAATCCCAGATTCTTTATTAGTTTGAGGGAACAGACATTTAGACCTGCACCCCCATCCACCAAGACCCTTTTTACTTTTTTTTATGAACCAGGACTTCAAGGTGGAGTGCACGATTGTGAGATGGTTGGGTGGGGAAGTCCTAGTTGGAGAATGTTAGGAGACTTGGGGTGGTGATATTTCTGACCATAGCTTAGAACTGGTTAGCATCTAGATCTATAGAGATGGTGGATGAAGCCAATGCTTCCTCTAATATTTTTCTATGGGCACGTGATATCTTCAACAACTCCATGATGGAGATCTAAGCGGGGGTTTTTTTCAACTACTCTAGGACATTGTAGCCATTAGGAAAAGATCTCAGATTTTAGGTGGATGCTCTAGGTGGTTGTGATGACTTAGTAATGGTAACTTTTCCACCACATGTGGTGACTCCACAATAAGCTTTGGCTCTTTCGATGCTAACAACAATGACCATTTCATCAATGGATGTGATAACATGATCATACACATGGTTCACATTGGCATACTTTTGTTTTCCATTGTTGTTCCCTTGGTTATGATCCAACATCAGATTTGTGTATATTTTTAAGTCCTGATTCCCAACTAGTTGCTCAACATTTATGATCTTGTTGTCAATGAGATCTTTGATTAGATTTTTCAACCTCGTGCAGTTGGCTATTATGTGACCCTTGATTTTGTGAAAATCACAAAGGTGATTCTCATTGTACCACAGTGGTTTCACTTGGGGTTACTGATAGTTCTCATAAGTAAGAATTTTGATGAGATCTTTATTTATTAGTTTCTTCATGACTGCTTCAATTGGTTCCCCAAGGGCGGTATACTTCTGCTTGGGGGGATTTCTATTTTGTGGGAGTGGTCCCCATTGATTATTCAAGTTGTTGACTTGATTGTTGGGTGGTTGTTTTGATACCGTGTTATCTTGCATGTTGTTTTGATTGTTTCCTTGCATTTTTTGGTAGGTTTGAGTGTTTTGTTTGGGAGCATTGATTACGACCTTAGCATTCACCACACCATCATTAGTGACATTTTTTTTCTTGCCAATGTATGAGGTTTCTCATTATAGCTAGCGGATGGGCGATTGTCTTGATTTTCTAGATACATTGGTGTCCCCCCTTGTGCAAAAAGGGCTTGTTCGATGCTAAGTTCCTTGGGGATTAATTGGTCATAAGTGGTGATACATTTCACCTTTAGGTGGAATTCCAAGGTTTTCTTAAGATTGGTAATGATGGTGCAAACTTGTTGTTCTTCTGGCATGGCTAATTTTCTCCTACTAACCTTGGATCACCATCATTACAAGAAGGAAGAAAATGATTCCCCCTTAGCTTGTTTAAGTGTAGATAGTTCCTCTAGACTAACATCCATACTAATATTGAAGGCATAATTTTTTATGAATCCATCTATAATCTCTTGGAACTTTTTGATGCCAGGAGGAAGGTGTGAGAACCACTTCATGGTGAGACCAACCAAACTTCAAGGAAATAGCTGCATTAGATATGTATCGTCATATACGACCTCCATGTAATATACTTGGAATTCCCTGATGTGATCTTTAGGGTTTCCTATCCCATGATATTTGTTGAATTTAGGGATTTCAAACCCCTTTGGGAATGGTACCATTACAAGGCTCCTATCGAATGGATAGAGACACAAGTTGCTTGGTTTCTTTGTTGTTTTCCCTGATTAGAGATTGAACACTTGCTGCGAGAGTAGTTTGATTTGTGTCGTTACATCATCTTGTGGATTAGGGGGTGGAGTTAATGTGTTTTGAATTGGTCAAGGTGTTTGAGTGATGGGTGGAGTGTTGGGTGTGTTGGTGGGAGCTTGTTGCAAGTTTTGTTGTGCAATGAAGGCTTGTTGATATGCCTACATTTGTTGTTGTGCCAACAATGCTTGTTTTTGGTCTTGGTGTTGTTTCACCAACAACACTTGTTGTTAGTCTTGTTGTTGTTGCACCAACAATGCTTGTTGTTGTTGTTCTAGCAATGCTTTTTGTTGGTTGTGTTGTTGTTGGGATAATAATGCTACTTCTTGCTACGCTTGGTACTATTACGGGGCTTACTAATATGCTTGTTATTGGGTTGCTTGCAGTTGTTCCTAGTATTGAGCCTATGCTTGTGCTTGCTAAGCTTGGTATTGCGATTGTGCCTGAGCTTGAGCTTGCACTTGTTGGGCAACTTGTGTAGCCTATACGAATTACATGCGGCTTGAGTAGCTTGCACAACTTGGGAAGCTTGGGTGGCTTGCTATTGTTGTAATAAGGCTTGGGGTCAAGTAGCCTATTGTGCTTTTTGTGCTTGTTGCACTTGTTGTACAGCTTGAGCTGCTTGCATGTTTTGTGCTTGTTGCACTTGAAATTGCTGATATGCCTTTTGATAGGCCTATTGTGTTTCTTGCAACATCATTCTATATTGACTGGACACATTTGGTCTTGGTGGTGGTGATGGTGGAAGATTTTGAATGGTGTTTGTTGTTGTGATGAGGCGCATGTCATTGTAATGATGGTGGGGAATTGTGTGGTAGATAGTGCAATTGATATGCTTGGTCCTTGAGAGACCATGTTTATGGATGGTGTCGTGATTTCTTAGGTTGCTTGGATGGTTTCCATCTATTGTTGCAATATCAATGACAAGATTGGAGGATTCAATATGATGTTTTTATTTATGATCGAGGGTTTTTTTTTATTTTGTTGATTGAGTGGTGGTAAAGGAGGTATCCCTAAATTGAGGGGTGGTGTGGATGTTAGTGGAAAAGGTGGAAGTGGTGGAAAGGTGAGTGGTGTACTCCCTTGAGGAAATTATGATGATGAGGGATCAAAGATGCACCCCATAGTTCAAATATCCCACCTTCTCCTTACAAAGTCATAGGGAGATAAGTTTGTGTGTTGAGAGGTATTGTGTGAAAAGATGATGATGGGTCATTAGGGTCCTAAAAGGTGAGTAGAACATATGGGTGTAGTAGGTTCAAGGGGATGGGTTGACCCAAGATTGTGTTCACATCCAAATCTTGGTTGTTCACAAGGGGGTTTTTTTAGTGCATGAAGCACTGAGCTCCCCTTGTTAACAATAGGTTGAGTTGGAGCAATGGATGATTTGATTTGTGGAATGTTTTGAGTGATGCTTTGAAATGGATGTGTGGATGTGATTGGGGGTGTGGATGAAATTAGGGGCATGATCCCAAGAGGTTTCTCCACAATAGTGCTCACATCATAATCGAAAGGGAGTTTAGCCCATTCTTTAGCTAATTCAAGCATGTATTGGGAGGGATTGAGTCTCATCATGGTATTGACAATTCTGTGAGTTTCAAGATTTTGAACCATTTCAATGATTTTATCTTGTGTCATCCCTAAGACATTATTGGTGATGTCTTCGACATGGCCTTCCTCTTGAGGATTTTGTGATGATAGAGGAAGATTAAGTGTGGGATTTCTAAACCCAGCGTGATTTATTTTAGAAGTGGTTTGACTTAGGTCAATTGAAGTTGATGTTTATTTTTTCCTTTCCATGTTATTCTTGTGTTGAGACCTAGTTTGAACCATAAAATAGGGATCAATTTTCAAGAATGTAAGAGATGAACCTTTAATTTTTTGGATTGACCTAATCTTTAGGTACAAAAAAGAAAGTCTAAGATACTAAGGATGAAAAGGATGGTGATGAGATGATGAGATATGAATGATTGGTGAATGTTTGGAACTCTTAGGAAACCTTGAGGATGATGCTACACTTTAGGACTTTTGGATTGATTGTTTGATTTGATTTTGCATTTTGATTTTGGATTGGTTTGATTTTAATTTGATTTTGATTTGAGATAATGAACTCATAAAATCAAAGAGGTTGGATGTTGTCTTAAAGTGAACTTGTCCAAAAGATGATAATTTGACTAAGCATGCAAAGAAGGATTCATCTATGCACACATAGTCAAACAAGATGATTTGGATTTGTTTTGATTTTTTATTTCAAGAGGATTTTCCCAAAGTTTAGCATAGAGGACTTTTTCAAGATTTCCAAGAGTTGTTTGTGGGGTGAATTTTGATTTTGATCCTAAGAGACTTATAAAGAATTTTTCTACTAGACCAAGGTGTTGAAGAACATGATAATAATTCCTATGTGAGATACTCAAACCTTTGAAAGAGCCTTGGATTTTGACAATAGTAAAACAAATATAAATTTGGATTGTTCCTTGATGCACATTTGTAAGATTTGAAGGTCAACCTTTCTCTAAATTCCTAAAACATAGACAACCTTTTCTTGTGAGCCTTTTGACTAAGACCTTTGGACTTTGGTTTTTAGATTTTGATCTTTCGGGAAATCATTTGGAAGAGCACATGTGTGGGTCCAATTGTTTCTTAGTTTTTCTTAATGACTTCTTTTTACCACACATAATTCTTGATTAAATTTTCAAACTAAATGTCTAATGTCCCAATTTCTTCTCATCCCACAAAGTCCATTGTGGAAATCAAGGAAATTAAGGAAAATTTTCCCTATTGTTGACTTTAGTGAGCAAATTGAGATGTAAATTCAAATGTTTAGAAGCCTCTAACAATAGAATCCCTAGGACAAGCAATAACACTTGAATTTTTCCAAAGGTATTTGCTTCCTAAAGAGTTTGCAATTCAATGATCATGTTGAATGTTTGTTTTCAAATGTTTAAGATCCAAGAAAAGTGTTTTGATTCCAAGAACATTCACAACCCTATGAATATTGAGACAATATTTGTTGAATACGCACTTGGATAAATCCAGCTATGCCTACTCTTTGCAGATGATTAGATGCTTGACCATACTATCTCCCCTCCATGGCACACACTTCTTGGGCCAGTCAAACATCAATACCCATGAAACTCCCCTGGCATACTTCTCATCTCTACTAAAAGTTGTAAAAATGTGGGGCGGCTTCAGAATGAACTTGCACCAACAAATAGATTAAGGATTTTGGTCTTTTAGACAAGGGGTTCTAGTATTGGCATTTTGTTCATGGGGGATCATCCACAGAACAAGAGACCATTGTTTCCCTTCTTGTCGGAACAATCCTCATGATACTTGAACTTTCCTCAAGTACCCACACTTATATACCAGTTGAAAGTTACTTGACTTTAGTGTGTTCCTAGCTGGGTCATTCCCTTGGATGATTACTTTTTCCCACAAGGAAGGCCCTCTAAAGATAAACAAAAGTGAGCAAGCACATTCATAGTTCAATTGATCTTTGTTGAGAAACAAAGAGAGAAGACACGCAATATAGTTCACTCACACTCGAAAGATTTAGTTCAATTTTAAGAAACCAAATTGAAGTGTGGAGGCAATCACTTATACAACTTAATATCAAAAAAATCCTTTTGATTCTCAAGGTTGCCATGAGGTGTGAGAGAAGTGCATATGTCTTTTATATGATATTACTTTGGAAAAGAGATTACAAAACATAGAAGCACATGTTCATTTTAATCCTTCAAAGCAATAATTGGATTCTTTTTAAGCACCAAAAGGAAATGTGAGATTTTCTTGTTCAATTGTTAAGCCTTAAACAAAATCTAGAATGTTTCCTAAGGTTCTTTTTAATCCTTTTGTATTGTTCTTTTTAAGCCCAAACAAAATTATTGAGTCCTAAAAGCACGAAAGATAGAAAATCCTTAGAAAAGGGATTATGATTTCCCACCAAAGTGTTTAAAAACACTTGATACAATGAAATGATGATGTCATAGAAGCCTTCATATTTTTTTTCCTTTCTTCACCTTTGATCAAGACAACCTACAAAAACTAGTTAAAACTACACAAATAGAGGTCAAAAACTAGTTAGTAGTCACAAGCAGCCAAAATGAAAAGACACATGTTAAAACTAAATTGAAAAATGCCTTTTACCCAACTCCAGTGGTGCAGTTTGTAGAGGTGGCACAGTTTGAATAGGTCAACGGTGTTGTATAGTGTTGTTTGGACTGATAGCGATGCTTTGCAGTAGAACCAGTGAGCACGATTGCAGTGCTATTTTGAGCAAGCGATGCTCTTTGGAGTTTAGAAGTTCGGTGATAGAAAAGTGGCCTAATGTCATTGTTTGAAATTAAAATTTCTAGGTGGGAATGGCTCAGCATCACAGTTTGGAGTTTGGTAGTGGCGCTAAATGGTGTCGCTGGACTGCTAGCGGTGTAATTCCTTTTTCAACAGCATACTTTTCTTGTAGATAGAAAAAGTTCAAAAACCCACAGAATTTCACAAAAAAATGTGTTAGATTCTTGGGATTCACCCTCCTTCTAGCACCAAAATGTGCATGTCGATGTTAGACCTGCACAAACACAACAAACAATCATACAATTAGATCATTATGCAAGTTAAATTAACATTCCCCATAGAATTCATTTGAAATGCACAAAATAAGAAATGGAAATGAAGAACACAAATGAAAACTATCAAATCCTATTGAATGCAAGAAAAATATTAAGCCCATGGGGGAATTGGTGTCATTTTGATGTGAAAAATGGCCCTTTCCCAATCCCTTGCAAGCTTGGTGATGATTTGATGAAGATTTAATGATCCTTGGTTGAATTCCTACATAACCTAACTATGAAAATGAGAAAATAGATGAACAATGGATGAGCAAATTCAAAATCTGAAGATAATGTCTTTGCATGAAGTTGTGGATCCAAAATCCAAGCGAGAGCCTCTTATTTATAGATGAGAATGATGGATAATGAGGCAAAATGGATGAATGTGGAATCAAACACCAACAAATGACCAAGTGCCACTTGTCAACATGTGAGTGGACAAAGGTGGAGCACATTTTGGTCATTGTGCAATTAAATGCAATTAGGTGGAATTTCAAAATTGATGAAATGGCATGTTAGAGGGAGGACAAAATGAACTTAATGCCACCTGGCTCAAGGAAAAAGGACATGTGATAGGTTTAAATGCCTTGTTGGATGTACAAACCCTTTTGGAGGGATTTTCAAATTTGGAGAATATTCCAACATTGATGCTTTTTTGAAAGTAATTGAGGATTTAATAAATCCATCGAAATGGTTTTTATGAGAAAGTTGCAAAATATAGAGGATTTAAGTGATTAAAATTAAGATTAATCAGGATTTGATTCATTTAAAAGGAGATTAGTTGATTTGACCATTTTTATTTAGATTTCAAGATTAATTTAAATCAAAATGAGAAGAAAATTATTTACACTTACTTAAATAATTTTTTTGATTTATTTAATTAAAAAAGGAGATGATGTTAGATTAAATCAAATAAGGATTATTTAATTTAATTTAATAGAATGGCTTTAGAGATTTAATTAAATAAAGTGAATTATTTAATTAAAAGAGGGACTCTAGGATTAATTAAATAAAATGATCTATTTAATCAATAGGAGATGATGAATTAATTAGATAAGTTTGGCTTATTTAATTAAGAGATGAAATCTGATGAATTTAATCAAATAGGTATGTGGAGGATCATCATGAAAAAAATAGGTCCTTAAGTGGCAAAAAAATTAGAAAAATCAGAGTTAGGTAACTTGAAGTAAAAATTTGAATAAGTTATCTATATTATTTAAAAAATATGTAAGAATAGAAACTGTAGCAAATTGAATGTATTTTATAAACTACTAGGTTTATTTAAAAAAAAATCTATTTGATGAAAATTTGAAATTTCAATTCAATAGTACTTAAATTTCAAGGAAAAAATAAGTAGGGGTCTTTCTAACCACCCTAACCATAGTAAAATGATAATATTGTTTTATAATATTTTAGATATAAGTAGAGGATTCATGTCCAGATGTGACACATATGTTTTTTTAATTGTTTTCCAAATAAATAATTAATTATGATTTTTTTATTACAACTTTGAAAAAATATAAAAACTCGTATGTCTAACCACCTTAACTTGGTCAAAACTTCATGAAATTCAATTTTTCTTTTTTTAATCCTATAGTATATGAAGCATAGAATGTGGCACATGTTTTAGATTGAAAAAATGTGATATTGTTTGAAAGCTATAGATGTTTTTCAATTAGCCTATCAATCAGGACTTTAGTCATAATTCAAATAAAAAATGAATACTAATTATTTATTAAATTCAAAGTAAAGCATAATTTATATTGGCGGAAAATTGAAAATCTCCTTTAAAAACCCTTTTTATTTCATCAATTTTTGGTAAAAGAAAAGTTCTCAGCCACATGGGCCATCATATCACATACATATTGCCACTTTTTGGCCCATCATAATCTTGTACATACCCAAATATAGATTATTTGATTAAATGATTAGCGAAGGAGATGATTCAGGACAAAGCAGTGTTAGTAAAATCAAGATCAAGTGTATAGGATCAATTAGTACATTTTCCATGTCTACAGGTCTATTATTTCCTTTCAAAATTCTAATTTGAGTCCTTGTGTGACTCTAATAGGGTTTCTAGCAACAAAAGTATCTTTCCTTGCTTACTGAATTGAGGATTCCAATGTTACTCCATAGTGTACTTCAAGTGCTTCTCTTGCAGTATGTTATCTCATTATGTGGGGGCTGAATGGTCTTTCTTGTCATCCTTTGTGTGGATGGAGATTAATTGGATTTGTGATGGATATCATTATTTTTTAATATTTCATCTCTCTTTTGGGGAGGATTTTTGTCCCACTAGCTTTTCTCCTTTTCTCCATTTGTGAGAGATTTCTTTGCAGTGCATTTGTACATGGGTACCTAACATAGCCTTGTAGTTGTGACCCATCATTACATCTTTCTTTCATTTTCATATTAATTTCCTCCCTAAGTTTCACTTATCGAGGGTGTTGGTGTAATTAATTATTTAATCACACTTACATAAGTTTACTTAGGAATTTAATTATATTCCTAGGTATCATTTACTAGGTCATAGGTTTACATGTTTGATTAGGATATAAGTGTGTGAACCCCAATCCCAATACCTACAAAACAACAAGAACAAACACATTAAATTGTCAAATGCAAGAAAGAACAAGGATTCCCCATGAAATCCATTCACAAAGTTCAAATTAGGAAGAAAGGAATGAAGAACACAATGAAAATAACAAAATAGAGATTGAATCCTAATTAAACTAATAAACTCATGATCCCATGGGGGAATTGTTGCCAATTTGATGTGAAAATTGGCCCTTTCCTAATTCCTATGATGCAATGTTGATGAATGTTGATGAGTGATCCACTTTGTTGATGCTTGATGAGTGCTCAAATGGAAAAATGTACATAACCTAGCTATGATTCAATCATATTGGATGGAAATGGCTAAAAATTTGAGCATAGTAACTTTGTATTAATTGTGGATGATGAAATACAGAATGAAGCCTCTTATTTATATATGAGATTGAAGGATGAATGTCCAAAATTGAGCAATGTGGGACTAAAATTCATCCAATGGCAAGATTCCACTTGTCAACCTATGAGTGGATAGAGGATGTGCAAGTTTTGAGGATTGTGCCAATAAATGACTATTTTTGAATTTTGAATTTGTTGAAATGACATGCAAGAGGGAAGGGAAAAAATGCATTAAATGCCACTTGGCTCAAGGAAAAGGACATGTAAGATGGATTAAATTCCTTGTTGGATGTACATGTCAACTTGGATTTTTAAATTCAAACTTGGAGAATATTCAAAAAAGATGCCTTGTTGAGGAAAATAGAGATTTAATAAATCAATTAAATCTATTTTCATGTGCAAGTGGTAAAAGCTAGAGGATGGGACATGAGAGGAGATATTAATCCAAGTTAATTAATTTAATAAAGGGGATTAAATGATGTGACCTATTTGACTTAAATTTGTGGATTTATTTAAATCAAATATGAGAGGAATATGATAAGAGATTAATTAAATAAAGATTTTGATTTATTTAATTAAAAAGATGATGTTAGATTAAATTAAATAAGGTTTTAATTTATTTAATTTAATAGATAGACTTTAGAGATTTAATCAAATAAAATTAATTATTTAATTAAATAGGATAATTAGATCAAGATGATTAATTTAATTATCGAGAAGAGGTGACTTAATTAGATAACTAGTTTATTTAATTAAGAGAGGAATATTGATGAATTTAATCAGATAGGGGGATATTTGATTAAATGTTTAGACCAAAGGATGATTCAAGATGAAATGATGTTAGTAAGCAGGATCAGATGCATAATGTCAATTGGTACATTTTACGTGTCTACATTTTGCCCCTCTTTTAAGAAATGCACTTGTTGTGTTGGTTCAAAGAATAAACGATCTTGATTAAAGCCAAAAAAAATTACTTTTCAAAAATTTTCCCCACCGCTACTTGGCGAGAGAAAACATGCCAATATTGCCCCTCGAGAGATTGGAAGAAAATTTTAATTTTTGGGTGATCTCGCGAAAAAAGAGGAAAAGGTGCTTGACAGGTCCGAAAAGGTTCCAGAAGGCCAAAAACATGACTAAATGCAATAAAATGATGTAAAACGGGCCTCAACTGGACAAAAATAGCTTCAAGGGTCCAAAAACCTAGCAGCATAGCCAACTAGGGTGAAAAAAAACTCTAATTTTCAAGCTTAAAAAGGCTCTGACGGGTCACTTTCAATTCATTTTCACACACAACCATCTAGCAACCTTGAGATTTGAGCTCTAACCCCTTGACAATATGGCACAATGGCAGCTTTCAATGCACATTTTTGACTAAGTCTAGATGTACCAATGGCCACTCGTCATTGGGGCACTGGTAAGTGACCCTTACAGAAGCTTTAATTTTTATCTTTTAATATTCATTTAATTCTTTCAAAGTTAATCTGTTTGCAGCACCACTCAGAAATCAAACTATGCCGCTCAGTGTCAAATTGCACCACAGTGACGACATTTGGAGTTTGAAAACTCTGACGCTAAGGTCATGGTAGGTGGAGTCATTTCTAAACTGTGACACGATGGTTCTCTAGTGATAGGGATTTTTTCAAACTGCACCGATGGCAAGGAAATTGCACCGTGGTAGTGCGCTTTCAGCCCTTTTGTGCCCTAGCATTGTAGTTTGATAAAAATCAAACTATGATGCCTTCATGGATTGCAACGCTAGAGTGGTTTCTTCGACACTCAAAAAAAAAAAATTCAATTTTTTTAACATGATGACCCTTCTTGATGCAGGATACGGTGAGGGAGCTCTACTCTTGAGAGCACAGGACATGAGATTTGTTCAGTTACTTGCAAGACCTAAGTGATAGAGATTAGAACCGACTACGGGACATGGGGTTGTGGTACATCGCTTATGCAGCGCCCATTCGCATGCACCTTGGCATGATGTCAGCACTTGCCGAGAGATGGAAAAATGAGACGTCTTCATTCCACCTTCCCACCAGCGAGGCCACCGTCACCTTGGAGGACGTTTGGGGCATCTTGAGACTGCCAATTCATGGTTGGTGTGTCATTTTTGATATAGATAAGGGGCGAGATGCCTACCACATAGTCCTCGCCACAGAGGACATTGTCATTTGTGAGGGGCATATTGAGCTCGAGCGACACAAGGCCCTGGCACCTCCCTTCCTCTTGGTTGTTGCAGTGGTTATTTAAGGTTTCATTGCCCTAGATAGATGAGACTAGTATTTTAGTCCTGGTTGGGGACTCTGCTAGGAACACATGGTTCATGACAGATTAGTCTATTTTGCTTGGGGGCCGGTTCTTCTTGCAACCTTGTACAAACATCTTCACGAGTATGTATACCTCGATGGCAGAGCACTCAGAGCAGGAATGACACTCCTCCACATATGGGCGTGGGAGTACATTGTTGTCCTTTGGCCACAAATTCTTACAATTTCGATGGGGCCTGACAATCCCCTCGTATGGTGCTACAAAGGTGGTGTGTCCTTTACACACACAAGTGAACACATGATTCCCTGTTGGAGGAGGGTCCTAGATGAGATGCAGGTATTCATATGGCATCAGTACCTTGGTTGGCCTAGATGGGATAACGATGCTCATCAGATTTTTTGCACCCGCCAGGATTGCTTCATGCAGGGGCAAGAGCACACTATGATCGAGAGATATCTGCCCAGGTGCACATAGCTTTAGTTTAGTGACCCTCAGGATCAACCAGATGACAATTATGTGGTCATATTTGCCTGCACCATGTCACAAGTTTCATGGGGGTGATACATTCCTACCTCAAAGGTCGTCGACAACTTTAGATAGTTGGTGGCTTGACCATGGGCTTATGATCAAGGGCCTGTAGATCCAAGCATGACACAGGCATATAGGGATTGGTTCTGGCCTCCCCTACATTTAACAGTTTTAGGAGTAGTCCCCAATCTGTGGAGGGTGAGAGATAGAGGGAGAGGATGAGGATGGAGGGATGGTGCATGACAGGACCAGCCGACTGGGCCCCCAGTTTAGCTAGATTAGGTCAATGTATAGATGTAGGATCAGCAGTAGGTGCACCACCATGGGTTGGGGGTGATGATTAGCTTCAGGTACAGCCTCCACGAGCACAACCAGCAGTGCATCTAGTAGGGTAGGTGGATCCTGAGATACATTGATTGCACAGCTACAGGCCTAGGTGCAGACTTTGACAGGGGAGAGAGATCAGGCTAGGACTGAGAGAGATCAAATTAGGGTTGAGAGGGATCAAGCAACACTGTAGAGACAGGTTGTAGAGTTGTAGGCAGCCATAGAGCTAGGTCAGAGATAGTAGTTGGAGAGCATGGAAGCCTGCTCCTCTCAAGTTACAGTGTCCATTTGGTCCTACAGGGATGTCATTTGAGAGGTCGAGTACTACTGTATGCATTATCATGAGGCCAAACCAAGAGTAGCACGAGTCCTGGAGTCCTCACAGTGGACCAGCCACAGACTAGCAGAGGGTCATGGTGACAGGGGTGAGGGCAACATACAGGAGGGTAGACCTTGATCGAGATGATATTTTTTGTGCCTTTAGGGCTCCTTTTTGATAGCCTGATGGGCCTTTTTGTACTGATTGACATACATGTATAGTGATCCAATTATTTTGTACCATGATAGTTATTTGATGATGATATATATGAGCTGATGATTTTGATATGATGTGATGTGATGTGCACCATTTATTTATGCATGTATGGATGATTCTATTTCTATATGATGTGCAATGATGTTTATGGTGTTATATGATGTATTTGTGGATGCATTTATTTCCTATGATATATGCATTATATAATGATTATGACTAACATATCTATATTATGTTGACTTATGATATGCAGATGTATTTATGCGATGTATAATCATGCAAAGTGATATGATATGTAATATTTTATATGGAAAATGATATGGAAATGATCTATGCTGTACATGCGAAATAATGTGAATCATGCCTATAAAATGAAATGATTATGGATGGATGTATGTTTTGCATGTAATGGATTTTTATGTTTCTATTTGTGCTAATGTGGAGTGATTGATGCAATGAAATGTAAAAATGATTGTGATGCTATTTATGAGATTGTATGGATGATTAATGGATGATATAATGCAATGTGAATGTGATGGTCATGTTTTATATGATATAATGCAAAATGAAATGGTTTTCTAAGATGCTTAGAATAAGAAATATTATTATCCTAAATGTATTAAATGATAAATGTAATGTATGTGATGCATTTAATGTGATGCACTATATGCAATGATATGATGATGTTTTATGAACGTAATGTGTGAGATGACTTTATGATGTTATGCAAGTATGTATGCAATGGACTATCTATGATGCTTATATACCTATTATGTATGATTATGTAGTAGGTGCTAATGGTTATGAAATGTTTATGTAAATGAATGTTATGTGATGATTTATGTGATAAATGCAATGTGATGCAAGAAATAGATGCAATGTAATAAAATGGATGCACTTATCTATGAAGAATGCCTATAATAACATGTTTATATGATGATGGAAATTCAATGCATGTGTTTCCTATTATGATATGTTTATGCAATATGCTAATGATTTGTGGATGCAGGATCGATGACGATGATGATGGTGATGATGATCAACTATCATACTACCTTTTTAGTGCGATGAGCAAGAAGAGAAGAAGTCACTTCAACAAGACACAAGATGATGAAAATGCAAAATGATGATGATTTCGTGCTGAGGAATTAGGATTTTCAAAGGGAAAATTTTCTTATGTTTGATGACACACGTGGTATGATGCATCAAGGTATAGAAAACCAAGATGGCATTGTACCTAGTGTGATGGAATTTGACTTGGCAAATAGATAGGAGTATCCTTGTTCACACCTCACATATGGAAACCTTGCTAGGATGCACTTTAGAAGTTTCAAACACCTTGGACCAAAACATAGAAAGGTATAACCTATCAATGCAATAGTCAACAAGTTGCCCAAACTTCCTCCACACATACCTAACAAAGCAAGTATTCACCAAGTTATATTACAAGAACATCCATCAAGCACAAAAGACAAAAGATAATGATCATTGCCCCATTCCTATTTCTCTAAATCCTCTTGTTTAGATATCATCAATAAGTCCTTGGAATGAGTGCAATAAGATAAGTCAAAAGATAAAGACAAAGTAAACAAACAAGCTGATGTTCTTCAATACCGCTAACCAAAAGGGGATGTGTTTTCTAAGGATAAGAACCGAAATTATTACCAAAAGATAATGCACATTGTAGGAAGGATTCATCCTAGGACATGTTAGTGGATGGTGGCATGTCATTTCATTTATCCAAAGCGTTCTTTTGAATGATTGATATGGGACCAATTGGATGATGGGTTACCGACACAAAGAGTTGACCAACTTGCCCACGTACCGACTTAGACCTAAGACCTAACATTTTGAGTTTTCACTTTTAACCCGCTAGACTTGTTTCTGATTATCTTACCAAAGATTGAGGATGATGATCATTTAGTATGAGTGATGTTATTGCGGGTACAAGCAAGATGAGATGGATGGATTTTTTCAAATATTTGGATGTTTTTTTATCTTTTTGAGATGTTTTGAGGTTGTTTTTGGTATTTTTGGAGATTTTCAAATGTTTTGATTATCGACTCTTGAATGTTTTGGGGTTTTCTAAGATTTGACCAAGAGAATAACCTGAGGACCTATCCTAGGGACCTCGGGGGCTGATCAACAGATGAGCCTTTCCTACGTTATATATGCAAAGACCACGTAGTTTGACTTATAACCTAACCGATTTATAGATGATGATATACATGATGGGATGTCAGTTTATTTTGACAAACTCCTAAAGGACTGACCTAAGTGTCTCAGGGGATGATCAAAGATCAACCTTTCCTATGTTCAAGGCTTAGAGACCCACAGTTCAACAAGACGACATTTTTTTTTACTTTTTGACTAACTTTTTGACCTGTTTTTGCGGATTTTGATATGTTTTGAATGTTATTGTATTTTTTTCTTTTTTTGATGTTTTTGGATTTTCTAATGTTTTGATGTGTTTGGATTTTTTTATTTTTTGATGTTTTTGGATTTTTTTATTTTTTGATGTTTTTGGATTTTCTGATTTGAGGACTTTAAGAACATACACAAATCTTATTCGATAAGAACATGCCCCCAGTGTGATGTAATAGAATAATCTGATAAAGGCACGACAAGATAACCTTGAGGATGGGCCAAATAGTACTAGGAGGGATCATGATACAAACACAAGACCAAGCTATGGTTTGGATGTAGGTGGATGAGTGATGGATGGAGATTTGAATGCGAGCATGATGGACGGATGATGCAGAACAAGCCGTAAAGATCCTAGTGTTTGGAAAATGCTTATTTACTCAAGGCGTCTATTTGCTAGGTTTTCACCAATGTACTTGTCCAAAGTGCCATTGAAGTGGTTTTCACTAGAGGGCGATTTTTCTCTTTACTATTTTTTTATCATTTTTCTGATTTTTTTATTTTTTATTTTTTATTTTTATTTATTTATTTATTTATTTTATTTTTTATTTTTAAATTGTTGTCACGAAGATTCCTGTTTGCTAGGTTTTTGCCGAAGTAACCATTTTTTCAATACATTTTCTGATTTTTTGGATTTTTGGTTCTATACATTGAAAGATTTAGGCATAATTTTTTTTGAGATGAGAGCTATTCATGGGCTCTTGTAGAGGTTCCCCTTTGGGTGTTGATAACTAATATGCCCCTGACTTGTAACTTGTTATGATAATGAATGGTCCCAACCAATTAGGTTCAAATTTTCCTTTGTTGCTTGGGTTTGGGACATTCTTCTAATTCTCCTTTAATACTAGTTCTTTGACTTGGAAAGTCCTTCTGATTTTCTTATTGTAGCTTCATTTGAGTCTATTCTGATAGACTTGCAAATGATTCAAAGCATCTATACATCACTCATCCAGTAGCTCCAACTCATTCAATATTGATACTCAGTACTCTTCATCTGTGATGAGGTTTTGTAGTGATATCCAGAGTGATGGGATCTCGATCTCAATGGGGAGTACTACCTTTGATTTGTAGACCATGGAGAAAGGGGTGGTACCGGTGGGTGTGAAGATGCTAGTTCAATAGGCCCACAGGGTGGGATTAAGCTACAAATTCCAGTCATGACTTGTGTCATTGACTATTTTCTTGAGGATTTTTAGAATGGTCTTGTTTGTAGCTTTTGCTTTGCCATTGCCTTGGGGATAGTATGGGGTGGAGAAGTGATGTTGGATTTTTAATTTTTCACGTAAGTCACAGAGCTCTTGATTCTTGAATGGTGTCCCATTATCTAAGATAATGGCTTATGGGACACCGTAGCGGCAAATGAGATAGTTCAGGATGAACTTTGATATTTTCTTCCCAGTTATATATGTCATGGGTATGGCTTCCACCCACTTATTAAAGTACTTCATTGTGATTATGATGAATTTGTGGCTGTTAGATGAAGTGGGCGTGATTTTTCCAATGAGATCGAGTTCCCACTGTGAAAAGGGCCATGGTGTGATGATAGGATGAAGCTCTTGAGCTGGAGCATGGATGAGGTCCCCATGCTGCTAACATTGTAAACACCTTCTGGCATAACCATGTGCCTCTCTTTCCATTGTAGGCCAATAATACCCCATCCTCAACAGTTTCTTAGCTACGGTCATTCCACTCGAGTGCAAACCACATATACTATTATGTACTTCAATTAGAGCGGTTAATACCTCCTCAGTGTTTAAGCGGCGTAGTAAGGTTCCTTCTATGCTTCTACAATATAGGGTATCTCCTAGGATGACAAACTTAGATGCCTTTTTTACAAAGGTTCATTTTAGGTTTTAAGGTAGGTCGGCGAGTATGAATCCTATTCGAAGGTATGTATAAATGTCATGGTACCAAGGATCATCGAGACCAACGATTTTGCACACAAATTCTGATTTTGGTACCTCAAATGTGGGCACGAGAAGCTGCTCTATTAGGAATTCATATTTTTGAACATTGTGAGGGATATCCAGTAAGGATCCAATTGTTGCCATGGCATCTGCTGCTCTATTGTTGGTTTTGGGAATCTGCTCAAATGTAATTTTGACGAAGGATTCTTTGAGTGTCTCCACCAATTTCTTGTATGGAGTGAGCTTCTCGTCCTTGGTTTGGTATTAATCATTTGCTTGATTTATTATCAATTGAGAGTCTTTGTATACTTTGAGAGCTATAATGTTTCATTGCACTTGTATGTTATTGGTGCAGGGAAATGCTAGTTTGTAGGACCTTGGTATGTAGTCCCCTTGTGGGGTGAAAAAGAAGACACCGAATCATGATCCATATTGTGTGTATGAGCCATCGAAGTATAGTTTTTAGTGATCAATTATGTTGAGATTGAAAATAGAATCATCTGGAAACTCTAAGACGAGAGGATTCTCTGAATAGATTGGTGCTTCTGCAAGTTGATCTATGATGACTTGGCCTTTGATTACTTTCCGCTCCACATATTTGATGTCATATTCTGACAATATCATCACCCATTTTTCCATTCTTCCTATGAGCATTTCCTTTGACAATAAGTATTTGAGACAGTCTATTTTGGTGATGAGTTTTATTTTGTGTGCCAACATGTAATGTCTGAATTTCTGTGATGCAAACACTACTGCTAGGCATGCTTTCTCAATGAATGAATAGTTTAGCACATGCCCAAAAATTTTTCTACTAATGTAATAGATAGCCCTTTCCATTCCATTTTCATCATGCTGAGCTAGGAGAGCTCCAAGGGCTATTGTTGTTGCTAATACATAGAGAATTAATAGTTTTCTTGGGATTGGTGGCATTAAGACCGGTGGTGTAAGTAGATATTATTTAATTTTTTTGAATGCCTCTTCACACTCGATATCCCATTTGTATGCTACTCCCTTGTGGAGTAGGTGAGAATATGGGTTTAGTTTGTCCGCCAACTATGCTATGAATCTTCAAATGGATTGGAGCCTGCCTTGGAGACCCCTCAATTGCTTTAATGTTTTTGGTGCCTCCATCTTGAGGATTGCTTTTACCTTTGCTGGATCTACCTCGATACCTCTCATTAACACTATATATCCTAGAAGTTTTCCTAATTGAACGGTGAAGACACACTTCTTTGGGTTTAATCTGACCTTGTACTCTTCCAACCTGTTAAAAATGGCATTAAGGTTGCTATGTGATCTTTTCTCTTTCTGGACTTGGCTAGAATGTCATCAACATAATCTTCGACCATATTATGGATCATGTCATGGAATATTAATGTCATAGCCCTTTGGTATGTTGCTCTTGTATTCTTTAAGTTGAATGGCATCATATTCCAATAGTAAGTCCCCCATGGCCAAGTGAAAGTTGTTTTATGTTGGTCCTCCTTAGCTATCATGATCTAATTATACCCTGAGAATCCATCCATTAGTGAAAAATTTATGTGTTTGGTTGTCATGTCAACTATCATATCAATGTTTGGAAGTGGGAAGTCATCTTTCAGACATGCTTTATTCAAGTCTCTGAAGTCTGTGTAGATTCTGATGTTCCCATTGGGTTTTGAGATAGGTACCAAGTTTGACACCCAATCTAGATAATCGATTAGTCTAATGAATCCTGCATCTAATAGCTTTATTAGCTCCATTTTTACTAATAAGGCGATCTAAGGGTGCATTTTTTGAAGTTTTTGTTTAACAGGATTTTCTTCTGGATATACTACTAAGTGGTGAACCATAATCTTTGGATCAAGCCCTAGCATGTCAGCATAGCTCCATGTGAAGTTTATCTATCTTTCTCTTAGGAAGGTTGCTAGGAGCTCTTGTTCCTTTGATAGTAGTGATTCCACATAGAATGTGATGTGCGGGGTTTCCTCTATTCCTAGGTTGATCGGATTGCATCTTTCTACCAAGACTGTTGATTTTTCTTAATGAATAGCTCTAGAAGGAAGAGTGAATTCCCCATCCTCAGGTGCCTCAAAGAGGTTTTCACCATTGGATGCGTCCTTTATTTTTACTTCTTTCTAGTTGGAGAGTGCCATAGTGTGGTTTTCACTCAAGGACTTAGATATTATTCTTAATTTTTCACTTTTGCGAATGACAGATTCAATCGTTTCGCCATAATAGGCATGTGTATCTAGCTTGATTGTGAACCCTACTTTGTGATCCCCACATGGAATGTTATCCCACAGTCCCATGAATTTTGAGAGTGCCTCATCATTTTGGAATGTATCAAAACTGTTGGTCCTCATTGGTCGTAGTCAATGAGTTGGGGATATACTAAGTGAATCTCATGATTTTGGTGGTCTGATTCAAAAGATAGGGTGCTAATCATGTAAAGAGTGGTATCCTCAAATAGCCTAGGTAAGTTGTCATGGTATCCTTGTCATCACTACTACTAGAGACATTGATTATGTCAAATGTAAAGTTATCTATGACTCTACTTGTAGATACTAGTAAGCGTAGTTCTACTATGGTTAGCTGAGGAGGATTATTAACCCTTCTAATTGGAGGACTTCGGCCATGTATGGTTATACTCAGAGGGGTACATCCAAGGCCAAGATTTGTTATTGCTCGCATCTCCAGAATGATAGGTATTATAAGCCCATTGTCATTTCTCCCAAGTCTTTGGTTTCTGTCATAGCCCATTGCGAGCATCATTTGCAGACCCTTGCTTTTGTCATCCATTGGTAAATCAGCTACTGGTATTTCATCTTGATATAGCATATGAGATGGATCTACCTCAATGACTTCTTGGCCAAGATCTCCCCAGCTTCTAAAGTTTAGATAATCTTTAGGAGACATTTGAGATGTGGAGGCTTCATTTATTTGCGGACGTCCCCATGATCTAGGAGATTGTGGTAACTCTCCTACCACAAAATCATTATTAGGGAGTTTGTAGTTTCTGTAACCGTTATCTTGGATGATAACCTTAATGTTAGAGATGGTAGGGATGGCAGGAGTGGCGGGTGTCTCTCTCGTAGAAGTGGATGTGAGAGTGGCAGGATCGATTTATGGTGTAGATGGGACCTCATCATTTTTTGGTACTTGGGGGATTTTATAGTACTTTGCTTCAAGGATTTTGCAATAGGAGAAGGGTTCAGGATCTCCATGGATTGTAACTTCTTGTCCCTCATGTCTGAATTTCACACATTGATGGAAAGTTGATGCTACTGCCTTCATTGCATGAATCCATGAACATCCTAGGAGGATGTTATATGGAAAGTTGAGGTCTAGGACCTAACAAGTGGTTTCCATGATAGTAGACCCTACTTGAATAGGGAGTTTGATTGTGCCCTGGGACACTCTTTCTTGATCATTATATGCTCTTATTATGATACCCTTTCCTTTGTTGATAGAATCCTCTGAGATTTTTAATTGTTTGATGAGATTGAGAGAACAAATATTCAAGCCCGCACCTCCATCCACCAAGACCCTTTTGACTTTATTCTTCTATACTATAACTTCTAAGTGGAGCACATAGTTGTGAGATGGTTGAGCAGGGAAATCCTGGTTGGAGAATGTGAGGAGATTAGGTGTAATGATATTTTTGACCATAGCTTGTAATTGTTTCACATCAAGATTTGTGGGGATAGTGGATGAAGCCAACACTTCTTCAAGGATTTTCCTATGGTCAGATGATATTTTTAGCAACTCCATGATGGAGATTTGCGCTGGTGTTCTTTTGAGCTGATCAAGGACTCCATAATCAACATGGGCACCTTTGATGGTGATCACTGTGCAGTATTCATCTAAGGAGGTGATGATTATTTTGTACACATGATTCACATTTGTGTGCATGCCTTTCCCCTTATCGGTGTTTTTATTATTCACTTTATTTCCATGGTTAGGCATTAGATTCGTGTATATCTTAAGGTCTTGATTTCATGTTGGCTATTCCACGTTTATAATTATTTGATCGATGAGATCTTGAATTATGTTTTTTAGCCTCATACAATTGTTTTTGGTATGCCCTTTGATTTTATGGAAGTTAGAAAGTTGATTCTCATTATACCAAGGAGGTTTCACATCTGGTTCTTGGTAATTCTCATAGGTGGGCACTTTGATGAGTTTTTCATTTATCAGCTTCTTCATGATGACTTCTAGTGGTTCCCCAAGAGCGTTGTACTTTCACTTGGGGTAATTCTTGTTCTATTGGGGTGGTCCCCTTTGATCATTGAGATTGTTAATTGTCGGATTGTTGTTTGGTTGTTGTGTTGTGTGATGATTGTTTTGGTGTTGGATTTAGATTTTTGGTGTGGGTGTGTTTTGGCACAGGGCATTGATGACCACTTTGGAATCTACAACACCATCATTAGTAACATTTTTTGTTCCTTTCCCATGTGCGAGGTTTATCATTGTAATTGGTAGGTGGGCGGTTGTTTTGTTGTTCGAGGTATGAAGTTGATCCTACAGGTTGATTCATAAGGGCTTGTTCGATGCTGAGAGCCTTGGAGATCAACTAGTCATATGTGGTGATCCCTTGTACCTTGAGATGAAATGCCAAGAGACCATCAAGGTTGGATATAATGGTGAAAACTTTTTGTTCCTCAGGCATGATCCACTTGCTCCGATTGGCCTTGGATCACCATCATTCTAGGAATGAAGTGAAAGATTCATTCTTTCCTTGTTTCAGAGCTAAGAGTTCTTCTAGAATGACATCCATTGCGATATTAAATGCATAATTTTTAATGAATGCATCTATAATTTCTTGGAATGTTCTAATGCTTTAAGGTAAGCGAGAGAACCATTCCATAGCGTGGCCAACCAAACTACTAGGAAACAGGTGCATTAGATAGGTATCGTCGTATGCGACTTCCATGCAATGAACCTAGAATTCCCGAATATGATCTTGAGGGTTTTTCATCCCATGATATTTTTCAAACTTGGGGATCTCAAATCCATTGAGGAATGGTTTCATCACTAGGCTCCTATCGAATGGATAGGGACACAAGTTGCTTGGTTTTTTTGTGGTTCACCCTAATTGAAGATTGAGCACTTGTTGAGAGAGAAACCTGATTTGTGTTGTTACATCATTTTGCAGATAAGGGGGTGGGATGAAGGTGTTATGGGGTGTTTTGATTGAGGGTTGGATGGGTGGGTTGTTTGGTGTGTTGTTGGATGGTATTTGCACATTTTTCTGAGCTAGGTATGCTTGCACTTGTTGTTGTATGAACAATGCTTGCTATTGTGCTAGGATTGCTTATTGTTGTGCTTATTTTTGTTGTGCTAGGATTGCCTGTTGTTGTGATTGTTGTTGTGCTTGTTGTTGGGCTGCCAATTGGGCTACTTCTTGTTGCTCTTGATATTTTTTTATTGCTTGCTGATATGCCTGTAGTTGCACTGCTTTTTTTTGTGCAAGAAGTTGTGCTTGTGCTTGTGCTTGTTGTGCTTGGTATTGGGTGTGCACTTGAGCTTTGGCTTGTGCTTGTGTTGCTTGTGCTTGGGATTGTGCTTGTGTTTCTTGTTGCAATAAAATTTGGGCTTGAGCATCCTTTTGTGCTTGTAATGTGGCTTTGGATGCTTGAGTAGTTTGCGCGGCTTAAGCAGATTGATGTTGTTGTTGTTGCAATAAAGCTTGGGCTTGTGTGGCCTATTATGCTTGTAATGTGGCTTGGGCTGCTTGGGTAACTTGTGCAGCTTGAGCGGATTGTTGAGTAGCTAGTTGTGCAGCTTTTTTTTTTGCACTTGTAGGAATCCCCTTTGAAAAGTAGGTTGTTGAGCTACTTGCAATGCCATGTTGTATTGGCTTGATATGCTGGAAGTTGGTGGTGGTGGATTTGGAATGGCATTTGTGGTGGTGGTGGACGGTGATGTCGTGTTGGTGATTTCAGTGGTGGATGGTGTTTTTGATGTGGTTGGTACTTGAGAGACCATGATTTACAATGTTAGGGGGGTGGTTGATGATGTCATGATTGCTTGTGTAGTTGTCATCTGTTGTTGCGATATCGATGACAAATTTCAAGAGTTTGGCATGATGTTTTGATTGGTGTTTGGAATGTTGGTTTAATTGATACTTGGTAAAGGGGGAAGCTCTAAGCCAAGGAGTGGTGCGGATGATGATGGCAATAGTGGAAGTGGTGGAAATATGAGGGGTGTGGTGTTGAAAATGCCCCCAGGTCCAAACATGTCACCTTGCTCTTGCGAATTTGTGAGGAGAGAATTTTGAGGTGTTGCATGGAAGGATGATGATGATGGATCATTAGGATTATGGAAAGTGAGAGGAACATACTTATGTAATGGATTTTTGGGTATGTTTTGTTCCAAGATGGTATTTGCATCCAAGTCTTGATTGTTAACAAGGGGGTGTTTTTGAATAGCATTAAGAAATGCATTTCCCTTATTAACATTGGGTTGGGTTGAAGCAAAAGATGTTGTGATTTGCATAATGTTTTGAGTATTTTTTTGGAATGGGGGTGTAGATGAGATGAGGATGGTGGATGAGATTGGAGGTAAAGATGTCTCCACTATAGTACTCACATCAAAATTAGAAGGTAATTTGGGCCCTTGTTTTGCTAGCTCAAGCATGTATAGTGAAGGGTTAAGCCTCATCATGATGTTGATGATTTTATGGTTTTCCAAATTTTGGAGCATTTTAGTTATTTCTTCATGCTACATCCAAAGGGTAAGATCTTCTCCTTGGTTTTCCTCTTGTTGGTTTTGTGATGATGAGATAGTCAAAGGATTTCTTGATTTGACTAGATTCATTTTGATGTTCGTTTGGATTAGATCACTTGAAGCGAGTGTTTCTTTGTCAGCTTCCAGGTTCTTCTTGTATTGAGATATAGTTTAAACCATAAAACAAAGATCAATTTTCAAGAATATGGGAGATGAATCTCTTAATTCTTTGGATTGATCTTTACTTTATTCCCAAAAGAGAAAATTTTAGGATATCTTGAGGATCAAAAGATGATATGACGATGATGCAAGAGATGGATGATATGGATGTTTTGATATTTTGATAAATCTTGAGGGGGATGCTAGAATTTTGGGACTTTTGGATATGTTTTGGATTTTGATTTTTGATTCTTTGGATTGTCCTTGATTTGATTGATTTTGGTTTTCTTTGATTTTGAACAAGTAGACCCTAAGATGTTGGATGATTATCTAATGGGTAAATTTTCTCAAAGGATGATAATTTTACTATGTGTAGGGAGAAGGATGAATCTACCCACACCTATTCAAACAAGATGATAATTTAACCAAGCATATGAAGAAGGATGCATCTACATATACCTAGCTAAACAAGATGGTTTGATAACTTTGACTAAGTATATGCAAAATGATGCATCTACACATACCTAGGAAAAGATGATTTGATAAAGATTTCAAGGATTTTGTCTCAAGGATTTGATGATTTTGATTTTTTCCAAAAATCCTAGCATGAAGGATAATTTCAAGATTTCTCAAAAGGTGATGATGAGATGATTTTTGGTTTGATGTTTGAAGGATGGATGAAAAAAGATTTTGATTTCTTTTGACCCTAAGATGAACCTAAACAGACACTTTGTTTACCTAAACCTCGGTATTGAAGAATATGCAATGCTTCTATAGACCTTTATAACCAAGAATTAGTTCACTTTGAGCATACATTTCTGGATTTTGAATCAAGGACTTTCATTTTTGGATTTGTCTTCTTGAAAATTGTGAGGCTTCAACATGTGTGAGAGTTCATTTTTTTTAGCTTTGCTTAGTGACTTTATTTTACCACAAACACTTCTTTGATTAGGTTTTAAAAATTAGATGTCCAATGTCTTAATTTCTTCAAATCCCACAAAGTACGTTATGTGGAAATTTCATGAATTCAAGGCAAGGGTTACCTATTGTTTAACTTTAGTAGAAAAATTGAGATGTAATCCAAGTGTTTAGAAACCTCTAAGGATGTGAATCCCAAGGGTAAGCAATAACACATGAATTGATTCAATTGTATTTGTCTCCTAAAGGGTTTGAAATTTTGATGATGATGTTTAAGTGTTTGTTTCCAAGATGTTTTCAAACAAGAAAAGTATTTTGCAACCAAGAATAAGTTCAACCCTATGGATATGGAAGACAATATTTGTTGGATTCCCACTTGGACAAGTATAGCTATCCTTATCTTTAGCTAATGGTTAGATGCTTGACCCCACTGGCTCCCCTCCATGACTCATTAACATCATTTGGGGCAGCCAAGCATCAACACCCATGAAACTCACATGGCATGTTTTCCATTTCTACTAAAAGACCATAAAAGTGTGGGGTGGCTTTAGAATGATTGTTCTTGCACCAATAAATAGATCAAGGATTTTGGCAATTCTAAAACATGGGTTTTAATTAGGACTTTCTGTTCGTGGAGATTGACCCATACAGTAAGAGTCCCTTTTTAGATCCATCTCGTCAGAGCCAACCACATGATATTGGCGTTTATTCCAATACCCACATTTATATCCCTGTTGGAAATAATCTTGGCTTTAGAGTGTTACCAGTTGAGTCATTCCCTTGGGTGAGTACTTTTTCCTCAAGCCAGGCCCTCTAAGATAAAAAAAAGCAAGTAAAGACAATATTCATAACTTGATCAATCTTTGTTTGCAGCACAAAGAAAGAGAATATACACAATAATGATCTACTCACACTCGCACAATGTTTTGTTCAATTTTAAACCCAAAATGAAGTGTGGAGGTGATTGCTTTATCTCAACCTAAAATCACAGAAAAAGGCCTTTTGATTCTCAAGATCCCTATAAAGTGCGAGAGAAGCACATACATCCTTTTTCAATGAAGTTAGTTTAAGTGAGCCATCACAAAGACAAAGTTGCACATGTTCATTTTAGATCCACAAAGAAATTGTGAGTTCTTTTTAAAGAAGCAAAGGACAAATGAGAGTTGTTTTGTTCAATTGTTTAACCATGAAAACAAACTCTAGTAAGTTGTAGTCCTAATGTTCATTTTAAACCTTTGCAAAAATTGAAAAGATTATTTTTAAAGCCCAAATGAAATTAGTGTCCTAAGCAAGAAGAGGTGACAGTTCCTTAAAAGTGTTAAACAAACACTAAAGTGTTTAAAAACACTTTGATTTTGTGAAGTACCATCATCATGCTTCCTTTTCTTTTGTTTTCAATTGATCCAACCTACAAGAAAGAAAACTAGTCAGATTCTATAAAACATAGAGGTTAAAAAGTAGAAAATAGAAGATAAACTCATCATTTGACAAAAGGCACGTGCTAAAATAAAATTTCAACTTTTTACTCCCTGCCAATGGCACAACTCGTGACTGCGTTGCAGTTTGATTTCCTCAGCGGTGTTGTACAACACCACTTACTAGTCAGCATTGCTCTGTACCTGGACCAGTGAGCTCAAATGCATCGCCCTTTTGGTCAGCATCACTGTTTGATTTTTTTGAAAATTCCTGTGGGTCAGATTGGTCAAGCGACGTAGTTTGAAATTCAAAATCTTGGGCAAGAAGACTTCAGCATCGTAGTTTGGATTTCTAGCAGTGCTATATGGTCACATTAGAGAACCAGTGGTGCTATATGGCAACATTGAGCTTCCAATGTTGGAATTTTCTTGTGCATAAACAAAAACTCAATTTTTTTAGAAAAAAGTGATTAAAAATGAGATGTTGCCCTTCTTCTAAAGCCAAATGTGTGAACCCCAATCCCAATACCTGCAAAACGACAAGAACAAACCCATTAGATTGTCAAATGCAAGTAAGAACAAGAATTCCCCATGAAATTCATTCACAAAGTTCAAATTAGAAAGAAAGCAATGAAGAACACAATGAAAATGACAAAATAGAGATTGAATCCTAATTAAATTAGTAAACTCATGATCCCATGGGGGAATTGGTGCCAATTTGATGTGAAAATTGGCTCTTTCCCAATTCCTATGATGCAATGTTGATGAGTGATCCACTTTGTTGATGCTTGATGAGTGCTCCAATGGAAAAACCTACATAACCTAGCTATGATTCAATGATATTGGATGGAAATGGCTAAAAATTTGAGTATAGTAACTTTGCATAAATTGTGGATGATGAAATGAGGAATGAAGCCTCTTATTTATATATGAGATTGAAGGATGAATGTCCAAAAATGAGCAATGTGGGACTAACATTCATCCAATGGCAAGATTCCACTTGTCAACCTATGATGTGCAAGTTTTGAGGATTGTGCCAATAAATGCCTATTTTTGAATTTTTAATTTGTTGAAATGGCATGCAAGAGGGAAGGAAAAAAATGCATTAAATGCCACTTGGCTCAAGGAAAAGGACATGTAAGATGGAGTAAATTCCTTGTTGGATTTACATGTCAACTTGGATTTTTGAATTCAAACTTGGAGAATATTCAAAAAAAATGCCTTGTTGAGGAAAATAGAGATTTAATAAATCAATTAAATCTATTTTTATGTGCAAGTGGTCAAAGCTAGAGGATGGGACATGAGAGGAGATTAAATTAATCCAAGTTAATTAATTTAATAAAAGGGATTAAATGATGTGACCTATTTGACTTAAATTTATGGATTTATTTAAATCTAATATGAGAGGATATGATAAGAGATTAATTAAATAAAGATTTTGATTTATTTAATTAAAAGAGATGATGTTAGATTAAATTAAATAAGGTTTTATTTTATTTTATTTATTTAATAGATAGACTTTAGAGATTTAATCAAATAAAATTAATTATTTAATTAAATAGGATAATTAGATCAAGATGATTAATTTAAGTATCAAGAAGAGGTGACTTAATTAGATAACTAGTTTATTTAATTAAGAGAGAATATTGATGAATTTAATCATATAGGGAGATATTTGATTAAATATTTAGACCGAAGGATGATTTAGGATGAAATGATGTTAGTAAGTGGGATCATATGCACAATGTCAATCGATACATTTTACGTTTCTACAATAAGATTCCTTCTTGAAGGATGAGTTGTATTTTCTAGAAGTATTATCTTATCTAGCATCATTTTATAGGTAGTTAGTTAGTTGTCACATGTCATAAGATTATGACACATTTCAAAATCATATTACATACTACATCTCAATCTTGCCTATATAAGCAATGCTTCATATGTACTTTGTCATATTCAGTTTGGAATTCTTGAATCTTAATCCTAACATGATATTTTTGACATTTCTCTCTCGTGGAAGTCATTTTGTCTTGCAGGTGAACCTGGGGTGTTTGAGGAGTTCACCATAAACTCCTACAATGTTCTAGTTCAAGATAAAAATCAATACACATGGAAAAATAATAGTACAAATGGACATAAATTGCGTAGCCAAAAGACTTAAAATTATTTAGAAAAACAAGTAGATAGTCTTAGACATGCTAGTTCTAGACACATATTATGTGGCTACTAGAGAAAGAATTACCAATTTCCAATGTAGGTCCTTTGCTATGAAAAATGGGAGCAAAAAGAGCATCTCATAACTTCACATGGAAAAATTGTTGTGTGAAACTAAATCTCAAAGCAAGGAAATAAAAAAGATACCTAAATTTTTTTTGGGACACTTAGCAACATGAGTGTGTTATATGTCAACAACAAAACTTTGCTTGTAGAATGAAAAATATTAGTAAAAATGAACCATAATTTTATTTAGCTTTACCTAGCACCCAAATTGCATCTCAATTTTCTGAATATGTATCTATTTCAAAATCTCATTGCAACAAAATAAAATACCAATGTTTCTCATAACATAATGTATAAGATGTAATGAGATGGTATTGGTTGGTATGCAATATTTTAGATCTAGAAGAAAGGCTCATATCACCTCACATTTCCTTTGTGTAAATTAGAAAATGGGGATACAAAATATCTCAAGTTATTCTAATATGACCAATAATTAATGTTCCTACAAATAGCAACACCAGATAGAGAGTTATACCACTTTAAATAGATGAGACAATCACAATAGCTATTGCCTTAAATAGAAAACTAGAATATAATAATGTGTTTTAAGCCAACATTGTTCATCCTAATATCATAATGAGATAACTAAAACAAATCTATCATAAATATATCTACAAACTAGAATGAATTCGCATAGACCCTACTTTGAAAAAGGTTTTTAGAATAAAATTTTGTGATAGTTCTGAAATAGACAAGATACATAGAGAAAACACTTCAGATAGTGAGAGAACAAAAGATAATAGTAAACTTGAAACATAAATAGATACACTTTTCCATGGATTCGTAGAATCACAATCTATCTATTATTTTTATGATAAAATAGTTGAAATAGAACCTACATAAGAAAACCTCCCAATAAGCATATTTAAAGATAAAAATGTAGAGTAAATGAACTTCCACCACTTTTCTTTGGTAAGGGACGAGATACAAATATTTAATAAAATGGTTTTCGTATCAAAAGATTGCAAAATGGGAACTAATGCATTCTAGTAGTGACTTTGTGACCCATACAAGAAATGTATTTTTCAAAACAATATGTGTGATGCTAGAAAATATCATTTCAAGTATATCAATAAGAATTAGAAAAGGAAAATTACAAGGACAAAAACTATTGGAAAATATGTGAAAAAAAATCCAAATCTAGACAAGATATTGAAATCAGATATTAGATATATGAATTTTAAACATATTTGCATTTCCCCAAACTATTTCCATCATCTAAAGATTTTCTTTTATAGTGATTTATTAGTTAGGCCCACCAACACTCTTCCTAACATTATCTAGTGTGGAACACTAATGGATTCCTTTTTCTTTTGTATTGAAAAAATTGAATCAAAATTAGAACAAGATATATAACAATAATAATGAGAAAGAAAATGATATAGCTTCCATTATTAGAAAAAAATATTGTTACCTGTTATCACTATTTTAGACATTGAATAAATTCCATGAAAAACCTTCCAACTAATGATCCTGCACTACTTGGTCACATCAATGATTTTTTTTTTGTTACAAAATTTTAGAATAGAGGAAATGAACATGATCCTGCACTAATATGGATTAAGAATTCTCCAATATATGTAAAATCATCTAACTATGAAATTAAAAATTTCATAGACAAGTATATTACATGTAATACCAACTTGATTAATCACACTTTTGCAAGCATGCATTGACATCACCATACAAAAGGCTGCAAAAAATCTAGAAAAACATAGTGGAGATATAATTTTCCAATGGCACCAATGAAGGAAACAAGAATACTTGAATGATTACAATAATTGAACAAACTATAATAAGAAATTTCACTAGAATTCATAACACAATCAAACAATAACAATATAATGAATCTATTTCCCTTGACTCGTTCATAGAAGAACTATGTATCATCAAAAGTGATTGCATAAAGACATACAATATACACTAAAAAATATAACTATCTTCCTCAAAATGAAACCTACTCATACATGGAATAATAGTTTTGTGATCAAGATATTTGACCTCTTGAAAGAGAACATTGATGTGTAATATGTACTTAATTCCTATGCTACTAAAACTTATTGTTGACGGTACATGACAAAAGTAGATAAATCATTGATGAATTATTTCAAAAGAATACAGAAAGAGAATGAGATAATAGAAATAGATGCTATAAAAATGATACAAAATATTAGAAATAGTCTACTGAATCTATAAAAAATGTCAACTCAACTTTCTACTCACTTAACTCTTTCACTATCATTAAATTCCAGTTCAAGAAAATGTGTTTTCATAAATAAAGGACCACCACAACAATAAAAATTTATTCGTAAATCAACATTGCTCTCAAATCATAAGCAAATGAATTAAAAATCATAATGTGCTTATCAATCATCAATCGCTATTTGCATTGCCCTGAAAATATGCAACATCTATGCCTTGCTCAATTCAAATCAGAATGTAGAAGCACAAAGAATAAAAATCTAAGAGAAAGAAAACTTCAAATCACTCAATTTGTTAAATATAAAAAGCATCTTGATTACAAAAACTATTGCAAAGAAAAACTACTACTATATGTTTCTTTTATCAATAATGAAGATACATTACATCAAGGATTTAAATCAATTATTAAAGCCTTTATTTTTCACTAGGAAACAATAAGAAAGAAAATCTAGATATTCAAAAAATTCCAATATTTTATGGGGCGATTTGGAAGAGGCTAGTAAATAGCTTGAAAAAACCAAGTATTGACACAAAAAAAAAAAGTAGTTGTAATGAAACAAAACAATACGATATTGCTATCGATCTAGAATGGTTAAAGAAAATACAACAAATAAGTAAAATCGATATTAGTCTCCAACTAGTACACAATACAATACTTCTCAAGAACATATAATACAATAAACTGAGAAGATTGCTTAATAAATAATAGGGAATTGTTAAATACATTGATACAAAAGGAAACTCGACAATAAAAACCAATTTGAATTTTGTCGACAAGAAGGGCGAGAATAGGAAAGACAAATTTATAGCTAAATTAATTTTTGAAAATTTGATTCGTATTTATCATTCTAATCCTTTATCTAATCCATTGAAACAAAAGGTATTGATTATGTCCTGTACAAGAAAAAAGTGTATAATGTAGGTGGCTCAACAATACATTCTTCCTAACAAATGTATTTCAATAAATCCTATTACACACCACTTAGCAATGAAAACCTTGATACTTTGCAAAAATAATATGAATAATTATCTATATTATGTTGGATGAGGCTTCTTTGGTAGGTAGTAGATTCCTATAATTTATACACAAATAAATATGATAGATAAAGCATTTACCGAAAAAATATTTTAGAGATGTCAACATGATCTTTTGTGGAATTTTTTACCAAGTGTAGCCTATGCTTGAGAGGCTTATTTTTGAATAATTTTTAAGAAAAAAATTGTACCCTATAGCTTTTGGAAAGATCACGTACAATGCTACAAATTGCAAGTACTCATGCATCAAAGAAACCAAACATTTGTTACAATTCTTAACAAAATAAAAATAAACACACAAAGTGTTGATGATATAGTTTTTCTTAATAGTAATTTACTATGATCATCTCCTATGGATCCAACATTTTCATAAGTTTTTGAAACAAATAAGTATGTAGCATTGTACAACAACAAAATGCTATTAATTGTTTGTGGCCAGGAAATTGTTATTGATGTAGTTGATGGGTACAAAGAAAAATATGGCAATACATCAACACTTGCTCATAAACTTCAACAAAAAAAAATATACTCAAAGAATGTATCCTTGTCTAATTATACATAAAAAATTACAATGTTACAAATGGTCTTGTGAATGGAGTAGATGGTATTTTCCTATAGTACTCAACTAAGAACAACGTAGATGTTATTTGGATTCAATTTAATGAGAATAAAATCAATGGAAAACAAACAAGAAAATTCCAACATCTATACAGGGATGCAATACCAAGAGAATGGGTGCCTATACTATGAGCAGAAAAATATTTCTCTAACATAAAATTCCCATTACACATAGCAATACACAAACAGTTTCTTGTAAAACTTGCATGCAGAAGAACAATTCATAGATCACAAGATTTGACACTTGTGATGGTATTTCTTTTGATCCACTAGGAGTCAAAGCACATGTACTAATGTACACTGCATTATCCCAAGTACATAACATTAACTTATTAAATCCATTTTCCAAAAACAAATTAGGGTAAAGATAAAATTTTTGAGAAAAATACATTAATTAGTAGTAGAAGGAAAAAGGTAGTTGCAATACAAGAATGCGAAAAATTTAAGAAAATCAATATCTATTGCTTTTTTGAACACACAATTTCTACAATCACATATGGCATTGTCAATGAATACAAATTTATGAAATTTGATATAATATATCTACAAGAAACACACATTACAAATGTGAAGGTACTTTCATTGATGTCAACTAGTTATCAACTAATTTATGCTATCAGTGATGTCATGGAAACAAGTTATTGATTGTATATGTCAAGGATATTGAGAAAATTGTAATATAGAAGGTTTGGTGGTTTGCTCCAGGTTGTGCTCTGGGATGTATTCCTATGCTTGTGTCGCTTAGATATATCGTTCATGGTTTTTGATGGTTTCTATATCGATAATTTGGGCTTCTAGATCATAATAGAATACAAGATATTTTTACTAGCATGTGTACTATGTTTTTCTATGTATCTAGCTATGGTATGGGAAAAATGTAGTTGCTCTGAATTTCTCTAAATTATGGTTGTAGGACTTGTGGTTTTGAAAATAAGTTGATATGATCATGTTCAAGTTAGTTTTGTTTTCCAAAGAGATTGGATTGTTTTAAGGTTGTGTGTGCTCAATTGTCTTATTTGCTTTACATGGGTATTGGCCAACCTTGTGTTAAACAATACTCTCAAATTTTATGGAAGTGCGTTGAGGCATGTTGGGGCTTATTTAGGTCCTCATTAAGTCTATTTTTGGGTCACCCTCATTCTTATTCCACCGTAGAATATTTTGGCACTGACCTAATTTGAATTTGTAAATGCAAATGGTGTGTGGCAGACCTTGGATGAGTTTCAAGGCTGAAGATGGTATAAATATGAGTTGAGATGTTTATGAAAGTTGAATGCAAAAGAAAGATAGATGTGAGATATATGAAAAATTGTGTGTGTGTGTGTGTGTGTGAAGTGAGTTTGAGTAGATCAGTGCAAAATTCAAGTGGCGAGTTTCTGAAGGTAGTGAGTTGAAGGTGTAATCTGTCATTCAAGCATTTTTGCAAGTGTGTGAGTGGACTTTGGTGGAAATTTCTATTGCATTGATATTGTTTTCTTTTTGTAACAAATTTCTTCTATCTTCTTCGTAATTCTATGGCAATGAGCCCTGTGGGTGGTTAACCCTCATTGGATAGTGAGTCATGTTTTGGATAGTAAGTCCTAATTTAGACATGTAAGTCTTGTTTTGGCAATGAGTCTTTCTGATAGTGAGCCTTTGTATTCAGTTTTGGAATTATCTATATTGTGAGCTAATCCTCGTTGTTTTTTGCTTATTGGGTTTTCCACATAAATCTAGTGTTATTATGTGTATGGTTTTTCTTTATTCAATTTTTTCTTTTATAGTTAATGATTAATCACATTAGTAGAGTAAGGGATTTGTGAATGCTAATTGATGTAACCTCTAGTGGAATTTTTAAATGTTATAATTGATACAACTGATTCACCCCCCTATGACTTGTCTTGTTCAAAAATTGGTATTAGAAATTGGTTCCTTGGAGAAGATCTTAACTGCTTAAGGAAGGTTCAGGATGGTGAGCAAGATGACTATTGAGTGTCCTACATTTAATGGGATTGAATATCCCTTCTCAAAGACAAAGATGGAAGGATATATGGAATACTATGGATACAATGTTGAGAGAGCTTATAAGACTACATACAATTCTCTTGCTAATGGTTTGAGTATAGCTGATGAGATCAAAGAGCATGAAGCAAACAATAAGGAAACGTTCATTCTGAAGAATAGTCGTTCATATTCTGAATTAATTAAAGTTGCAAATTTGAAGACTATTAAAGAGGTCTAGGTTGCATTAGAAAAGATTCATGAAGGATATGAAAATCTCAAAGAAGCAAAGTTGCAAAACTTGGAGGCACAATTTGAGATCCTATGAATGTCTAAAGATGAGAACATTAAATCCTATGTATAGATAGTGGATAATTTGGTAGGTGGAATGCAAGAACTTGGTGCAACAATGGATTAATCTAGGATAGTAAAGAAGATTCTCAAAACTCTCCTTGATGCATATAGCGAAAATGTATCTACTATTGAAGAATTTGTAGATTGTAAGACTTATACTAAAGATCAATTGTTTGATACTCTAACAACATTTGAAATGAGAAATCCTAGATTGAGAAATGGAATGAAGATAAAAATTGCTTTCAGGGCTACAAGAGCTGAAGATACAGATGAGAACTTTGATGAAGTGGAAGCTAACTTTGTAAGAAAAATGAAAAAGGTCTTTGGTAATTATGAAGGTGAGTTAAACCTTTGAAATGTTTTAGTTGTGGAGGAATTGGTCATTATGCTTTGAGATGTCCTAAAAGAGCTAAGAAGAATAAACAAGGAGAATGCAAATGTAACAAAGGAAAGATGATCAAAAGAGTGTATTATGTGAATGAAGATGTTAGTATTTTTAATGAAAAATCTAACTATGGAGATTTTGATGATAATGAATGCTTTTTCTTGGTTATAAAAGATGAATCTACTGTAGCTAATATTGGAATACAGGTGAAGGAAAGTGCTTTGGAGAAAGTTGAAGATATTGTAATGTCTACTCTTTATGCTAAACAATAAAATAACTAGTGGGTTGTTGATAGTGGATGTTCACATCACATAACTAGTGATAAGAGTAAGTTTTTAAACTTGAAGAATATGATGAAGGATTAGTTAAGTTTGGAGATGATATGGGTGCTAAGATTTGTGGGATAGTTTTAGTCAATTTTGATGGAAAGCATAATACTAATGATGTCTACTATGTTAAGGGTTTAAGGAATAATCTCTTGAGTGTTGGATAGATGTGTAGTAAAGGATATAATCCTGTGTTCAAGGATAAAAAAATTTAAATAAGGAAAGGAACCAGAATAGTGATTGCTGCTGGAAAGAAGTTCAAAGGAAATATTTATCAACTTAAGGGTGCTGATGGACAATGCTTTATATCTCAGATTAATGATAGTTGGATATGGAACTGGAGGATGTGCCACATGAATTTTGATAATATGGTGAGAATCAATGATGTACAAGTTGTGAGAGATTTACCAAGGATTACAAAGCTTGTTAATGCTATTTATAAGGATTTTCAATTTGGAAAGCAAGGTAGAAACAACTTTAGGTCAAAGGAATAGTGTACTACCAGACTACTAGATTTGATTCATAAAGATCTTTGTGGTCCTATAAGGGTGAAAAGTCTAAAATATGACATGTATTTTATGCTTTTGATTGATGATTAGTCTAGATTTACATAGGTTACATTTCTTAGAGAAAAAACTGATGCATTAGAAAAATTCAAAGCATTCAAAGCTATGGTTGAAAATGGAATGGATATAAAAATAAAATGCCTAAGGTCTAGTAGAGGTGGATAATTCACCTCAAATGAGTTTAATATGTTTTGTGAAGCACATGGAATAAGAAGCTAGTTTTCTGCTCTGAGAACTCCTTAGAAGAATAGAGTTGTTGAAAGAAAGAAGAAAATGGTTCAAGAAGCTGCTAGATTAATGATTACTAAGGTAGGTCTACCAAAATTTTACTAGAGAGAAGAAATTCACTCTACTATTTATGTGTTTAACCAGGTTCAAGCAAAAGAAAACAATACTAAGGACCCTTATGAGTTATGGTATGGAAAGATTCTTACAATAAATTATTTCAAGGTATTTGGAAGTAGATGCTATATTAGAAGAGATGAAGAAAATTTAGGAAAGTTTGATGGGTATGTGCAGGATCATGATGGGCCAAAAAGTGGTGATATGGTGGGTATGTGTAGGGTATGTGGCTGATGAATTTTTTTAATCCCAAAATTGATGAAATGAAAAGGGTTTTTAAAGGAGATTCTCATATTTCCACCAATATAAATTATGCTATACTTTGAATTTAATAAATAATTATTATTTATTTTCTATTTGAATTATGACTAAAGTCCTGATTGATAGGATGATTGAAAAACATCTATAGCTTTCACCAAATTTTTTGAATCTGAAACATGCATCACATTCTATGCATTGCATACTATAGGATTAAAAAAAATAAAAAATGAATTTGATGAAGTTTTGACCAAGTTAAGGTAGTTAAACATACGAGTTTTTATATTTTTTAAAATTTGGAATAAAAAAATAATAATTAATTATTTACTTGGAAAAAGATTACAAAAAAATATGCATCACATCTAGGAATGAGTCCTCTACCTATATCTAAAATCTTATAAAAAAATATTATCATTTGATTGTGGTTAGGGTGGTCAGAAAGACACCTACTTCCTATTTTTCCCTAAAATTTAAGTACTACTACATTGAAATTTCAAATTTTCACCAAATATATATATATTTTTTAAATAAACCTAGTAGTTTAGAAACTACATTCAATTTTCTATAAATTCTATTATTACATATTTTTGAAATAATATAGATAAATTATTCAAATTTTTATGTGAAGTTGCCTAACTTTGATTTTTCTGAATTTTTCGCTATTGAAGGCCCTATTTTTCCATGATGATCCTGCACATACCCTGATGTATGATGTGATGAGGGTATCTTCCTTAGATACTCCCTTAGAAGAAAAGCTTATGGATGCTAAAATAAAAGACTAAGAAAGATTGTAGAAAGCACAAATTTCAAGGTTGATGAAGCATTGAAGAATTCAATTGAAATTGATGGCTATGTATCAGATGAACCTGATTACAGACAAGTAGAAGAAGTTTTTGAAGAATAGGAAAAGAAGAATGAAGAAGAAGAATCTTCGGTGGTGTCCCCAAAGACACCTAAATATGTGTAAAAGAATCATTTAGAAGATCAAATAATTGGAGACAAGAGAAAAGGGTTATTTAAAAGAAGCAAAGCTACTACTACTGCTGAAATAAATCTGTGTTTACTTTCTAAAGTTGAACCTAAGAGAGTGAGTGAACAATGTAAAGATGAGCATTAGATGAGAGAAATGGAAGAAGAAATTATGTAGATTGAAAAAAATAAAACTTGGGAATTAGTTCCTAGAGTAGAGTAGATAAAAAAAAATTGGATCAAAATGGGTATTCAAAAACAAGTTGAATGAGAATGGAGAAATGGTCAGAAAAAGGAAAAGGCTTGTGTGTAAGGGTTACTCACAAGTAGAAGGTATATTTTTTTAGGAGACCTTTGCTCTGGTGGAAAGGATGGAAGCTATCAGAATGTTTTTGGCATTTGTTTCTCATAAAGATTTTAAAGCTTATCAGATAGATGCAAAGTCTACATTTCTAAATGGTTAGTTGGAAGAAGAAGTTTGCATGGAACAACTAGAAGGATTTCATTTTTCAAATCAACTCTACATGGTCTATATATTAGAGAAGGACTTATATGGATTTAAGCAAGCTCCTAGAGCTTGGTATGCAAGGTTGGATAGATATTTGATTCAACAAGGTTTCAATAAAGTCACAGCAGATATCAATCTTTATTTCAAAATTGAAAATGAAAAAATCTTGATAGTGGTTGTATATGTTGATAATATTATCTTTGGAGGAAATGAAAAAAATTGCAAAATGTTTGTTTAAGAAATGCAAAAGGAGTTTGAGATGTCTATGTTTGGTGAGATGAATTTCTTTTTTGGGCTGTAAATCAATCAAATAGATGAGGATCTTTATTTCATAGTCAAAGTATTTAAAAAAAATGTTGAAGAAGTTTGGAATGGATGGTTTCAAACTAATATGCACTCCTATGGTGACTGGCTGCAAATTGAGTAAAAATGATGATTCACCTAAGGTTGATCAAAGAAAATACAAATCTATGATTGGAGGACTGTTGTATTTAATTGCTACTAGACTGGATATCATGCATGTAGTTTGTCTTGTGGCTAGATTTCAAGAAGACCCTAAAGAAAAACATTTTGCTGTTGTTAAGAGGATATTTAGATATTTGAATGGAACTCCAAATTATGGCTTGTGGTATTCTATGGATACTGATTTTACACTAAGTTCTTATACAAATTCAAATTATGCAGGTTGTGTTGATGGAAAAAAAGTTCAAGTGATGGTGCATTCTTTCTTGGTTATAAATTTGTGTCATGGTTAAGTAACAAGTGAGATTCAATTTCCTTATCCACTATAGAGGCTAAGTATATTGCTGCAACATCTTGTTGCACACAAGTTTTGTGGATGAGGAAAACATTGAAGGATATTAGAGTAATGTATGATATCATCCCATTTCTATCTTCTGTGATAATACAAGTTCAATTAACATCTCAAAGAATCTAGTGATGCACTCGAGGACAAAGCACATATCCATAAGGAATCACTTTTTGAGAGAGAAAATTGTGGAGAATGAAGTAAAGCTTGAGTATGTACCTGCAAAGGATTAGGATTTTGACATATTTACTAAGTCTCTTCCTAAAGATACTTTTGAGTATCTCTGAGAGAAATTAGAGGTCATTGCCCCTCCCTTCTTGAGTTGGATGCACATGGAGATGCATCAGTTTAGTGGATCTATGGATCTATCTTCTTTTTGGATTGAAGTTTTGTGGCTACCTCTTAGGGGGAGAAAGTAGTGTCATGTGTTGTCATTGAGGAATTGTTTGGATGTACTCCAAAGGGGAATTGTTTAGTATTAGTAATGTTCTTAATGACAAAGGGGAAAACAATGTAAAATATTTTTTTCCTTTGCCATTGATATCAAAGGGGGAGAAAGTATCATGTAAAAAAAATTATCTACTTAGGGAGAGAGAAAATGAAATCATGAGAAAGTGTGTTGTCTTTGATGGTTTTTGTAATGCCCTATCGTGCGAACCCCAAATGACAACTAAAACTAATGGATTATTGCACTATTTTTTTTTTTGAAATAAGAACATTACATAAGATGAATATGAAAATACATTACATGAAAGGAAATTATAAATTTAAAATAAAAAATAGGTCCTCTAGGTTACACAGGATGACATTACGAAACCTAAACTCATACCATAATGATAGTGAATGAATTCCAAGATTACATTATAAAACATGACATAGTATATGCTTACAATAATCATACATTCATTATAATCCATCAATTAAGAAAGCATCCATAGATGATAACTTAACATAAGCAAGATTAATTTATTCCCAATAACCATAAACATACTATCATCACACAAATTTCAATGGAGCATATTTCCATATATACAACACATCAATTAATGGCTACCATGAATCATTAACCACATAAGGGATACAAAGGTAAAATAATACATTACATCCATTTCAAAAGTACATTACATCGTTTCAGGAGTACATATGCACATTAGTGGTTCTTGAAATAAAGTGGAAATGATACATCAAATACAAGAATTTTACATAAATGAACATGGTATAATTGAATTATGGCAAAGCTCTGGATCAAATACAACAAAATGAACTTCGTGATTTGTGAACATTGACTGGGAACCCAATGGGGTACAAAGCATGTTCCACCCAACCACATGGACCTGAAGGCCCACCCCCCATGCTAGGAGATGACAAGAAAGACTCACGACAAAGAACATTCAAGTGGAAAAGAAACAAGACTCAACCACAAGGGTAATCAACAAACATAATTAACATCAACACCAAATGACAACTTATAAGATGACTACTTCTAGAGGTACACAAAGGAAATGACAAGGGATACTATGGGAGAGTGTCATCACATTGTCCTATCATGGGTTATCATGGCTGCCTCTCAACAAGCATCAACCCCCATCTATGGTTATCTTGGCTACCTCGAACTAGGCACCATCCCCATATGTTGACTCGTGCGGGACCACTAGCCTCTCATGAGGATGAGGTAGCGATCTTGCCGACCATGGCCTTCTTAGCCCACACTTAGTCTATGAAAGCACTAACGACATGGATGAGGTATCTTACTATCTTTAATTAATGTGTTCCTACCCATACCCACTAGTTTATTTTATTAGTTTTTCACTTATTTAACCAAATCTTCCATGGGTTATCTAGGTTTCCCTTTGTGTGCCGACCCCCATGAAAAGCCACTCCCCCTAATAGCCCAAAAATAAATCTTACAACATGAAGGGGTGTACAAATACATATAAAGAACTAAAAACCACAAACAAGAAGAACATATACGAGGCATAAACCCTCTCATTCAAAGCCATTCCAATAGGAAAAACATCATGATAAAAGGTACACCCATAAGAGCATAAAACCAGAAATGCAATCAATGACTCAAAAGAAATCAAATCATGGAAATCCAGATAAAACCAATTTCTATTGGCATATGGCTTAGAGATATTATTGGTATGGCTTGTAGTGTTGTCATTGATGGTAACTGAAGTCACTATTGTGGTCCACAGATCCGAACTTGGTCATACCGGTAGGTAAAATCAAGTACAATGTATTACTAGTAGAGAACATGATGAACATGGTATCCACTTAGTATGTCAATCCATATGCTTCACCAAATCATCATCTTGTGGATCCCTAGGATAGGTTGTTAAGCATGTATGGTACCTTATTCATAAGTTTTGTGATGTTGCATTAATCCGTGTACAAGTAAAGAGATCTAGCAGAATGAGTTTTTATCTATTTGTTCATTATGGCCAACCTAATCAATGAAGTGTGTTGTGGATGTATAAGGGATGATTGTTTAATTGTTTATATGTTTGAGAATTTTTTTTTGGTTCCTAGCTATTGTTTGGATGACGTGTGTGGGCACACATAAAAAATTATTTATGATTTGAAGCTGACATGTAGAAAATATTATATTTTGTGCGAAGCCGACATTTAGTGTTTGAATTATTGCTAGCAAGTATTTATGCGAGTTTGGGAAATTCCTTTTGTGTGAATGAGATATATGAGAGCAGTTGTAGGAAAGAGAAGTTGGGTATGTGAATATCAGAAGATTAGCTGTGAGAATTTTGTTGGTACAAAAGAGGATTTGGTGACAGAGTAGAAGCAAAGTGCAAAATCTGATAGAAGGTTCAGAACTTGATTTATGAGCTTCACTGAAATTGAAACTGGGAATTTGTAGATGATATCTTCTCAATTCAAAATTCTGTTGTAATCTCTAACATTTTGTAAGGTAGTGATCCTTCCTTGTTTTGAGCAGTGAGCTCTAGGCAATGTATCTGAATGCATGTGCATTCCCTTTTCTTCATACTTTTAACAGAGTATATAAATTGTTGATTAATCTCCACCATGGTTTTTCCCCTAGCAGGGTTTCCGCATAAAATTATTGGTGTTATGGTGCCTTGATTATCTTGTTCATGTGCTTTCATCTTCATTTATGTTTATGTGTTTTTAATGGCTTAAGATCTAGATTTAAAGTTTAAATTTGTGGAGCACTGATTCAACCCCCCTCTTAGTGTTCCTTGAGTCCAACAATTTGTATTAGAGTAGGTCCCTCTTCGGAAGCTTAATAGCTTAAGGTGGATCTTGAAGTACAATGGACTCTAGTGGTCTTCAACAACAACTTATGGTAGCACTTTATGATCTTGATTAGTCTAAAGAAAAAGTCTTGGATTTAAAAGCAAATCTTGTGGATGCTAAAAATTTCATTCAATCATTGAAGGATAAAATCAATGAGTCAAGAGAAAAGAGGAAGGAACTATGTGATTAGCTGAAACAAAAAGAAAATAAAAGATTTGAAGATGTTCACCTAAATTAGACCCTAAAAGAAATAACTGAAGAATGTGAAAAGCTTGCTAGGGACAATGTTACTCTAAAGCTTGAGATGGAATCTGCGGTGATGAAGCTAACTAAGGAGATTGAAGAAAGAGAGAAGAATGAGGAGAATCTAGCTCAGTCCTTGAAAGAGAAATATGAAGAATGCAGTAGAGTTAATAGTGGATTCATTTAGCTGGAGATTGAACTACAACAATCCAAAAGTAATGAACAAGAGCTTGAAAGATAGATAGTTATTCTTAGAGATGAACTCTCTACTACAAATGAATACAAGGAGAAGTTTAGGATCAATTCTGCTAAGCTTGATGAGATGACTAAAGAAAAAAGGATGCAAATGATAAGCAAGGTATTGGATATGAGAAGGAAGAAAGATCTGGATCTAAACACAAGGATCCAAGATAAATAAATTAGATGAACAAAGGAAGAAGGTATCCGGTAATACAACTCAATGCTCAAAATTTTAATGGTTATTTCTTTGCTTGTAGTAAATTTGGTCATATGGCTTCTTAGTGTAGAAGAAAATTAAATTTAAGCAGTCCATCATTTCCTAGTTAGTGTTTTAGTTGTAATAAGTTTGGTCACAAGTCAATTGAATGTAGAAGTGTGGATGTCAATATAAGGAGTGTAAAATGCTACACCTATGGAAGATTTGGACATGTTTCTAACTAGTGCAAAACAAGGGGAAATCAATGGAATGAATGGACTAGAGAAAGAAATCTGGTATGTTACAATTACAACAAATTTGGTCACATTGAAAGATTCTATAGGAATAGGAACTTGGATAGAAGAGATTTGTTATATCAAGAAATAAATTCATAGAAAAATGACAAAGGAAAAGGAAAAGTTATTATGGAAGAAATAAGAGATCAGATGAAGAAAAGATGGATAAAGAAGAGTTAATCTGATAAGCCTGTACCAGAAGTTGCCTCTGGTAATCCCTCCAGTAATTCCTCTAGAAATTGATCTTAGGCCATCATCCTAGGGGGAGTATTTCAAGTAAAATCCTTTGCCCCCTGTCAATGGTTGGCACTGGAATATAGGAAGTTGTAAGTAGTTGTTCCATCAGCAAAAAAATCTATCTATGATCACTTGTTCTAGAAGTTGAGATCTTGAAGACTTGTAGATGGATTCTTCTTGTGCTGTCTGAGAGAGCAGTGTAATTGAAACTCCTAGGGAAGAGAATTTATTGCGGTAAAAATTTAGGTTTGTGAAGCTATAAAAGGATACTTGGAACCCTTATTTTTCACTTTGCATTGAAAAAGAATAGTGAAAGAGCTTTTGGAGCAGAATTTTGAATGAGTCAAGTTGATTCAGTGGTGAATTCATCAGATATTCCATTCTCTTGTAGAATTTATAAATTTGTGCTCAGTAGAAAAACCTTGTTCGGAATGGAAAATGAAGCAAATCAAGGGAATTGTGAGTTCAGATGAATACAATAGCAGGAAGATCAGGCATGTAAGAGATATGTTGCCTGTCGATGAATTGAAGTGGTTCGAAGGAGTGAAACATAGGAGTTTGGACATTTGGAATGAATTTCCTTTTCTTGAGAATGCAGAAGTAGTTAGGTTCATCTTGAGAAAATTGAATGAAGATACTCTAAAGTTGGACAAACCTTATTTTATTTCAAAGGAGGTGATTAGAAATTTAATTGAGTTATGCAATTTTGGAGATATTCTAAAGAATTCAATTCAAAATAAGGAAGTTGAAACCCTAACCAATGTAACAGGAAATCAAAGGGCTCTTGTAATTTCTATGATAAAAAATCCATTGACAAGGTAAATTACATATGGAATTTCATACAAAATATTCTTTAGAAATAGGGAAGGATCAACCTCTACAAGCACAATTTACATTTCACATAAGATGATATTGGAGGAGCAAGACTTTGACCTGTGTAGTTTGTTGAAAGATCAACTGATGGAGAACATGCAGTTGAAAGTGGATATAGATTATCCTTTCAAGTTTGGCACTTTGATCATATGTACCATGATGTATTTTCTAAATTTCTTTCCATAGAATGATAATGTTGTATGGAAGGAGAGTGAACCAGTTTGTAATTTTACGCATTTCAATACTCTGGAAAATTGTGAGAAAGTTTATGAAAATTTCTTTAGAGAGTTGTTAGGAAATTTTGGAATTGTTCATATTTCTCTTCTGGTAAAAGCAGTTGAAGTTGGATCATCTTCCAGTAAGATGGAGAGGAAGCAGAAAAGAGAAATAGAGTTTACTGATGATACTCCTCCAGTACTCAAGTCTCCTAAAACTAAAGGAAAAGTAAAAGAAAAAATAATTGTGGACATACTTGATGAAGACCTTGATGAATACACCCCAAGAGATGAATCATAATTAGTAAAACTAGATGAAACAATGGCTGAAGGAAATGAAGAAGAAGGAACTTTATTCAAAACAAAGATATTGCAAATAGTTCAGGAGAAAGATGGAATCAAAAAGATTGTTGACATGTGGTTAGATCAACCTTCATATGAGTAGGATCTGATTGAGAGTACTCTGGGTAGATACTTTTTGTAGAATAACATTGAATTGGAAAGTTTGTAGAATGTATTCCTTGAAGAGTTGATTGAGTGTATTAAGGAAGTTATGGCCTCTAACTCTTAGGATAAGAAAGAAGAGGAAATAATCCTACAGTTGAAGGAGCAATTCAAGCTATCCCTTAAAAAACTAAAAAAGAAAATGAATGTGTTGAGACATTGCATCAATTATGCTAATGAAATCTACAATTATTGTCAGTGTTGGCCTCATGTTGGAAAATACAAATTCAAGCTAGAGAAAATTGAAAGTGAATTGAATAAAATTGGTCAAGACTGCAATATGGTTCAAGATGAGGATGAAGAAGTAAAGAACAAAATTCATGAGTTGCAAGTTGAGCACACAAAGATTCACTTTTCCAGAAACATTCTTATGGACACCTTTTGGAAAGTAAAGGATAAAAATGAATGCAAATTGGAGGAATTGGTTGAAGTCCTAAGGAAAGGAGAGAAGTTGGAAGAGGCAATTACAATTCTGGAATCCCTCATTTAGATCATTAACCAGACATTGGAAAATAATAGTCTGATAATAATTATTGGGATTGTTGTAGATGCTTGGAAGAAATTCCTTTTGTAGATGAATAAAAGTATAAAATAATTTTCTAATTTGTGCAGTAGCTGTAGTTTTCCAAATTTTGATCAAATTTATATTTAGCAAAGGGAGAGAGAGAAAGTAGTAAAAGAAAATTAGCAAATAAAAAGAAAGAAGTGTAGTAAGAATTCTAGAAAAAGGGGAGAAAAAGCAGTAAAATTTTGTTATTGATGTCAAAGGGGGAGAGAATGTAGTGAAAAATTCCTTGACATCCTAAGGGGAGGTAGTGTTTTGTTGTGTTTTGAAATTTTGGAATTTGGAAGCATACCTCTAGTTTTGACACTTAAGTCATTTTTCAATAAGTGTTGCCATTAATGCCAAAGGGGGGAGATTGTTGGAAAATGGCTTGGGGAGATTATTAATATGGCTTCTAGTGTTTTAATTGATGGAAACTAAAATCACTATTGTGGTCTGCAGATCTGAACCTAGTCATACTGACAACTAAAGTCAAGTACAATGTATTATCAGTAGAGAACATAATGAATAGGGTATCTGGTTAGTATGTCAATCTATATGCATCACCAGATCATCATCTTATGGATCCCCAGGACAAGTTGTTAAGCATGTATGGTACCTTATTGGTAAGTTTTGTGATGTTACATTAATCAGTGTATGAGTAAAGAGATCTAGCAGAATGATTTTCTATCTATTTGTTCATTACGGCCGACCTAATCAATGAAGCATGTTGCAGATGTATAAGGGATGATTGTTTAATTATTTCTATGTTTGAGAATTTTGTTTTGAGTCCTAGCCATGGTTTGGCCAATGTGTGTGAGCACACATAAAAAAGTATTTATTATTTGAAGCGGACATGTAGAGAATATTATATTTTGTGTGAAGTCGACATATAGTGTTTGAATTATTGCTAGCGGGTATTTATGCGAGTTCGAGCAATTCATTTTGTATGCATGAGATATATGAGAGCATTTCTAGGGAAGAGAAGCTAGGTGTATGAATATCAAAAGATCATCTATGATAATTTTGCTAGTACAAAAGAGGATTTGGTGACAGAGCAGAAGCGAAGTGGAAAGTCTAACAAAAGGATTAGAACTTGATTTATGAGCTTCACCGGAACTAAAACTAGAAATTTGTAGTGTTATCTTCTCAGTTCAAACTTTTGTTGTAATCTCTAACATTTTGTAAGGTAGTGACCCTTCCTTGTTTTGAGCAATGAGCTCTAGGAAGTATGCCTGAATACATGTTCATTCCCTTTTCTTCATACTTTTAACAAAGTATATAAATTGTGGATTAATCTCCACCATGGTTTTTCCCCTAACAGGGTTTCCACGTAAAAATATTGGTGTTATGGTTCCTTGATTATCTTGTTCATGTGCTTGCATCTTTATTTTTGTTTATGCTTTGTTAATGGCTTAAGATCTAGATTTAAAGTTTAAATTTGTGGAATAGTGATTCACCCCCCTCTTAGTGTTCCTCGAGTCCAACAGTTTCCCATTGCCTCTAGAAGCCTATTAGATCAACTACCATATACTCCCAACTAAGTATACATAACTGCTTCAGGTTACCAAAGAAACTCACAACATTACTTAACACAAAAACTTACCAAAATAGAAATAATGAAATCAACCATGAAAACATTGATGCAGAGTGGCAGGGATAACAAATACCCAACTATGATGAAAAAGACACTCAGCTTAAATGATTCTATCAAATAATCTTACAAACCTTGGAAAAATTTAATCATGTCTTTTTGGATCAAAATAAGGTGTGACAACTTCCGAGCACTTAGGTTTCAACAAACTTCCACAAACTATGGTGAATTATGCACTTTTCTCCCTTAAGGCTAGTAGCCTTGCTCGGTAGGATAGTCAATATGAAATCCACATGGAGGACTTAAAAGACACAAAACCTATGGATTTAGACATCCAAAATGGACCTCTATCAAGTCTCAATACCTTTTTCCATGACTATCAAGGCACAAACCACAATAAGCCATTCTACTACTGCTCCAAAATACCTAATTCACATACCTACACCTGGGTCTTGACTATCTAGGCTCTCCCCTTCACCCCAAAGACAAAAATAAAATTGCTACAGATATTACATGCCTGTTACCATCATTCCTAAGTACCTCTTAAACAAATTCTTCAGAATCAAGCAAGAAATCACTTTTTTGCTTGTCCATTAGGCTTATCACATAGAGATGTCAAGCCAAACGCATTGCACCACTTCCTCCAATGAGAATTACCTTCTCCAAGACCATGATCACATGATGGTACACCCTTATATCTTCCATCCCACTAAGATTTATGAATTTTACAATGTGGGAATGGAAGAAATATGCATTTTTCACCCAAAACCCTAATTTTAAGGGTTTTTAGACCACCCAAGAGTAAAATTAAGATATCTCCCTTAATACTCAATAAAAACTCACCACTCTAGCACCAAAATAAAGCTTATTCAATAATATTTCCAAATATTATAGGATTTTAGCATATAAAAAAATGTACAGATCGTACCAAGCACGTGATCAGCAAATTCCATAGGAAAAACATGGGGTTTGAGACCACCCAGTAGTAAAATGGGGATATCTCACTCAATTTTCAATGAAATCACACCATTCCAATGCCAAAAGAAATTTTATTCAATTATCTATCAAAATATTATAGGATTAGAGCATGGAACAACACATACATTCCATAAAATGTATGGGATCAGCAATTTCTTTATGAAAAACATAGAAAAACAACTTCTTCTTAGAAACTCCTTCCAAACTTATTCAACAACCTCAAACTCAAGGAATTACATCAATATATCATTGGAATACCTTCAAAAACTTCTAAGAACTGACCAACTACCTTAAACACCCCTTTGCTCAACTCTATAATGACAATTTGCCAATGCTTTGCCTTAATCATCCCCTTACAACTTGATTTTGTAAATTCCTCTTAACTAACCTACTAAGACCCCAAAAGCCTTCCAATACATAAAAAATGGTCATTGAGACCTTATTCATAAGAAAAAAATATGAAAACCAAACCTACATTATATCCTATCCACTAAGATCACCTTGTCAACATGACATACATGGACAACTTATTACAATGCAACATATTTTAACATATTTTGCAACTTCCTCATTGCATATTGTCTAAAAATATTCAAATCCACTCCATAAAACTTTAAGACTCCCCTTTACATTCCAAGGTGATGGTTCCCCTGCACCATACACCCCCGCATAGAGAAACTCTTGTCCCAAGAGTAAAATCTAGCTCCTTGTCTCCTCATTGCTGCTCCATGCATATCCAGACCTGCTACTTGCCTTTTCCTCACACCTGGATCAAAATTTGATATCCTCCTATCCCTTATACCTACAAACAAATAGGGGTTAGAAACATAGAGTTCTACCTTCTTCTTTGCTCCATCTCCACACTTGTATCCATCCATCTTTGCTTGCATACTCTGCCCTCTCTTCACTATCATCAGACCTTTGCACCTTTGTTCCACTTGTTCTTTCCGCACTGTGATCAGACCTTGTTCACTATCATTGCCATGTATCATTGTTTTATCAGACTCACCAGCCCCTATGCTTGAAAATTTCATATTCTTGTCACCATTCCTCATGCGTATAGGACACACAATGGTCCCCACAGTAAGCTCTTCCTGTTTTCCAAACAATTCACTCAGTTTTCCATGCTTATGCACTATCCTATCATCATACTCCTTGAATGTATCAGACCTAGATGTGAATTCATCACTCACTCCTTGTAAAACCAAACTCCTCACTATCCTCCCATCATTCACCTTAACTAGATCAGACTTAGGCAAGAGTGCTTTCTTTGCCTTTTGCAAAAACAAACTTTCTACTATCCTAACACTATTTGTAGGTGCCTTCCATACTGTCACAACACCATCAACCTACTCCAAACTTGCAATCATATCTAACTTACTATTCTCAGTTCTTAAAGGCTCCTTCTTACCAAACATCACCACCTTAGACTCACCCTTATCTTCTCCACTTGTTTTCAAGGGATTCAACTTAAAACTTATGTCATCCTTCTTGATGGTATATGTGTTCTCCTAGCCATCATATACAAACCTTCTATCAAATTTCCAAGGTCTCCCCAAGAGCACATGGCATCAATCCATTGGCACAATGTCACATAATATTCTATCCTTATACTCTCCAATCTAGAAATCAACATATGCCTGCTCATTCACCACCAATTTTTTACTATCATTGATCCAAGAAACTCTATAGGGTGCTACATGAGGTATCTTTTGCAAACACAACTTATCTACCATCTCAATTGAAGCAAGATTATTAGTTGATCCTGAATCCACTACCATCCTACATACTTTACCTTATACCTTGCAATTTATTCTAAAGAGTGATTTCCTTTGTGGGGGTTCTTCAAGGATTGGTGCCTTGAGCAATGTTCTTCTAATCATCAAGCTCTCTCCAACTTCTAAAGTAAGGTTCACTATAGGTGAAGTCACAATCTCTTCATCCTCATGCACTATTTGATTCCTCCTCTCTCCACCATAAGAGCTTGAGCCTTGCTTTTTAGGGAATTTGAAGGCTAGATGTCCAGGCTGATTACAAGTATAGCATCTCCTTGAGAACTGGTAGGAGCCTCTTCCTCCATTAAATCTACCTCTTGAACCTTTCCATCTACCTCTAAAATCATATTGCCCTTGATCCTTCTTGTCATCCCCTTGAATCTCATTGTTTCCCTTTGAATTAGGATTGAATCCTCTTCCTCTAGAAGTGTTGCCTCTTCCTCTTGCTACCTTCTCTTGTCTCCTCTTTATTTTCTCTTCTACTCTCATGGCCATCTAGAAACATTGTTCAACTGACTTAGTTGCCAAAATGTTGATCTCATCCTGGATGTTGTACCTCAAACCATCCAAATACCTAGCAACCATTTCACCCTCATCTTCTTCATGCTTAGTCCTTATACTTAATTTATAAAATTATTTAGTATATGATTGCACATCCAAATCTTTTTGTTTAAGATTTTGCAATTTCTTAAGCAACTGAACATTGTAATCAGCATGAAGAAATTTACCTTTCATTTTAGCCTTCATCCTTTCCCATGAAATGATCTTTCTCTTTCCTTGTCTCTCCCTTTCCTAGTGCACAAAATTCCACCATACCAAGGCATGTCCCTTCAATCTTGTTTTGGCCCTCTTCACCTTAAGTCCTTCATCAACATCTTCACTATCAAAGTAGTTTTCCATAGCCCCAATCCAATCCAGGAGCTCTTCACTATCAAGTTTTCCTCCATACATATGAAAATCTATTTTTCCATGTCCCTCCTTCACAGCCTTCAAAAGCTTGATTTTTCTTGCATCGTCAAGGTCCATCTCCTCTTCTTCACCAAGAGCTTCTTCTTCCTCTTCATTTTCACTCACATCTTCTCCCACTCTATGCTTTTCCTTCCAAGCAACCATCTCTCTTTTTAAGGCTTCTATCTCCCTATCATGAGTGTCAATTTTCCTTGCAACTACACTTCCTCTAGGTGGAATTTTCACAATCCTATCTCTTCACCAACCTGAAAAACTAATCAAACAACAATACAAGATCTATTCCCTTGCTCTGATACCACTATGATGCAGAGTGGTAGGGATAGCAAACACCCAACTATGCTGGCAAAGACACTCAGCTTAAATGCTTCTATCAAATACTCTTACAAACCTTGGAAACATTGAATCATGTCTTTTTGGATCAAAATAAGGTGTGACAACTTCCTAGCACTTAGGTTTCAACAAACTTCTACAAACTATGGTGAATTAGGCACTTTTCTCCCTTAAGGCTAGTAGCCTTACCCAGTAGGAAAGTCAATATGAAATCCACATGGAGGACTTACAAGACACCAAACCTATGGATTTAGACATCCAAAATGGACCTCTATCAAGTCTCAATACCTTTTCCCATGACTGTTAAGGCACAAACCAAAATAAGCCATTCTACCGCTGCTCCAAAAGACCTAATTCACATACCTACACCTGGGTCTTGACTATATAGGCTCTTCGCTTCACCCCAAAGAAAAAAATAAAACTCCTATAGGTTTTCCACACCTATTACCATCATTCCTAAGTGCCTCTTAAATAGATTCTTCAGAATCAAGCAAAAGCTCACTTTTTTGCTTGTCCATTAGGCTTATCACATAGAGATGTCAAGCCAAAAACATTGCACCACTTCATCCAATGAGTCTTCCCTTCTCCAATACCATGATAACATGATGGTAGACCCTTATATCTTCCATCCCATTGATATTTATCAATTTTACAATGTGGGAATGGAAGAAATATGCATTTTCACCAAAAACCCTGATTTTAAGGGTTTTCAAACCACCCAAGAGTAAAATTAAGATATTTCCCTTAATACTCAATAAAAAATCACCACTCTAGAAATAAAAAAAGCTTATTCAATCCTCTTTCCAACCATTACAGGATTTCAGCATAAAACAAAATGTACAAATCGTACCAAGCACGTGATTAGTAAATTCCATAGGAAAAACATGGGGTTTGAGACCACCCGGTAGTAAAATGGGGATATGTCACTCTTTCAATGAAATCACACCATTTCAATGCCAAAAGAAATCTTATTCAATTATCTATCCAACCATTATAGGATTAGAGCATGGAACAACACATACAGGCTGTACAATGTATGGGATCAACAATTTATTTATGAAAAACACAGAAAAATAGCAACTTCTTCTTAGAAACTCCTTCCAAACTTATTCAACAACCTCAAACTCGAGGCATTACATCAATATATCATTGGAATAACTTCAACCACTTCTAAGAACTTACCAACTACCTTAACCACCCCTTTGTTCAACTCTAAAATGACAATTTGCCAATGCTTGGCGTTAATCATCCCCTTACAACTTGATTTTGTAAATTCCTCTTAACTGACCTACTAAGAGCCCAAAAGCCTTCCAATAAATAAAAAATGGTCATTGAGACCTTATTCATAAGAAAAAAACATGAAAACCAAAACTACATTATATCCTATCCACTAAGATCACCTTGTCAACATGACATACATGGACAACTTATTACAATGCAACATATTTTAACATATTTTGCAACTTCCTCATTGCATATTGTTTAAAAATCTTCAAATCTACTCCATAAACCTTTAAGAATCCCCTTTACATTCCAAGGTGATGGTGCCCTTGCACCAAACATAAAGGAAATCAATCTTTTAATTCTCTAACACAATCCATATAAAAACTTTTAAAGATCACATTCAATCACCATGAGAACGTTAAGTAGTGCAAGACAATCATAAAGTACTTTCAAATAATACATTTTCATTTAACAATTACTTTGACTAAATAAAACATGTAAGGTTACGAAAGATTCTTTACTTAATAAAATAATAATACAGTTTTCAAAGTACCATCCTTTAGTTATAAAAATAAACCATTAAATCAAACTCCATAAATCAACTAACTTAATATTAATAATTTTCTTCTTACGAGATAACAATAAATCAATCAATTACATTAAACTTTACCATTCTAAATATTAATAAAAATAACTCGTGATTAAATATTCCATCTTGGTTATTTTAATCAGTGCCATATTTAATTAAATTTATTTACCCGATTTATAAATTTATCAACCCAATAACTAATTATGCATTTTGTTACAAACTTATTATTATTATTATTATTATTATTATTTAAAATTTTAAAATTATAATAGGTAGGGTAAATATAATAATATAAGTCTATTATTTAGAGACCTTTACCATTCCAAAAATTTATAAAATGTTTTGTAATAAAATGACCCATTTAAATCATTTTACTTAATTTTGTAATTTCATCAACCTCAATATCTTTTTCTAAAATTATCCACTTCTGATAAAGATTAAGCATATACTTGAAATATAAACATATATATAAATACACACACACACACACATATATATATAAAATTATATTTATTTTATAAATCTGTAGAAGAGGATTCACAAGTAATAATCTATTGTTTGTAAGAAAGCCAACCAAACGTATTACAAACTGAGGAATACAATATACACAGACCTATATATAGATATAAAGGTTAAACCAAATGAATCCAAACATATTACAAACATAAGAATACAATATATGCATACCTATATATAGATATAAAGGTTAAGCCAAATGAATAAGTTATAAAACCTATTTGGCTTAATAACTTTAAACAGATTAGACATAATTAGATTTCATAACTAAGTAAGTACATATTTTACCCAAATAAGTTACTTAACCTGTATATATATGAAATGCCCATTTACTCAAACGTGACCACACTAAACCTCACTTAAACAATTTGTAAGAATAATAGTAAACTATATTATATATATATATATATATATATATATATATATATATATATATATCACAAATCAGTTTTAAAAAGAACTTGTAAATCAAAATCTTACACATGTAACTAGCTATTTTAAAATAGCATAAGAAAGCATTTGGCCCAACAAACAATAACCAAAGAAGTCAATAAAAAAACAAAAATATATAAATATAACACTATTTTCTCTTGAACATTACAAAGGATGGAATTACAAATGCAAGTATATGCCCACAATAAGTAACAATTTTTCCCCCATACCAAGAGTAGAACAAATGATAGCTGGAAAATAAAAGAGACTATAAATAAAATTAAAAGTTGAATTAAACCCCCAGCTATAGTGGTGCAGCGAACAACAAGGGAAGGATAGATTAGAGGAGAGGGGGTGTGGAAGCCTCCACAAAAGTACCAAACATGCCTTTGATCAACACATTGAGGACGTCGTTGATAAACGATGCCAGAAAAGAAATAAAAAAAAACTTGTAGTTGGTTTTAAGAGAAATCAGATGAGTTTTCAATTCAAATTCAAGACAGAAGTTGAACACCATACAACCATCAACACCAACCAAAGTCAAAACAAGTGAACTATAGGGCACTGAGAATTCTAAATTAGAAACCAAGCTACTATAAGGAGCCAACGTAAAAAAAACAGGCATCAAAGCTCAACCAACTCAAGGGGAAGCCAACAGTAAGCAAGAGAAAGACAAAAGTTCAGAGAAAAAAAAATAAAGGACTCATTACCAAGCAGATTTAGCATGCTCAATAGTTGATAGTTTGGTGGATGAAGCACATTCATCATATTTAATCTAGACAACATGAATATAGAGGAGTTTTAGAAAATGAAACGCATACAAGGAGATGATAATTTGGCCAACCTAAACCCTTCACTGAAGATGGAGATGATATGCCACGATCCCCAAATTCTGTTTTTGAGAAAAACACTATTCCTTCCCAAAATTTCCCTAACTATAATATTCTATTTTTAGCTTTCACCCGAGCACAATCAGAGTAAATTTTGTTCCAATTCTCATATATTGTTTTTCACCCAAAATCCCCAAAAAAAAATTAAGGAAAAACTCTATAGTTTTTTTGATAAACTAACGGGACAGATGGCAATTTTCCTAATTCATTTTTATGTTTCTAAGAGTGCACCCAACATTTTCTCCAAACTTGGTTTTTCCACCTCTTCGTAAATCTTATGGTTTTATTTAATCTAGAAACCTAACTTTCTATGAAATTATTTAATTAACAACTAAGGGTAACAATTCTTTTCACCATTTATTATTGTTTTACTATTTAACATTAAATCAAACTATTTAAATTTAATAACTGTCACGTAATTCTTTTAATTTTTGAAATTTATCCTTTCAAATATAATATTTAATAAAATGTCCATTATGATATTTTATGCACTACCTCATTATCCAAATATTTGAAATTTAAAAATAAACTTTATTAATAAGTGGATTATTAATCCTTTATATTAAATTTGAAAATAAACATTATTTATAAATTTAAATTTATGTTCTATTTACATATTCATCTTTAATAAAATAATAGTATAAACTATCAAATCATTATAACCTTCAAATTAATTTAATAATTAATTACTAAAATTCTCTTAATAATTTAATAATTTAATTTAATACTTTAATTAAATCAATGTTACAAATACAAGCAATGTAACCCAAAATAATAAATGAATGACAAAATAGAACAACATTAAATGAATACCAAAACGAGAAAGAGGTCGCAAAAAGATGACGTCGTCAGACACAATGACAAGGTGACGGACTAGGACGAGGGACTTTCTTGTCAACTCCAATTTCCACATCATACCCATTGGGTTTATAAGGCATGCTCAAACTCGACAGTGCAGGTGGAGTTGGTGCCCGGTACCTGCATCCTACACCAAACCAACATCATACAACATATATATCCCATTGCAAACATATAGTGAGAGGGAGTCACAGCGTACCAAGGAACTCACAGACAAGCAATGCTACACTGTGTCCTCACCTGACTCCAAACAAAAACACATTATCATAATATCATGAAACAAGCAATAATCAATTTACATAACCACATAATACCACATCCAAAAGATAGTCATAACTAGATAAAGATAAACACCATGCATAATCATATCATCAACATCATAAAATAGTATCATGAACATCCAAGAAAAATACACAAGCCAAAATCTTGAAACAATCACCATCATCGTCTCGAGTCCACAACAAAACAAAGGAAGAGTATTAGAAAATGACAACAACATGAGGGGTATTACAATTTTTCATATCATGTGTTCCCATCAATGAAAAAGGGGGAGATTGTTGCAAGTATGTAGGTGTTGTCAATGATGTCAACTAGTTATCAACTAGTTGTTGCTATCATTGACATCATGGAAACAAGATATTGATTATATAGGTTGAGGATATTGAGAAAATTGTAATACATAAGTTTTGTTGGTTTTCTCTGGATTGTGCTCTAGGATGTGTTTGTATGCTTATGTGGTTCAAATATATTGTTCATGGTTGTTGATAGTTTCTATATCCATATTTTGGGCTTCTAGTCATCATACAGTGCGAGATATTTTCACTAGTATGTGTACCATGCTCTTTTACGTATCTAGTTGTGGTATGGGAGAAATGTAGTTGCTATGGATTTCTCTAAATTTTGGTTTCAAGACTTGCAGTTTAGAAAATAAGTATATATGATCATGTTCAAGTTAAGTTTGTTTTCCAAAGAGATTGGATCATGTTAATGTTGTGTGTGCTCAATTGTCTTATGTATTTTACATTGGTATTGATCGACCATGAGTTAAATAGTACTCCCAAAGTATATTGAAGTGTGTTGGGACTTATTTAAGTCCTCATTAAGTGTGCTTTTGGGTTGCCCTCATTCAAATTCCACTGTAGAATGTTTTGGTGTCGACCTAATTTGAATTTGTAAATGGAAATGGTGTGTGGCCAACCTTGGATGAGTTTCAAGGTTGAAGATGGTATAAATATGAGTTGAGATGCTTATGAAAGGAGAATGCAAGAGAAAGATAGATACAAGATAGATGTGAAATAGTGTACTCTATCATTCAAGCATGTCTGCAAGTGTGTGAGAAAACTATGGTGCAAATATCCATTGCATTGATATTTTTTCTCTCTATAACAAATCTCTTCTATTTTCTTTGTAACTATGTGGTAGTGAGCCTCTGGGTGGTTAACCCCCATTGGATAGTGAATCTTGTTTTGGACATGTAATTCTTATTTTTCCAATGGGCCTTTTTCATAGTGAGCCTTTGTGTTTAATTCTAGAATTCTGTATATTGTGAGAAAATCCTCATCATGGTTTTTACCTTATTGGGTTTTCCACATAAATATTGTGTTATTGTGTGTATGGTTTTTCTTCTTTTAGTTTCTACTTTTACACTTAATGATTAATCACATTAGCAAAGTAAGGGATTTGTCAATGGTAATTGATCTAACCTCCGGTGGAAGTTTTAAAGGTTAAAATTGATACAACTGATTAATCCCCCATCACAATTGTCTTGTTCAACTACACATTTATTTTATTCTCATATCTCTTAGAAATTAGACCAATTTCTTTGCTTATCAATGCATACTAGATATGGTATAGTGATATGTATAAAAAAAAACACAAATCACAAACATAAAGTATTTTAATATTACTAACATCGAAGCTATACAATTATAGTTAATCACACATAATTACAAATTCATTATCCTAAATCTATATGCACTACCTCGCACAATTTTTTTTGCAATTATTGAGACAATTACAAAAAGCGTTGAACTAGATAGAACTTAATGAAAAAAACAAAATTGTTGGATATTTTAACATAAATATGGAACAACATAATGCAATAACAAAAGAACTAGAAAGCTTCTTGCAAAGAAAAAGAATAGATTTCTTATTTGACAAAAACCATGCATATCTAGAATCCCTAATTGTCCATGCCTAGTCAAACATTGAAAAAAAATGTTTTGATATATTCAGAATAGATAATTATTGGAGTGATATTTATACAAATACTCTTTTGTTGAATGTATAAGTTTGAAAACAAAGAAAATATGATAATTTATACATATATTTTATTAAGAATATTCAAGAAATATGTTTCAAAATTACTCTAACTTGTATTTTATTTATAATTTTTATGGCATTGATTTTTTAGTAACTTGACTTTTATTCAATTTCAATACAAATGAGTACTAAAAAAAGGGCATAAAACAAGGAAAAGGAACCGGTCATGAAAATAAAAAGTACATAAAAAATTGCAATAATAAAAGATAAAATATTCTTCTCACTTATATACTTAGTCTCCTTTCATACTTAATTTATTGGATAGATCGAACACAAATACTTCCAAAAGAGTATTGATAAAATATCTAAATTGTAGGAAAATTGGAGAGATTTTTGAAGTAGATGTACTCATCAAAAACAAATCTTATCTTTGAAAGTAAAAAAACTCAAAAAAATCCACCATGCGAACTTAGCTGATTGCAAAGGGGAAATGACCCTTAGAGTTAATGTTACAAGAAATGTACTTAAAAATCTTGAAGAAAAAATATTTCCAAGTGCAAGAATCTATATAACAAGTTACAAATTCATTGCCAAGTAATTGTATGATCATAGTGATTGTGAATTTATCTTTCTCTTGGATAAGTCTACTATAATAGACAACATCCTCGTAGTTTGCAAACAATGCGTATTTGTACCCAATACCACAATAAGAATGGTGTTGCATAGTGGTACAAAAATATATAATTGGCAACATAGGTGTTATTTTTTTATATAGAAAAACACCTTATCAACATATTCTAGACATCAAGGATGGAGAAACACAACTGGACAAAAAAAAAGTAAGAGAAAAAGTAAAATATTTAGTAAAATTTGAGTCAAAAAAATTTATAAAAAAAAAGCTTTATCAAAGGTCAATGTATGTTTTCTTGCTTCTTTATACAAAAAATAGCGATTATAAAAAAAAATATTTATCAAAATTTCATATAAAATTTTATTTACAATATACATTGTACATAGTTTGTAGATAAATAACAACTCTATCTTCCCTATTACAAGGATTTGTAATTCTCATCTACCCTCCAAAAATTATCTTTCTCTTTTCATATGAGCCATATAGTCTTCACCTATCAATTTTTATAATATAACAATAAATTCACTCATGTCATATTAACCTTGCAAAGACTACCCACACTATCATTCAAGATATCCATATCCAAACTCCTATCAATATTGATTGTCCTAATCATCAAATCAATTATTTAATAGATATCAACCCTCTAGTCAGAATATGTTTCCAACTAACCATTTTTTGTCCTAATAGTAGGCATACTAAAAACTTCAATATGCTCAAACGCATTTAGTTTTTCAAAAATATTTTTTCCAAATTTTATTGATATCTAGAATAATTTCTAACAAATCAAACCTTTCGAACATGTTTGATACATGTCTAACTCTATCACCATCCAAATTTCCACACTTTTGCACCAATTTAACAAAACTATTTGGCTAGACCAATTTACATGGAAATACTTTAATCTATTTCATGTTCTTATATGATTTTTTAATCCATTTGTTAATCATTCATAATTTTCTCATACTTCCTCAATATTTCCAAGAATATAACTTGTACTACAACATTTTTAGAATAATATCACAATTTTTTCCACCTCTATCACATTCTTTACTTTTATCTACCTTTTTAATTTTTGTGATCTCTTCTTTCAACTTCTTAATTTGAATTTTTAACATATCTCTCTCTTGACATAATATATCTTCTCCAACTCTTTCCTTGTTTATAACCAATCCTCCTTGTCTAAAATCATTACTCAATTTCTAGTTTTCCTCTTTCAATTTTGCAATTTTAGTCTCCATACTCCTAATAAAAGAAATAAAGCCTTCAAGATTAGTAAGAAATTTCAACAACTCAAACATTCAACAACTTACCTCTTTCTACCTCTTTTCATATTTTTCCATTCTTTTAAAAATAATAGATACAAAATTTTGCAATAACTACTTTTCTTTGAATTTTGTTTAACTTCCCAAATTCACTTTTTCTAGTTGATAATATTTAGTAGTCATCTCACATTCAACATGTTATATCTCAAAAATGCTGGTTTGAAACCACAAGAGGTTGTCAAGCTCTTGATACATTTTTGGCTAATGTATAAGGCCAAATGATGGATTTGAACCTTCTTCTCTCTAGGCTCTATCAGACCCAGGTGGGTGTACCTATGTGAATGAGGTAGACTTAGACTATGTATATCATACTTAAGCAATCTATCCACAATGGTAGTTGGAAGTGGAGAGATGTAGACTTATTTGGTGTAAATTGTATAAGAAATATCAAGTTATGAAGTTCATGGATATGTTTAGTTAACAGATGAAAAAAAAATTGAATGAAACTAAATGATGAAATGTATGAGACTAGTGCCTTGTTGGGTATATGGAGTTAAATGAAAGCCTGAAATAAGTGGTTTATACTTGGCATAAATTCTAAATATTTGGCATACCAATATTTGTTTATAACTTGTATAAACATGCAAGAATGTAATTACTAGAATCTTCTTAGAGATCCAAATAACACTTCCAAATTACTGTGAATAACTAAAAGGATTTTAGTCTTTGCTTGAAAGAACCAATTAATTATATCACACAAGTGCAAAAAATGTCCATTGATAAACTGAGTATATACTTGATATATCAATTTAAATAACAGAGAAATATCAACCTTGGAGACAACCTGATAATATTTTTCAATTAGTTAAACAAAAAATTGACACTAGTATGACACCACAAAATCAAAGTTCTTTCATTGATTTCTCCAAAATTTCATACATGCATCGTGGTCTTTTGAAATGTAGACATTATTCCTATTTTCCTGTTACTTTTTCCTATCTAATCTAATAATATCCTTTTGGTCTTGGTCTCTCATATTTATATGAGAGGAAACAAGCTTCAGACCAAAGGTCATGTCTTTTGGTAACAAAAATAAATTATGAAATATAACTAAAATAACTAAACAACAAACATGTACTCCAATCCATTAGTCTTCGAGTATAGAGCCCGTGGTCACCTAAGACCTATGAATATATTTTTACTTTATTATTAATCTTCCTTCGTGATGTTGATGATTAATCCTCATCTGACCCAAGATAATTTTATTTCCATTTTCTTATTGTCAAATCATTTCGCCATTTGAACTCTTCTGCAGTAGTGAAATTTGTGAGATGATTCTTCCATCTATTATCAAGAAAATTCCTGACATCTACCATGAATTTCATGTATCCACTATCTAATATTACAATCCCATTGAGCAAAGCATTAAATCTATCAAGGCTGTCATCCCCATCATTTTGTATGTGTGTCAAGCACTGAGAGACCATCTGATCAAATTCACCTTTACACTCATCCAAACCTTTTAATTGATTATCCTCTTTAATGGTTGAAGGGTTGAAGATGTTTTTTATAGAATCAAATATGCTTCTATTATCCACCTTCTTCTTCATATCTATCAAATACTTGTGCTCCTCAATTACCGCTTCAACATTTCCTGAGTAGGTTTAAGTCTTGGAGGGGCATCAGGATCTCTTTGTGTTTCCTTGCAGAGAGTAGTTAAAATGTGATAAGTACCACCTATTCTGGAGTTCCTCTAAGATAGGGGAATTAGTATTTATATGTTACAAAGCTTTAACTAGATTTCTAAAGCTTTCATCTACTCCACCTATTTTTTCTTTCAATATTTCAATTCTATGCTCGACTATTTTTCTCAAGGTATCCAAGATGTGACACTTGACATCCTCCATTTTGTGCTTCTTTAGCTGATCAATTTCATTTTTCATTTGTTGAATATGTGGGTCTTTAGTCTAGATGGGTGGGTGATAAACAATTATCTCATCCCCCCTCACTATTGTAGTGTGTTGTAATTGTTTTTTCAACTTGACATTTTCAATAAAAAATTTATTTACTTCATCATTTGACAATTTCAGTCTTTTCTTGTATTCAGTTATTTTCTTCTCCATTTTCTCCACCACATATTTGGTGAACATTTTTCAATGCATAGTTATGGTAGTAGCCTCTGTTGGAGTTGTATCTTTCATTGTCCTCTCCATGGATGACCCCCTCATTTATTGCACCACATCTAAGAGTCTAAGATTCCTTGTGATTTTTTGCGTTGTCCATGGGGAAAGAGTCTAAGTGGTAGGGTTATACCCTATTATTGATACACTTTCCTCTAAGTCAAATTCTACAACAAACATTTGGTCATTTTGTGATCTGATTTGGTCCAAAGAAACACCTTGGACAACTCTATTCCTAGTATGATCAACATATTACTTTTCAAAACTAATTATCTTGCTTCCTGAGGAGTAACAGTAATATTGTCAATATTTAACTTTTCCAATATTTGGGCCTGAATCTCAACCTATTTTGAATCATCGACTCCTATGAGAATGATCTTTAACCTTTCATCAAACTACTTCATTTTTATCTTGATCCAAAAATATTTGAATTCAGTAGTATGAATGAAATTGTCATCCTCCATAAACCTTGGAGAGGAAACCACTCTCTCATCATCCTGAATCTCATCAAAAGCTCCTTCTGATATCCTAATTTTATGATCCTAGGGCTCCTAAATTTTCTATTGCTCTACTACCTCTTTCATTTCATTCAAATTCAATACTGCTTCATGTTCCTCATCACTTGAGCCATAATCAACTAATGACTCAATTTTTTGTTTCTTGGTTGGGGGTTCATATGTAACCCTTTGGATCACATACTCTTTCTTTTTCGAAGTTGAGCGGATAACTAACCCTCATGAATCTCTATAATTCCTCCACATCTCTAATCCAATAGAGAACTCCTCAAACACTGTCAAATCAAGAAATAATGTGCCTTTTCTCTAATTCCTCATTAGATCATGCTCCATCCAGAAGCATCTGCAACATGAACTCCAAAAAACATATTCTAGCAGGCACAAATTTTGGAAAAATATGTTGTGCCTGGTCACAACCATACACCTTGATGATAGTATGTTGTTGCATTAGGAGCCTTGGTGTAGAAAAACTAAGGGTAGTAATTATTTGAACACAAAAATTGCATTCATTGCACCTATTGTCTTGTATGTAGCACCAATTCTATATAGGGAGTCTAACTCTGTTCTCTTGTGTGCATAATTTCATCCTTTTAGTCCATTTTGTTTCATTTTGATACAAAATTAAATAACATAGCACAGAATACTTTTTAAAAGACATGGGAGCCTTAGCCTCCTTGAACTACAACAAGCCCTCATGAATTTGTTCTTCAATCACAAAAGAAAAATAAATTCAACATTTGACTTCGAATGCTGAATGATCATAGCCATCCTCATCAATCCTACTGACATGTTATCCTCTTCATCTATTCCAAGAACCTAACATAGTGCATGATATGTATTCTTGAAGTAAACCTGAAAATCAGACACTAGAAAAGGTTCTACCTTTAAGGAGGGGATGGGAAGTATCCTATTATTATCACCCCTTTTCATGTGTAGGGGGAGCTCATCACTCCTATAAGTTCTCCTTAACCTTTTGTACTCTTGCTCCAATTTCCCCAAATTCACTTTTGTAACAACTTGTTTGTTCAAGTTGAAACATTTAATAATGGCTTCCCTTCAAACATCCACTAAACACCTGCCATCTAGGAGCCTAAAAATATTTTTTGGGGAATGGCATCTATTGGGCAGGGCTTTAACTAGCTTGATATCAATGAAAAAATTTGGGACTATCTATTTGGCCAAGTCTAGAGTCCACAGGTTCGATGTCGGAACCTTATCATTTTTGTTCCTATAGAAATACTAGTATAAATTCCACCTAGATTGAGAAATAATAGGGTCCTTACACCCCTGAGCTAAATCTATAAAGACCTTCTTTGGCCCCTTGTCTACTGAACTAGGTTATAAATTAAGAAATGGAGACTGTAAATATGGTTTGCTAGCTTTAGGTTCATCTTTTCTAGCTCCTATTTCTAATTTCTTTGGTGCCATTACTATAAAAATCAAATAGTGATGAACAGAGCTTACCTAGAATATAGTCCTCTTTTGGAGAATTCCCTTCACCTCCACACCTCAAGCTCGTCTACACTCAGTATCTATTGCTATGAATGAGAAATCTCAATCTACTTTGTTTAATTCCACACCCATCCGTATTAACTCTTGAATCATAAATTCTCATCATTCAAATCTTTCGCATTGAGCTCAATTTCATATTTCAAAGTTGATTGATGTAACTGGCCTACTTTAAATATTTCAACAACTTCTTACTGCATTACCTCACATCACTTTTCACCTCCCTGCGATACCATGGTACATATTGTTACTTTACTTTAGTATACCGCACTACCATGCACCACCTTTTTCTTCATTGCAGTATTGCGGTGTACCCTTAGTTTGTACTATACTACTCTACCGTGGACTACCCTTCTCCTTCCTGCAGTACCACATTGTCCTCACATTGCTTTTCTTTGTATACCGCTTTACTATAGGCTATATTCTAACCCTCTACGATATGGTGGTGTCTCCTCTTAATATTATTCTTAAGTACGGCTCTATCATAGGTCTTGTTCTAACCCTCCATGGTATAGCGGTTCTATTTGTCTTTGTTCTTCATCACATTGCTCTACCATGGGCTATGTTCAATCCCTCCATCATATAGCAGTTTCCTCTTATTAATACTGATTATTATACCACTCCACCATGGCCTAAGTTTTAACCCTTCAATGTATAGCGATAAAAGAGTATAATGTTAGATTCCTCTACCATGCTACCATGAGTTATTTTTCAAGAGGCTGCAGTAATGAGGTAAGAGGTGAGGGTTGTGTAAGGTATTCAATGAGGTTATGGTATAGCGGTAAAAGGCTATTTTGGCTTCATGGACAGAAATTGAGTGATTTTTTTATGAAAAAGATGGCATTAATTTTTTATTTCCATTGATAAAAGCTTTGGAATTTTTTATGAATATTTTGGTTCTAACAACGGCTCCAGTTGGGGATGAGTGATTTACCAATCACTGCAAGAACCTAGAATCTCAAGTTGCAGACCAAGATTTTAAAAACTATGAAAGATGGAAAGTGGAGTGGATGAAATGGCTAAGGATGTAGAGATGGAAAATAATGGAGATGGAAATGAACCTATACTACCATACATGGAAATAAATTTTTTTTTTTAGTAAGGGAAATCTTGGATTGTCCATGTACTAGCAAGTCCTAGTCCCTTTTATGATTTCCTAAACTACTGTGCATGGAAAAAGATTATTTTAAGAGGCTTGTTAAGAACTTTCCATGCACTGGAAATCCTTAATCCTTTAATACTCCTCAAGAAAAGAAATGCTTTAGAAATTGTCCATGTACTGGAAATTCTTAGTTCTCACTAGAAATATTCTACAAATAATAAGAATCTTCTCCTTTCTTGCTAGTGATAACAAAGGGCCCTAGCCACAAGGCTTCAAATTTCCCATGCTTTCCCTTCTCCTAACATCTAGCGTTCCACATCAGCACCAGATCAATCACTTCAAATTTTCTTTTTTTGTCTTTCTTATCAAAGAGGTACTTCATCTGAGATTGCATCTTCTCATTTTGCTTTTGAGCTATCCTCCTTATTTAATCAAGTTTTGGAAGTTGCTCCATTCTTTCCTCCATTGGTTCTAGAATGTCTAAATCTTTATGAAGGATGAAATTATAAACTAGTCAAAGGTTCTGTAATGAAATTCTGGCATGTGTCCCATACACCAACTCAAATGGAGATTTCCTAATTGCCTTTTTTAAAGTTACTCTATCCACTCACACAACCATTCTTAATTTTGAATCCTAGGATTTCTTTTTTCCATCTAACATTCTTCTTATGATTTTTAGAAGACTCTTATTGTTGGACTTTGCCTGACCATTGCTTGTGGGTGGTAGGGCCAGCATAAGAAATAGTGATACCATATGTGTTACAAATGTTTTTGAATTCATCAGATCTAAAGCACATCCCATTGTCTATGATTAATCTTATCGATGTACCAAATCTTGTTATGGTATTCTCCATTAGGAAATTTAATACCACCTTACTTGTTGCCTATTTTTTTGGGATTTCCTCTACCCATTTAGTGAAATAATCAGTAGCTAATAATATCCACTTATGTCCTCTACTTGAATTTTCCTATATTTCCCCAATAAAATCAATTCCCCATTGATGGAAAGGGGCTTCTACTTGTAAAGGTCTGAGTGGTAAGGCTCCTTGATATTTCATCTTTCTTGAGAATTTCTGGCAAGCTTCACACTTCCTCACATATGAAAAGGAATCATTGAAAACCTTAGGCCAGTAATAGCCTTCCCTAAGAATTTTATGTGCTATTATTTTAGCAGAATAATGGCCTCCACACACTCCTTCATGCATCTCCCTCAAGACATGTTTTTCCTGTGATTCATCCAGACATAGTAACAACACTCCATCTCTATTTTTATAAAACATATCACCTTCTATGAAAACATATTTAGATGCTTGTAGTTTCAATGTCCTCCTTTGATTATCATTCAATCCTTCAGGGCACTTCATGTGCCTGAGATAATACACTATGTTTGTATACCAAGAAGTATGTTCAATGATTGCAACTGTACCATCTTCATTTTCTACATTATAGATCTAGTTAGCTTCAATGTTTGTTTCTACCATTATTTTGACCAAACCCTATCCCCTTACTAACTTGGTGATCTGAATTTCCATATTGAATTCCTATATCTTATTGATCCATTTGCATATTTTCCTTGTCACCTTTGTTTGTACCAAGATATCTTTCACAATTGCATGTGGTACATATGCAATTACTCTAGCCCCAACTAGATATGGCCTAAAATCCTTTGTTGTTTATCCATAATATCATACTTCTATTCTACACCCTGCAGTGACTTTCTGAAGAAAGATACTAGTTGTTCATGGCCTTCATCATTCTTCTATAACATAATAGCTGCTATGGTCTAAAATGAGGCAAAAGAGAATATTTGAAAAGGTTTGGTAAAATCAAGAGATTTTAGAATGGGGGCTTCTTTGATGACTTTTTTGATAGATATAAAGGCTTCTAGGGATTCTGTAGTCTAGACTATCTTTTCTCCCTTTTTCATCATTTTGGACATGGGTTTAATACTCTCAACAAAGTTTGACACAAATATTCTAACAAAAATAATTTTCCCAAAAAATGATGAATGGATTTGATAGTTTTGGGAATGGGGATTTTATCTATGGCTTCTACTCTTTCAGGGTCCATTCTAATTCCTTCTTTTGACACAATATTCCCTAAAAGTCTACCTTATGTGACAACAAAATGACATTTTTTAGGATTAATACTAATACCATATTCCAAAGCTCTGATGAATATCTTATCCAAGTGTTCCACATGATATTTTTCCCTTTTGGAATAAGAAGTGAGGTCATCTTGATATACTACCATTATAGCATTGATTAAATCTACAAATTCCACATCCATGGCCCTTTGGAAAGTTGCTCCTGCATTTGTGATGCCGAAGGGCATTCTTACATAGACATACATTCCCCATGGAGTAGTAAAAGTTGTCTTATATTGCTCAGACTCTTTAACTTTGACCTGATTGTAGCTAGAAAATTCATCCATCATTGAAAACAAATCACACCCAGTCACTCTATGTAGTATGGCTTCTATATTTGGGACAGGCTAATTGTCTTTAAGGGAGGAAACATTCAAATTTCTAAAATCTACACACAATCTAATATCTCCATTTTTCTTTCTTACTAGGACCAAGTTTGAGACCCATGTTAAATTTCTAATGGGCTTGATAATTCCTCCATCTCCAATTTTCTCCAATTCCTCTTGCATTTTAGGCGCCAAGGTTGGGTTGATGGGCCTCTGCTTCTTCCTGAATGGTTTTGCATTTGATTTTAAAGGAATCTCATGTTGGAATAAGTCTTCCCTATAGGCTTTAAGATCCTCATAAGATCAAGCAAAAACATTCTTGTACTTCCTCAACAACGCAATCAACATTTTTTTGATAGTTGGACTGATTTTCTTTCCAATATATACCTTTTTGGGTGCTAATTCAGTCCCTAAATTGACTTCTTCTACATATTCTTTTTTAACTAGTGTCTGCTTCATGAGAGGTCAGTCATTCCCATCAAATACTCTTTCTAGTGCCACAAGCCCTTTTGGAATTTTTTTAGTTTTTAGCTGCACAACCTCTTTTCCAAATATAGTTTGTTTTCCATCTATTTCCTCCACAAAGGAATTAAAATCAATCTCTTGACCTTCATACTGGTCTATACAATGGAGAAAATTTATGAGATCATTATCATCATTGAAAAATTTCCAGCTATATATATTTTTAGGGATGACATGCCTTGTTTTAAATTCAACTTGAGATACCCTAGCCAAGGTGATATCATCTCTTCTTAGGGCTACATTAGCTAAAAATTTTGCCATTATGTTTTTTGATATGTCTATCTATTCAATGGAGAAAGCATCAAATAATTCAATTGTATCCCATACAACATTCCTATATTTTTTTAACCTTTTGTGTCTTGTAGCATATCTTGACCTGACTTGTGAAATAATAAATTCAAAATCTCCTAGAACAGTTAGCAATTTGATCTTATATTTAACAACCATATTTAAACCAATTAGCAAGGCTTCATATTCTGTTATACTGTTTGTACATTTAAATGTTAGCAAAAATGAATATTTGAATTTAGTGCCTTCAGGTGAGATAAACAATATCCCTGCTCCATTTCCTTCTTGGCTACATGCTCCATCGAAATAAATCTTCCACACACCATCATGATTCTTGGAAACATGTTTGTCAATTGGATCAGTATTGACTAGTTCAGGCTAGGATGGTTCTATTCTGAAACTCACTAAATCCACATCACAAAAGAAATTTAATTAATCTTAAGTCACATAGTCTACAATCTGATTCATTCGTGGTTCTCTATATAGCTTGAATTCTTGATTTTTAATTGGTATTATAGCATAGGATAAGTCAAATTGTACATTCCCTTTGACTGCTACAGTCCACTATCTTGATAAAAGAATTCCAAAATGAGGAGTATCAATTACAGTTATATATATGCTATAGGTTGCTTGTTGATAAGTAACCAATTTTACTTCAACATCTTTCATAACTCCCACTACTAGGACATGTCTATTATCCATAGCATAGCACTTGCCACCATTAGTATCCACCCACATGCCAAGTTGTTTTATAACCCCTGCTGGCATGATATTTATATAGCAGTACCAAAATCTATCATACAATTCCTCACCAGTTTGCTATTTATGAGTAATGTAGTAAAGAATGGGTCAACTTGTGGAGGATTAATCAATGCATCATCCAGACAAACCTCTAGGACATTTACCTTTTCCTACTTATTACTAATCTTATTGGTCCCCTTATCTTCAGATCTTGTTTTTTTTTTTTATCATTTGGTGCAAGAGCACCTTCACATCACCATGATTCTATTTTATAAATAATTCCATTTTTTCATTTGTAGGGGTCATTCAAAGTCATTTGATGAGTAATTGCAAAAAAAATGTAAAATTGTCAACAATTATTGTAATGAGAGTGTAAAAGTTGCATAAATTAGGAGTTAATGGGTCATTAGAGTCTAATAAATAATAGGTAATTGAAAAATAGTTGGAAACTAATTCTATATGGTGTAAATTCCTTTAAAAATTCCATTTAACTCCTTTTTTACTCATTGGTGATTGAATACTTGGATCTAATAATAAAAAAAAATCTGATTTTATGCACATTTTCCGGAAAATTGACCATTTTCAGGATTATGTATGGCCTATACGGACTTGGAAACATGTAAGAATGTTCTTGAAAGTTGATATTATCAGTCACCTTCCAAATCTTTCTTGTTTAATGCATTTTAGTTAAGAATTGTTCAAGATATAGTCGTTTTTCTCAAGATTGTCTAAAACCCTTGCTAGGGTAATAGTTTGTAGTAAAAATCATGTTTTTCCAAGTTTAACCATTGGATTTTGCTAAAAATTGGAGGAAATTTTCATAAGAAGGTCCTCTAAAGTCTCACTAGAGTGATTGGATTAATTAATTTATTTGTGAAAGTTATAGGTGACTATTTGCATGCATATCTTCCTATTTAGGCCTAATTAGTAGCAAAGAACTAAGGGATATAGTGGAGAAAATCAATGGAAGGGTTTATTTTGAATTCTTGGTGAATGATTAAAGACTTTTTATCCATGTTTGTGTCCAATTTTGTGTCAGGTCTATTGGAGGAGACATATTTGTTCTTGAATGAACCAATGCATTGGAGAGTGCACTAATGAAGTGTTTTGAATCCTTGTAACATGAAATTGAATATTGCACTTGTAAATTCAGTTGGATAATGGTGTTTGATGGATCTAATAACTTTTGGAACTTTGATCTCATATGTGAATTAATTTTTGGTTATTGAAGTTGGGAAATTTTGTTGTCTTCCTTTGACTTTGCATCAATTGGTATCAGAGCCCGGGAAAGATATGGGTTGATAAGTTGGTTGTGGTTTGTGGTTTGTAGTTATGTGTTTGGTGGTTGTTTGTAGGTAATTGTTTTGTGAAGCAAGTAGGAATATTGTTTGAGAGGATGGAGAAATTGAAGAAGCATTTGCAAGTAGAAGAAGAGAGAAAGAAGAAGAAGAGACAAGCCAAGCTTGATAAAGAGATAGTTGAGATAAAACAAGAGATAAAAAGGATGGACAAAGAGTTCCAAGAATCTATGAAGAAGATAGAACAAATGATGAAGCAGGAAACAAGTTGGCACTTGAAGATAAAGAGAAGAGTCACATGGCCTAGAAGGAAGATAGTTAAGAGAAGAAATAAAATGAAGGTAAAAGAGGAAGAAGCCTTTGAAGATGCAAGAGAAGAATTCATTAAAGAAGATGTTGCAGAATTTTCCAAGCAAGAAGATATGATAGAGGACCTGATTACTGTAGTTGAAGACATAGAACGAATGATAATGAAGGAGTTAATCTTGGAGTTTTGCAAGGAATTTCAGAATGATGGAGGTATCATTATTTTCCCCTTATATCATTTCATTGTGTTACTAATGCTTTGGACAAAGCATTGTTTGCAGGTTGAAGGTCAAAGAGAGGAGCATGATCTTGAGGTGTATGAAGGAATGAAGAATCTAATTTTAGAGGGGAATTATGGTAGACAACTAATTTTCATGGAAAAATTTAAACCAAAAGTGAAAATGAAGGTGATAAAGAGTAGGTCAGTGGTAGAGCATTTCAAGAAAGCAATTTTGTTGGTAACCATACTTTCAAATGGACTTGAAATATTCTTGGTGGGGAGTTTGGTGCAAGATAACCTTCACATCACCATGATTCTATTTTATAAATAATTCCATTTTTCCATTTGTAGGGGCATTGGAAGTCATTTGATGGGTAATTGCAAAAAAAATGTAAAATTGTCAACAATTATTGCAATGAAAGTGTAAAAGTTGCATAAATTAGGAGTTAATGGGTCATTAGAGTCTAATCAATAATAGGTAGTTGCAAAAAAGTTGGAAATTGATTCTATATGGTGTAAATTCCTTTAAAAATGCCATTCAACTCCTTTTGTACTCATTGGTGATTGAATACTTGGATCTAATAATAAAAAAATTATGATTTTATGCACATTTTCCAGAAAATTGACTATTTTCAGGCTTATGTACGGCCTGTACGGACTTGAAAACGTGTAAGAATGTTCTTGAAAGTTGATATTATTAGTCACCTTCCAAATATTTCTTGTTTAATGCATTTTAGTTAAGAATTGTTCAAGATATAGTCATTTTTTTCAAAACTGTCTAAAACCCTTGCTAAGGTAATAGTTTGTAGTAAAAGTAGTGTTTCTCCAAGTTTAAACATTGGATTTTGCTGAAAATGGAGGAAATATCCATAAGAAGGTCTTCTAAAGTCTCACTAGAGCAATTGGATTAATTAATTTATTTGTGAAAGTTATAGGTGACTGTTTGCATGCATATCTACCTATTTAGGCCTAATTAGTAGCAAAGAATTAAGGGGTATAGTGGAGAAAATCAATGGAAGGGTTTGTTTTGAATTCTTGGTGAATGATTAAAGAATTTTTGGCCATGTTTGTGTCCAATTTTGTGTCAGGGCTGTTGGAGGAGACATATGTGTTCTTGAATGAACCAATGCATTGGAGAGTGCACTAATGAAGTGTTTTGAATCCCTGTAACATGCAATTGAAGATTGCACTTGTAAATTCAGTTAGCTAATGGTGTTTGATGGATCTAATAACTTTTGGAACTCTAATCTCATATGTGAATTAAGTTTTGGTTATTGAAGTTGGGAAAGTTTGTTGTCTTCCTTTGACTCTGCATCATCATTCCTACATGGTATTAATTGAATGGAACTATCCCTATACTCTTTAATTTTCATCATTTATAGTAATGGGGTAGACATTTTTACCTAGGATAAAGCTTGTGAGAAATCAAAAGAGTTAGCTTTTGTTTTTATTATCTTCTTTTGCTCCAATGACTCTCCTTTGCTTTCCTCCTTTTCTCTTTTGTTTGTGTCATCAGGCTTTTGTTTACTTTTATGCAACTCTTTGCTCTCCTCCTTTTTAACATGCTTTTGCACATTCTTATCAGGTTGCTTATTTTCTTTTTTCTTCAATATTCCCTATGTTTTATCCTTCACAAATATCCCTCTTGGAACACCATCATCTTCGTTTATCATTTTATTTCTCAACCAATATTTTTTTTTCCTATTTCACTACAACAATAGTTAACTTCTTAATTTCTTCTTCAATTAGCCTCCTTATATTGCATTGAGGCGGTGCACTAGAAGGGTATTGTTCATCATCACTTTCTTTAGAATAAGAAAATACTTGTTGTTCTTCCATATGTATGTTGTATTTTTGGTTAATAACATCATATTCATACCCTTCTTCCTTTGAAGATGAATATTTCTACTCAATGGGATGAAGGGTGTGGGAAGTTAAATAAATTGTATGATCTCTTTCTTCATTTTCTATTGGCATCTCCTCTTCTTGCACTGATTGAGCAAAAATGCAATGATCATGGGAATGTGGAAAGTCACAAACTTGACACCAAGGATTATTGTTCACCATGTATGCTCCTCTCTTCTTTAAAGGATGAGGAGTCTCTTTATTCTTAGGCCTATCCATCACAAGATTTCCATCCTTCCGGTTTGTATTGTAAGGAATGTCATGCAACTTGGGCCTTTCATTTATGTATGTATTTTCTTGCCTATGTTGAGGATTATTGAATTGTTGGGGGACCCTAGGATTATCTTTCTTACTTATCATCCCAACAACTTTTCTATTATTTTCAATAGTTGATGCTATTTTTTGAGCTTCAGGTAATTTTTTGGGGCACCTATTTCTAAGCTCATATCTTGTCTTTGGATCAAAAGCTTTTAGATAAATACTTAATGTTGCAGGGTCTGCCCCATAAGGTGGTATCTTATTATGCAACTTGGAGAATCTTTGATTGAAATCATAGACTAAAACATTCTAATATTTCTAGATGCTAATCAATTAATGCAAGGTAAATTCTAGTGCACATTGGTTCCCATACTGCTCTTGGAACTAATCATAGAACTCTTGAATTGAATCAATAGAATTTGTCAAAAAACAATTAAACCAATCTCTTGCTTATTCAATTAATGACATCATAAAGAACCTCATCTGTACATCTTCATACTGCATATCTAGGTCTTGAATAAAAGCATTAAAATTCCTTAAGTGTTCCTCAGTTGTGATTGCACTACTTCCTGTAAATTTTGGGACGAGACCTCTCCAAATTCTATCCATAGGGTAAGGATATATTTTAAATCTTGTTAAGTCAAATTGCCTAATCATGGTTGTGTAATGTTGAGGAGGTGGGTTTTGAGGTTGTTGATGGGTATGTGTAGGATCATCATGGAAAAAATAGGCCCTTAAGTGGCAATGAAAATTAAAAAAAATTAGAGCTAGGCAACTTGACATAAAAATTTGAATAAGTTATCTATATTATTTCAAAAATATGTAAGAATAGAATATGTGGAAAATTCGATGTAGTTTCTAAACTACTAAGTTTATTTTATTTTTTTAAAGTGTATTTGTGAAAATTTGAAATTTCAATCAGTAGTACTTAAATTCCGGGGGAAAAAAAGAAGTAGGTGTATGTATGACCACCATAACCACAATAAAATGATAATATTTTTTATAAGATTTTACATATAAGTAGAGGACTCATGTCATATGTGATGCATATTTTTTTGTGTGATTTTTTTTCCACGTAAATAATTAATTATGAATTTTTTATTACAACTTAAAAAAAATATAAAACTTCATTATGTTTGACCACCTTAACTTGGTCAAAATTCATTAAATTCATTTTTTTTTTAATCCTATAGTATGCAAAGCATAGAATGCGGCACATGTTTGGATTCGAAATAGGATACTATTAGAGAGTTATAGATGTTTTCAATCCAGCCTATTAATCAGGACTTTAGTTGTAATTCTAATAGAAAATGAATAATAATTATTTATTAAATTCAAAGTAAGGAATAATTTATATTGGTGGAAAGCTGAGTCTCCTCTAAAAACCCTTTTAGTTTCATCAATTTTGGCTAAAAATAAAGTCATCAGCCACATGGATGAAGTCTAGAAAAACAAGGTAAGTTGTCAAACATGTTTTTTGCATTGACTTCTTAGGATTGGAATGTCCAAGAAAACTACCAAAGCAAGCCCGAGGCTAATCCCTAGGCAATAAATTATGTGTCAGAAATATCAGATATATGTTTCAAATTGGATATCTGATTTGGTTTATATATGATTTAAAAAAATGTTATACACTTTATAATATATGATTTAGAAAATGCAATAAAATTTTTATAGTTTATTTTAATATATATCTAGTTTAGAATATACAATATAGTTTATAACTTAATATATAATATTTTATAT